>OX451211.1:2710948-3307262 GCA_949628255.1 Macrophya alboannulata | reverse complement strand
GCGTAAGAGCAAGACAGAGATAGATAGAGAGAGAGAGAAAGGAGATTCAAAAAGAGTATACATATATGTATGTATATGTGTATATGTATAGTAGAGAATTATTATCTCATCGTATGTATGTATGTATGTATGTATGTACGATATACTATATGTATAGGTGTATTATGTATACAATAAGTATATAATTAAGTATATAATAATAATTGATTGTAGGCTAAAGAAGCTGCAGTCGCGAGGCAGAGGATCAGCCTTTGGTTTCATCAAATACCTATTAAATAAATCTATTATATGTATATAATAATAATTATTATTAGCGAGAAAAATTGAGAAATACCAAATTTAGAAAAAAAAAAAAAAATAAACAACACCTATACCGAGAGGTATAATATCGTATAAGAAATTTATAATATATAAGGTATATTGACAATTGCGAGTTACTATAATTATTATTTTTATAGATATATATATATTTATATCTTAATTATCGTCGTCTTTGTCGAGATTTTTTTTTTGCAAATTTTCAAAATATATATATATATATATATATATATATATATATATATATATATATATATATATATATATATATATATATATATATATATATATATATATATATATATATATATATATATCATTCAATTATTTAAATTCCTATCTAATAAATACTAACGCCCTCGATTTATACATATTCCATAATCATACATAATATTATATATTATAGGTATAATAATAATAGGTAGTATATATAACATATTATATATGGTTTGTTAAGATAGTTGTAATATGTATATATATATATATATATATATATATATATATATATATATATATATATATATATATATATATATATATATATATATATACATAAATTGAAATAATAGTCTGTATGCTTATTATTGTCTTGTATTCTATATATGTATACATATATATATATATATATATATACCTATAGAATAATAATAATAATAATAATAATATTAATTAAAATGATATTGATAATTTTTAATGGCAGTATAATATTATAATACGTATAATAATGTTTTCTTCGTTTTCGTTTCAAATCATGGCACAGAGTTATAATCATTATACCTATATATATCGTTAGTTGTATAATATCACGTGGGATGTTGTATATATATATATATATATATGTATATGTATACATGTATATAGGGTGGTTTAATAAATGGCAAAATTTGTAGTTTTACATTGTTTTGTAAGTGTTTTTTTTTCCCTTTTTTTTCCCCAACATTTCTCTAGTATTTTCATGCGAATCCAAGAAATAAGAAAATTAATAAGGTATGTATAGATTTTGGAAATTTGCATTTTTTTCTTCTCCTCTTTTATTTATTTAAACCACCTATAGCTTAATGTGTATGTATACTGCGCATAGTAAAAATGAAAGTAATAATAATGATAATAATAATAATAATAATAATAATAATAAGAATAAGACTCCTGCCTGCCCTGCATTATTATTATTAATAAACTTCACGCTGTATAGCGTATAGGTATATTGACTAATAATATTATAATATAATATTTTAATTATTTACTAATAATTATATATAATTGTTAAGCATTTTCGTATTGTTAATTTTTTTCATTAATTTTATTAATTATTATTGTAGGTATACGTATTGTTAAATTATGTATAACTAATAAATGCATTTATAATATACGCATCATTTAATACATGTATATATGTATATATGTAGTATATTTGTATATACTATATATAATATAATACTTTCATAAGTTTCGTTTTGTTGAATTCATTTCAATTATATAATTCATCAATATCATATAATACCATATATGGTTTAAATTTTTACGTTATTTTTTTGTTTTACGGTTTTTTTTTTTTTTTTGGATTTCTGTTTGTCGTATTATTTGTTCATTTATCTTTGTTTGTCCGTTTTTTTTTTTTTTGTTCTCTTTAATATATTGTTCGTATATGTTGTCCGCAGTTCTCGTTTATATACTGTTAAAAGGCAATTTTTTTTTTACGCAATAAATTATCCCCTATATATACAGGGTGAGTCACGAGAAACTCCGAGAATGGGAGGAGCTTGATCGATGAATTAGGCCCTGCAGCTCGATACCCCATGCTCGTAATTTAAATTTTCAAACAGCATTCTTTACCTTATGAAATCTACTACAACTTTTGTCTCGTGTTAATTTCTGTGAGATGATTTTTCATCGAGCTGCAGGGCTTAATTCATCGGCCAAGCTCCTCCCATTCTCGGAGTTTCTTGTGACTCACTCTGTATATGTATATTTATTATATCAAGTTAAATTTTTTATTTTTTTTGTCTCCTTTTTCTTCCCCTCGGTTTTTTGAGTTTTTTTTTTTTTTTGAGTTTTTTTTTTCATATACTAGATGTATGTGCATACATACATATAGGTATGTTACAATTATTATTACGTACTATACAGTATATTATGTATATCTTCTCACTTGTATAATTATAATTATATTTATATACCCGCCTGCACTTGATGAGTGAATTATATGTAATATATATATGGGGTAGTCCATGCCGTTTCGACCAACCCATGACCCCGACCCCCTCCGATTTTGAAATAAATTTTTTATATGATTTGCCGGTCTTCAAAATGCAACGTCAATTTTTTTCAGATTTTTATTATTTTTGGTTATTTTTTTAAAAATTTCCAAAGTCAACAAAAAAACGCCATGTTTTAAAAATCTGAAAAAATTCAATAAAATTCTACGAAATAAGATAATTTTTTCCATATTAATTTTATAGAGGTGTTCTCGAGGGGACACCCGGGGCAGGAGTAAGCCAAGGAAAAAAGTCCAAGTCGGACCGTCCTATTTTTTCCAGACGTCAATTTTTGTGCCCAAAATAGTACCGCACAGTTGAAAATAAATTCCTTTTTTTTTACGTTCATTCGGAAATTTTTTTTTTTTTCAAAGTGAAAAAAATAGAAAAACAAAAAAAAAATTAATTCTATTTTCAACTATGCGGTATTATTTTAGGCACAAAAATTGACGTCTGAAAAAAAAAAGACAGCATCCGACTTGGACTTTTTCCCTTGGCTTAGTCCCGTCCCGGGTGTCCCTTCGAGGACACCACTATAAAATTAATATGGAAAAAATTACCTCATTTCGTAGAATTTTATTGAATTTTTTCAGATTTTTAAAATATGGCGTTTTTCTGTTGACTTTGGAAATTTTTAAAAAAATAACCAAAAATAATAAAAATCTGAAAAAAATTGACGTTGCATTTTGAAGACCGGCAAATCGTATAAAAAATTTATTCCAAAATCGGAGGGGGTCGGGGTCATGGGTTGGTCGAAACGGCATGGACTACCCCATATAAATCCCTTTAACTATATAATTATTTATTTATTTATTTATTTATTTAATTATTTGTTTACTCATTCATTTATTTATTCACGATTTATCTATTGGCAAAAATTATTGTAACAATAAGTTTATATATATAGTATATTGCATATACCTATATATGTATGTATATACATATGTATATGTATATACCAATTTCATTATTGTCTGCAATCAATTAAATGCAGTTTTAATTAATCAGAATAATATTTTCTAATTTCATGTTAATTTAATATTCTAGCTAAGTCTCGTCGTCGTCGTCGTCGTTATATAGGTAGGTATACAATAGTGATCGTATTCCTCCTCAATTATTTCAATCTCATTCTCCTTATCTCATTCTCATTCTAATTCGCTCCTAGCTTAGGTATATACCTATATAATTATGTACTCCTTAGAATCCTTGTACATGTTTTAAATAATAATTAATCATTTACTTATATGTTATTAATCACCTCCGATGATCAACGTTCATTATTATAATATCTATACTCTCGATCCACGGCTATAAAGCTATTGCAAATATATTGTATAAGGTTTTCAATTTAACCACAATAAGGTTATTCGGATTTGTTCAATTGATAAATATAAGGCTTTTGGTGAACCATGCTGTAGGTTAAAAATACCCAAGAATTACCATTACTTCGAAGTTATTATATATAATAATAATTAGGAGAAAGAAGATGAGAAGAATATAAGAAAAAATTAAAAAAATAAGAACATGTTCAAATTATTTTCAAAACTGTTTGATAATTATTTGAAATTGCAGTTTGAAATTCTATCGTAAATTAATATTATTGGAAATTTTTCGAATGGATAAAAAATTGTTTTGAAATTATACATGAAATTGATATTAACTCGTGGAATTATTTATGAAAAAAAGGCGATCCAGGCTATGTATAGGTTATATAATGTCACCATTCTGGATTATAATAATCTATATATTATCCGGAATTGAAATTAGTTTATTATATATACGCATATTGTACTTGCACGTATCTCTATAATGTATGTATGTATATATTATCGTATTTCGTATCCGATTGCTTGAAGAGTGTAAGAAAATGAAGAAATAAAAAACAGAAAAAGGAAACGAGTAAACGAGTTATATATAATTTTTCTTTTTTTTTTTTTTTTTTTTTTTCATGTAACAAAACTCATCGAGAGAAACACCAAAAAAAAAAAAAAACCGCCAAACCTTGGAGAGAACTGAATAATTTTTTTATATACACAAATGAAAAAAAAAAATATCATAATTTTTTTCTGTAGCCACGTAATTTACTGTATATGTATATATATATATATATATATATATATATATATATATATATATATATATATATATATATATATATATATATATATATATATATATATATATATATATATATATATATATATAAACTTGCGATATCTTATCTCGAATAGCGAACAGTATACGGTTGAAGGAAATTTCGTTTGTCTTTTTTTGTGGTTTTTTTTTTTTTTTTTGATTTTGTTTTCTTGTTTTATTTATTTATTTTTTTTTCTCATCGTTTCAACGCAATACTTTCGAGTACTATTATTGATCTGGTTTTCAAGTTGACGAGACACCCTGTATACATAGGTATTGGTGATTTATATACCTATATATATATGTATGTATGTACTTGCATAATCCAGCTGCAGAATTATAAAAATGACGGAGAGAAATATCTACTTAAGGCTTCCGTGATTCAATCATTTTTTTTTTGTTTTTTTTTTTTTCTTTATCTTTTTTTTTCTACTCGATACAAATTCATATTTTTTTTTTTTTTTTCTCCTTAAATTTGATAAATTATTGTTCATATTATATTATTATTATTATTGTTGTTGTTAGTATGATTATTATTATTATTATTATTATTATTATCAATATTATTATTAATATTATTATTATTAATATCATTATTATTATTATTATTATTATTATTATTTTAATTAATTATTTTATTGGTTGAAAATTTGTCAAAATCTTCCGACACGATCACTAAGGGCAGCCGCACTCGTCGACTACCATCTTCGGTAAATCCCTTTTGATTATATTTGAATCGGGGCCATAATAAATTAGAGATATGGATGAGAACTTCAAGGGTGCACAACATGGCTGCATCCCAGCAAGTCTGTCCATTTTTCTATACTCCTCTATCACGTGTGTATAATAATTTAAAAAAGTATCCGGTGTTCTGTGACCAGCCCCGCAATCACCTCGGCAATAATTCGCGTAGTACCTATGATGGAAGAAACGAAAGAAATTATATAGACCGTTGTTCGATTGTATATCTGCGCGGTGAAAGAAAGGGTTTTTCGGTTCGTGGATAAATTTTAATTTTTTTTTTTTTTTGGTTGTTTGTTAAATTTTTTCATTTTTATTTGATGTTATGTTACTCCTCTCTTACCCTTGTGGTGCGATTATCCAATCGTCCCAACCCAACTGCGAAAAGTTTACGTAGAAACGTTGTTTGCAACATTGGCCCATCAATGGTCCGCTGCATTCTACAGCCCGTCTTCTAATCCGTTTTACTCCCGTTGGATCCGTGTGGACAACCAAAAACGGCCTGTCCGGATCCTCCGTACCTGCAGTCCAAGATAAAAACGTTTTAATCCTAAGCTATTTCATCGGTAAACGTCCACAGCTACGGACATTGAACATTGCAGCGACGCCATTATGGAGATAAATATTCCCTTGCTATCCACGGCCGTCCAATTACTCTTTCATAAAATTTATGAGTTGATTTACTCTAACTCAGTGATGGAGAAGTGAAAAAACCTTGTCTTTACGAAATCGGAAACATTACTGGGCGGTGAAAAGGCTCTAAAGTATCGAGGTGGACCGAATCTTCGCATGCAACAATATGGCGTATCTATTTTCGGACTATATTCTCAGTGTAGAAGATCTGGTCGACATTTTATCGCAGTGTTTGGCGTTTTAGGAACGATTAAACGCGGATGGAAAGAATAAAAATAAAGACCCAGGTTATACTTATTGAAAATTAATTCATAATCTATTCGGTAAAATTTACCTTGTGTATTTAAAGACGGTTCTATTTCGTGAGGTGCGTGTCCGAACGTTGACACGTGAACGTGTAAACCACATCCGGTACAATCGACCAATAGAGTCAATTTGTCTTTTTGTATCTTGGCGCCACCCGAGTACCAGTCCATAACGACACTGGTCACGTCAAATTTCTGCCACCCTAATTGACCTATATTCACTCCAAGTGACGTGACCATTTCGAGGTGTTGCCCTAGCTCCTATAAACCGCACAAATCCGTATTTTAACAGGCCCATGGAAGCTGGTACCGCCACCACTCGAATCTTTGATTCTTTTTCAAACCATATTTCAAAAATAAATTACGTACTTTACCACGAAGATGTGTAGCGTTACCACAACGAACCCTGAAGACCCAGAGGGTGATGTTTCTCTGATGATTTTGTCCCGGACGATGATGTTGATAGTGATGAGCTTGTCTGACCTCGACCCTCGCCCAGAGTGTGGCTTTTTTTATTCGTAAAGGTCCGAGGACTGGTTCACCGGTAGACATTGGAAACTCTAGTAGTGGTTGACCGTTCAAAGTGTGACCTATAATAGATATGATAAAATTATTCTTTGGTCCATTATGACCACTCCCTCTTGATGAGACCCTGATTTACGTAATCCTACAGCAAACTGAAACCGTATATATGCGGCAATATTCCTGCAGTGCGTAAGCATTCACTAATATATTACGGTGGTTTTCGATCACTGCACACGAAAGACACACCCTGCACGATAAAAAGTTTGGATTTATTTTTGTTAACTTTGCTCCGATTTGATGGACCACCCTTTAGCTCGGGGGAAAAAGCTTAAGGCCTCACTGGGTGGGGATAATCTCAGGGTGAGTCAACCCCTAGTCTAACACGTAGACGCTCTCACACACATCCGCACCTATAATTTCATTCCACGCAATGCCAACTCTCTTATACGAGCCACTGACATTACGTGCAGTTACGTACGTATGTGTGTGTATGTATGTGGTGTACTGTACTCTCAATACATAGGTATACCTCGAGGGTTCAGGTTTATATACTTTGTTCGAAAAGTGGGTATATATTCACGTAACATATGCATGCATGAGACCCGATTTGCACTGTGTACGTGCACGTGCGGTATATCCCCATATCCTATACCTATCATCCCCCTTCCCCCCGCCCCCCCCCCCCGGGTTAAATCCGCAGTAAAAATGTCATCTTCGAAACTTAAAATGGAACAAAATCTAAGTGTAATATCGTTGTGAACGACGTCGAGCGTTGATTCATAGCTCAGCTGCACTGCAGCACCTTGCCCACCTTCATCCCCTGATTCGTTATTAAATATCCCATCGTCTCATGTGTCCCTCTTATATTATAGGTGGGAATTCGATATTGCGAGTGGATATATTGATCTTCGCGGTGAGATAAGATATGGGCTGCCTCACACATGGTGTAAAGAATAGACTAAATACTGCGTCTACGCAATATACCTAAAAGAAAAGAAAAAGAAAATTTTTTCTTCTGGACAAATTTCCTCAACGTTCGGCTCTGCCAAGTTTTTAAAACTCCAGGACTGTGGTTATGGGATTTTGCCACGCTCGGTATATAACCGTCCAAGTCATGTGAAATTTTTGCCACCCCGAAATGTATATCTCAGTTTGTAGAAAGACGGATATAATATACCGAGTTGAGAAATAATTTAATGCATCGAAGTGTACGAATACGGACTGTATATATGTAAGATATACATACACACGTACACATTTATGTAGTACATATACATACTCCACAGTAAAAATCCGGAGTAATACGCGGTTCAGGTTCTGTTGATCAATGATAAAATCCGCGGACTTAGCGTCTAGACAGGGCTTGGTTTGTACGCCGTAACAAATCACGTGCAAATTGATTGATCGTTGGAAAATTCAACGACACCGTTAAGCCGGCTAGTTGTTGCAACGAACGGTACCGATACAGGCAGACAAATAGAAGAAGAAAGAAGAAAGGAAGAGAAAAAAAAAAATTATAAGACAAAACGAGGGGTTTGAAATTAGAGAGAATGTCATAGAGAGAATATGGGGGAGAGAAAAGTCCCCTATACGTATAGTGTAATGGTAGACAAGTCAGTCAATTCGTGCATCGAGTCCTGAAGCCACGTGGCATTCAGCGTGTGGCCTGGACGATGCGATATGCGTGTTCATCGCCTTACTCCACTCACTCACTTATATATACCCTGAACTCTCACCCTCTCGCGAACTGCAGCAACAACGGTGCAGAGAATTTTCTTTCTATTTTATCATGAAACATTTTGCATCGGACACTCGAATGACGGAATTGATATAGTTTCGTTTAGGTATGAAAATTGCGATAGAAATGTTTTTTTTTTTTGTTTTTTTTTTGGAATTAGTGGCGCAGCTGAGCGTTACACTCTGAACATGGAATGAAAGCAAGCTTCATCCAAGTGAAGGAAAGAACCGCGGGGAGACGACCGATTCCTCTTCCGCGCACTGCACCATGGTTCCGCGGGGATATACCACTCTAACAAAAGGTTTACCGTGAATAAGTACGCCGGGATGCACCAGCAGCAGCAGCAGCAGCAACCGGACGTAGACAATTATGCACTACTGCGGCGCCGGCGCCTATAGTTATATATATATATATATATATATATATATATAACATACCAGTACCAATTAATTAAGACCACCTACCCGGTTCAGCAAAAGTAATGATCTCCGAAGTTCTTGCATAAAAGTCGTCAAGTTCTTCCTGCGGTTGTTCATCCCTTGATCTGTCGTTAAGAGGGTCACCTTCGGGGACGTTTTCATCACCGTCTTCGTCCATACGGCCGTTCGAACGACTCCGATAAGCCGGGGTGGTCGTCGTTGTCGATGACGACGACGAGGCCTCGGTAACAAGTGTCGTCCTCTCGGTTGATTGCTCCATATTTTTATAGGAGTACTCTTCGCCACCGTAATTAGAGAATTCGCCGTATGTGTGACCCGCAACGTTGTGACTTTCCTCGCTGTATATACCACGATGACGATAGACGGTATTTGATTGCTGATGATTTTGTCTCGATGATGTTGCAGTCGCTGACTGTGATACTGACGGTGAGAGTGGCTGGGGCTGGGCTTCCGCTCTGTACAATGTCTGCAAAGCCAAGTTCCTCGGTACACTCGCGAGGGTTTTGTTCACGTCGGGACGTCCCCGTAGACCAAGTTTAGTCAGTATCTGATGCTTTATCGCTTCGAGTCTTAGATCGTCCGGACTCGGATCATTCTTGACATCCCTTTCGCTGGTACCTCCGCTCTTTCGACCCTCGGCGGTCTTGGACTGTTGACGATTATGGTGGTTGGTGTTATGATGATTGTGGCTGTGATGATGATGCAGGGTGTGGTGATCCCGCTCCCTCGGACAACCGGGACAGGCTTGGTGGTCCTGATGATGGGCCAGTATCGTTGGTAGTATTAGGATCCATAGAAATATTATTAATAACCGAAGACATGAGATTTGATTTGTTCCTCTTGTCGTGTTAGACGGGGCCCCCGCACACTTTGTACGTTTACAGTAAATTATCGTTCTTAGGATATACAACAGACCCGCGATAGCTAATGGATATAGAAGTCTCGTTGCGGTGGAGAATACCGACCATCGAGAGCGTGAGCGTGATTTATCGAATATTAATGATCTCCGGTTGTTAGAGAGCACTTTGTTAAGGCTTGAATCGTTATCGAGGACGTTTGAAGGTATCCGGGGAGCCGGATCGCCGCTGCATATCGTCGCGTTGCAATCAATTGATCGATCGTAATTAGCCGATTTTTTAGTATTTGGTAATTTTGAAAAGTCTACGTTCGTGATATCGTGCTGCATCGCGACAATAAGTCACCTCCGTTCTTCGTGGATTCTCTTTTCTTTTCTTTCCCCTCCTCTCCGATACTCCCTTGCGAAAAGGCACTGCAGTAATTTCTTCGATATACTATCAACTGATCTTCGTTCCAATTTGACAAATAATACGATTCCCCTTTTCCTACCTTCTCCACCTCCTTCTCCTTCTCCTTCTCCTTTTCCTTTTCCTTTTCCTTCTCCTGACGCGGCTGATCGTGATGATTTACAATTATATTTATCTGCGGGTCTACTCGATTCAGTATTACTATTATTTCGTTCGCGTAAACGTGCCAGAGTGTACTTGGCTGACGGGCGATTGACGTTTGCACCGTTGATAGCAATGGTAAACGATGACGGTGACAGGTATGCATCCTTAATAAGATCTCCCATCACCAATAACCCGCGCCTTTCCACCTTATAGAACCACTTTTTATTTCCGTCAAGTAAAACTCTCTCCTCACTCCTTCCATTCGCTTAGGCTGTCCTCGACACTTCTTTATTATTTCGGATGCAAAATTTTTTTTTTTTTGCACACCCTATTTTATATATATATATTTTTTTCAATTTAATTGTTATTTCTTCAATTCCTTTATATACATATATATATATATATATATATATATATATATATATATATATATATATATTGTATATATGTATTTATTTATTTATTTATTTATTTATCTCCCATATCCAAGAGAGGAGAAATTGTATATATCCTATCTCTACGCTGTCTCAGTACAGATTCATGTCAGCGAATTCAATTTCTTTAGGGGTGCGGTGTGGGGGCCTCTTCGCTGCGGATCTTGCCCGTTACGCGCTTCTCGCTATACGACTATAAGAATAAATATGAGCATGAAGAACCAGAGAGAAAGAGAGATATTAAGATATATAGATAGAGATATAAAGAGATGGACAGAGAGAAATAAGGAGAGAGAGAAAAGAGAGAGAGAGAGAGAGAGAAGGAGAAGTAAAGAGAGCAATGGGGCGGGGGAGGAGGGGCGGTAAAGAAAAGGGGCGCAGGGGGGGGGGGGGGGGAGGTTGGCTAAAGTTTGATAAATTTGGCTCAATGATTTTTTGATTCTCTTTTTCTCTTTTTTCTTTTCCTTTCTTCTCTTCTCTTCTCTTCGAGGGATTCTTTTATCTCTAAGTATCCCTATTATATGTATATTCTTGTAATGCCCATATATTATATAAATATATATTTTTCTTTTGATTTCGTTTGATTCTCTTTTTTTTTTTTTTTTTCTTCTATATAGATTTTGCTCGTTTCTTAACAAGGCAACGAAAAATACGTTGTAACGTATACTATTTTTCTTTTTTTCTGTCTTCTCTTTACTCGTCTCTTCTTAAGCGACCGCGGCCGGTACTTGATCCTCGCAATAATATATATAATGGATAATAATTTCAACCGTGAAAATATATTTAATGTATACCCATACCGCCCTTATTTTTTCATTTATTTTTCGTCATGTAAACGTGATATAGGTATATACATACATATATATACAATATAGTATATAGTATGGTATAGTATATAGGTATGTATATCTATATATATATATATATATATATATATATATATATATATATATATATATATATATATATATATATATGTATATATATTTGGGAAAAAAAAAAATTGTTTTTTCGTTTTTTTTTTTTCCTCTTTCTTAATTTTTTGGTGCAAAACTACCCCCCCCCCCCCCCCCCCCGTATATGCGTATATATATATATACCATATATTGAAATGTAAAATAATCACTAATAATCACTTTATACGAGGATAGATTCCGCGGACATGAATTATACTGCAACTACGAGGCATGCTTGCCGGAGACGCACCGGGCACTGAATTAATGTACATGTATCACCGAACCAACCAACCAACCCAACCAACCCAACCAAACCAAACCAAACCAAACCAACCAACCAACCAACCATCCACTCTACTACTAAAACTATACTTTCACAACTACATCGCGGACATGCACATATATACATACGCGTATACTCAATCACACAGACACACACACATGTACAAATATTCCGTCCGCCTGTCTGCCGCTGACTACTACTGTTACTGCTACTGCTACTGCTACTATACCTTTGATGGTATATAGTTATGTATATATGTTAGTACATACATACATATATATTTGTATATGTATATGTGCGTGTGTGCGTGTCCATGAAGGGGTGGGGTGGTCTCTTCGTGTTCACGGTAGTGATGTGATATTTCGACGCGTATATGTATATACCTATATACATACATATATATATATATAGTAATGGTTGTGGGGGTGCTCATATACATACGTATATAGATGGGATGTCTAAGGATGTGGTGAACAGTTGAGACTACTCGGACGATATCGCGTATAGCTTGGGGGGGGGGGGGGGGGAGGAGGAGGAGGTGAGGGTGTATAGTACAGGATAGTCTGACAATAGTTTGCGCAAGCGCTTCTTTCCACCCCCGGCCCCAACCCCCGTCGTGCAAATAACGAAAGAATCCTAGAGAAATTCTACGAAAGGGGATTGCTAGGAACCAACCCTTATATGTATACAAGAACCGGCTCAACTCTTGGTTATATCCACGTGCCGCAAATCTTTTACTTTGATTCTTTAAACACTTTTACAACGACTCGTTCAAGTCTGGTATATATACCCATGTGTATATACATACCTATACATATATAGGTATAGATGTTTAGGTATATAAAACAAATCCTCTCTTGCTGTTTCGCATTTTATTTAATCCTTATACTTACCGCGAATAATCCTCCTCCGCAGGGATAACACAATTTGGGTAGACGCACAATATGAAAGGAACGTCAATTAAGATTTTTCTTTTCTGTGTTTCTTTTTTTTTTTTTTTTATTTCTTTCAGAATTGCGGGACAGTTTGAAGAATCGAATCAATTCTTCAGGGACTACATACATACGTATACTATCTAATTGTTTTAAGGATTGCGATACATGAGTATATATATATATATATATATATATATATATATATATATATATATATATATATATATATATATATATATATATATATATATTATATGGTATTGCAATTAAATTGCACCGCTGCGTTAGGATGAGGATGTATAAATACATGTATGATTAATTTTTAAGAATTATTTATAATATTGAAATAGTAGAAATGTATAGAGTGTGGAGGGATATGCGGAGTTCCAAAAACGTGGAGAAAGAGACTCTATCTCTAGGAGCTGCTCTCTGGCTGGCGAAGCATATTGATCAGCGAATGGTTGTTGGCTACATGCCACGTGGGGATTCTGTACGAGATTCTGCTCCGAGCTTCTTTCCTTATTATGATCCGATGTCTCCTTCTTCTATCCAGCCGCCGCCACCGCCGCCGCCGCCGCCGCCGCCACTGCCGCTGCCGCCACCGCCGCCGCCACCTCGATGTCAAGACTATTATACGAACAACACCCATACATAGACCACGAGCGGGAGGCGGCATAAACGCCAATAAATTTTCAGGGTATAACTGTTCAATCCTCGTTACTGAGAATATTCTTAAATCGTCTCTGCTGCATCTCGAGTATTGGTGGTGCAGCCTCGTCGTTCATCAGAAATATCTGAAAATATACCTACATACACACATACGTACATTATTATTATTATTATTATTATTATTATTATTAATAATATAATTTTTTTTAAATTTAACCTCTCGTCCTATTCATTATAATTATCTAAAGTCTACCAAATAAAAAAAATTAGAAAAAAAAAATTAAATAAAAAAATAATAAATTGATTCATCGATCCTGTCCGGCTTACAAGGGGTGGTATAATATTCGTTCGCAATTTTATCCACAGAGTTTCATCGCCGATTATCACGCGTGTATAAAGAAGGTGTAGTCAATACCGACGCTCTGTCGATAATGTAGACATTCACTGCAATTTCAGTTGACCGATAAGGTTTAATGGTAGAAATTTATCAACGTTCTTATATCATAAGGCACTTTGATGATCCCGTTTCTCTACCCTTTTGTATTGTTTATTACAATCCATACTCTGTGAAAAAAATTTATTTATCGATCTCGTCCAGGCTAACGGATGTATTAATATTCATTAGCAATTTTATGGACTGAGTTTCATCGGCGAAAATCACAGATTTATAAAGAAGGTGTCTGCTATATCGACGCTCCATCGATAATGATCGATGTTCTGTCGGTAGTGATCGACGCACCGTCGATAATGTTGACATTCTTACCGTCGTACGGTTAATATTACTCAAACGATACTGTTTTATGGTAAAATACAGAGACTTATCAATGATTTTTTTCGTTACCTTGATGATTATAGCGAAGAGCCTCTGTTACGATGTTTAGTATATCTTTCAACCGTAAGATATCGCAGATATGTTGAATAGTATTTAGAATACGTATATACGACTATTAAACACTGTTTTAAATAGATCCGCAAACCGAATCGAGATATTTGTATACGAAGGATATTCGCAGGCATAACTTGTCTGTATTTTTACTGATGATCACATTTCTATTGTGTACCAATTTTTCTCTTTGCGAATGGGTATAAACATTATTTAAGATGTAATGCGGATGACTATATATAGTTCGATCTAATTTTATTGATATTTTCATATCATGATGATAAAAAAAATTATCGATGAACTCAAAGGCTGCTAATTCTGATTCCGGAAAATCACTCGAAATTCGACCACTGATCTTCGTACAGTCTTAATTGCAATAGAGTTATTATTATCGCGCGAGCATCATTGCACTATATATATACTATGTGTACATAGTATGTGCGTAAATGAATTCGGATGTGTGTGTGTGTGTGTGGAGAGCGTCTGGTCTTGATGGTATTTCTAAGTTCGGCCGTATGATTGCGTTTGATTATGCGAATTAGATCGATCATTGCCTTGTCTAGCCGACGTCTCGCCCGGCGATTGACAAAAAGTAAATATTGTCCATCTTCAAGAAGAATCCGACCGCAAATTGTCGTCATGTTCGTCTGGAGTGCTAGAAACCGTGATTCACTCTTTATAGAACTCATGACTGTTCCAGATTTTCGATTTATCCAAATGAAACCTCAATTTTTTTTACGTTTTTATTTTTTTTTTTTTTCACTTTTCATATCATCATCGGTTCATCGAAAAATTGAATACAATTTCAGGAAATCGTTATCGCCGTAAGAATATTAGAATTTTTTAATTTTTTTTTAAATTACCGTTGAATTGTGTTATTGCAGGGTACTCGTATAGGTACTCGTAATTTTGTAAATAACCCTCGTGGTGTTCTTTGAGAAACACCGTAAGTTAGGGTATTAGAGCAGCTATTAACGTATTGTACGGCCTCACCCACCCTTTCTTTCTCACCCCTTTATCGTGCGTATGCAGTTCGTTTTACTGTTTTCTTTTTTTTTTTTTTGCTTTTGCTTTTGCTTTTTTTTTTTTTTTTAACCCCAACTCTTTTTTTCCCTATTCGTTTCCTTATTTTACCCTGGTGCGTGTCGGGTGCAACCCTACGCGCTGCAGGTGTAGTATGACTGCAAGTTGAACGGCGTCAAATAACCCGCGGAGTCCCGGTGTCTCGGGTCTCCGTTTACGCTAGACTTGCAACTTTATTTTTTTCTTCCTCCTTCTCGTCGTTTCAACCCTTTTCCCTTTTCCTTTTCCCTTCATTTCTAGCTCTTGTTTTACTTCGTCATTCTCTCTCTCTCTCTCTCTCTCTCTCTCTCTCTCTCTCTCTCTCTCTCTCTCTCTCTCTCACTCTCTCTTATTCGATCTCTTTCTCTCTTTATTCCCGTTCAACTCTATATCTGCCGCACCCTTCGCGGACGAGGTAGGCGATGGGGCTTCCATAAGGGAATTTTTGATGATGCCCGTTTCTCGGGTCGGGGATATGGCGTACATATATATTGTCTTTCGTATAAACCTATAAGTATAAACGTCGTGTGGCCCCGAGAGATCCTCAATTGGAACAAATAACCGTTGAACGTGACCTGATACCCGTTTGCTTACGCCAAGTAAATCGTTTATTCGGTATCAAGAGACTCGGTAGAGTCTCGCGCCAAGTACATTAAAATTTTTTTTTTCTTGTACGTAGCGACTCTCCGAGTCTCTTTACAGCTACGGCAATTTTCCGCGGAGTGGGGGAATAATGTTTTCTCTGTCCCACCGTATTTGGTGAAATCATGCAGATCTACGATTAAATGTGAGAATGAGGATCGAAAGAGCTTTCATTTAAGCCCAACATCAATAGAATCTGTGCACGTATAGCTGAGATATGATTATTTTTAATTTTGAGGTAGCTCGTTTCACGTTCTCAGTTTTTCTCCCTTTTCAGCACAATTCATCGCTCCAGGCCATTGCGCATGCGCGTCGATCTGTCAAACTGACAGTTCAAGTCAGCCGGCATGTAAAAGACTTAATTAATTGTGCAAAATTCACAAAGTAATGTTTGATTGAAAACTTTCCACAGAGTAGGAGGTAAACATGTTCGAATATGGACCCGATATCTTTTAAACAACAATAAATATTAACCTATGTGATTTATCGTTTACCTCACGAGCTCGAGTCTTCGAGGTTATGTGAATACCCGTAATAATATTCCCTCTCGGCTAGCATGAGAAAATGAGGAAGCAGGAGATAAAATTGCTATATTTTGTGCAGTGACATTACTTATATAAACTGTAGCAAATGTTATTAAAGTAATGATATCCCCTACGCAGAAGCACGTAAGGTAAAAATTTTCGAAAAGTATAAAACATATTGCATCAGGAGCAATGGAATAGTCATTAGAGACTGTCATCTAAAACTTATGCATATTTAGTTCATTTTATATGTCATAAAGAATTATATCTTATTTCAGGCTCACGATCATATCTAAATCTAGTTTAAATAGATCTTTGAATAAAGTTCAGTCTTCTAATTAAAAAGTTCAATATACTTCAAAAAAAGTCTAATCAACTTTAGTGTCTTATAGCTCAGTTTTTTTACAGTTGATGAGTGCTATTTTGATACATAGTTCATGATTTTTTGAAATTTTGTAGCCTTCGCTGAACATAGATTTAGGTCATCGAAGAAAAAGTGGTTGTCGTAGGGTACAGGTTGCTCCGTTGCATAAAATTTCTCCAAATTTCGATGGGATGTTCTATATGAATGGAATTTAGGGCCAAGCCAATATTATCTCATGAATTTAACTTTTGAATATGAGAATTTTTATATTATAAGACACTTTTTTTTAAAAACAATGGAAAAAAAAGTCTTACAATCATAGATTTTTATGTCCAAAAATAAAATTCATGAATTATTATTTGATTGGCCCTAAATTACATTATCGTATGGAATATTTCCTCCAAATTTGAAGAAATTTCATGCAACACAGCAACCTGTACCTTACGACAACTAATTTGTCTTCGATGGACTGAATCTATGTGCAGCGAAGACCACAAAATCTTGAAATATCATGAACTATGTATGAAAATAGTACTAATCAACTGTAAAAAAAACTGAGTCAAAAAAATGTTTTCTCAGACCGTAGCAGTAATTTGAAAAAAAAAATATTCTCCAGGTGGGTATACTCCCTTAAGTCAACGATGAATATCATTTTATCTCTAACATTTAATACGATAAATATGAAAGATAGAGACAATTTTTATTGTCACTAGTAGACCAAGATTCATGAGTAAACTTATAGATATCTTCATTCGGAGACTACAAATACTATTTGCTATATTATAATTTTTGTTTCTATAGAATTACCGCAGTATTTTTTTCATGTGGAAATTAATACTTTTGGCTCAAATTTTGATTCAGTACAAGGAGCTATAATCAAAATGTTAAATTTTCTAAACTCATGCAAAATTCATTCTGGAATATCTTCTGCGTACAGTTAAAGGGTGATTGACTGTTGCTTTCAAGTTATTTTAATATCACCGTGCTAGGCAAACCGCTCATATCCAGTGACAAGAATCGTTTATAAGAATCGAAAAAATGTGAATTATGACCGATAGTATGACAAGGTATAAGGTTTTAGGGGCTACCTGAGTGCTATTTATTTCCATTGTAGCCAGCGATCAACATTCAACTGTCTTTTGTCTCTAATGTTTTGACGTAATGAATATTAAAAATATAGATAAATTTTCATTGTTATCAGTAGACTAAGATTCATGAGTGAATTTATAAACACATTATAATATCTGATTTGATAGAATCGTCGCTGTAGTTTCTTCATGTCAAAACTAATCTTCGGTCAAATTTCGTTTCAATTCTACATTCATGTAAGGCTGATCTCCAGATATTCCCTGCGTCACAGTTACAGAGTAATTAACTCTACCTGGAATTCGAATCCACAGAGTTCAGAAGTATGGTGCATATTTGTTGTAAATAGAAGCTACTGTGTTAGCCAGTACCGCATTAATTATAGCTGTCAATATGGTGATTTTCTTGTTCATATTTACACATGGCTTATCAAAACGCATAGCAATGAAATGAACAAGCCCAGGTTTGTCAGCTGGCATAAGGTCCTAAGCGCCATCATACGACCATTTGCCATTTTTAAATTCAAAATGTATAATTTTTTCCTACGTATAAATTATACAATTCTTCGTACAATTCATTATGAACAAGACTTAGTACGAATCGAGATAGTACAAAAAGTAATGAAATCCCCCCAAAAGCACCTCTGGTGCAAAAACCTTTCGCCAAGTACATTAATGTGATATTTCCCACAAAAATAGTTTTGTAGCCATTTAATCTACAAAAGTATTGAAATCAATGGACGTTGCCAAGTACAAATAAATTTGCTCCCAATTAATTTCTGAATGTAATCTAGTCTTAGTTTTCAGTGGGAATTTACATTTCGATATGTATAATGTGCGTAACACGTAATAACATGGAACATACGAACTCATAAGATCAATTAAAATCAAAATTAGGAAGAAACGAAGACAAGAAAAAAAAATTTGGAGGTAGTGGTACTTGGCGGGCATTTTTGTAAAAATTAAAATTAAAAATTAAAAATGCCCGCCAAGTACCACTACCTCCAAATTTTTTTTTCTTGTCTTCGTTTCTTCCTAATTTTGATTTTAATTGATCTTATGAGTTCGTATGTTCCATGTTGTTACGTGTTACGCACATTATACATATCGAAATGTAAATTCCCACTGAAAACTAAGACTAGATTACATTCAGAAATTAATTGGGAGCAAATTTATTTGTACTTGGCAACGTCCATTGATTTCAATACTTTTGTAGATTAAATGGCTACAAAACTATTTTTGTGGGAAATATCACATTAATGTACTTGGCGAAAGGTTTTTGCACCAGAGGTGCTTTTGGGGTATGATATACCTACCTACGTCTACGCGACGTTGTTGTCTGATCATATTTTTTATTCATTTTTTTTCTTTCGTTTACCTTCATTTTCTGACCAGACGTAATTATTTTTTCGACTATTTCTTTCGTCCTCTTATATCGAGTCCGTCGCATTTCTTAATATAATAATTTTTTTTTATCGAAATATACGAGAACACGATGATCAATCAATCAAGTGAAACACGATCTGTTAAAAGTTGATCCTGAACTTGTTTTCAGTTTCTGAAATACCGTTGCTCTATTTTATCACGGTCGAATGTCGATGCGCGAGTTGGCTGCGCGTCGGGTCAGTCGGTCCTCGACCATCGAGGCAAACGCATCACTGGTTTTTAACTGCTTGGTATTTATAATCTGCCGTATCATGTTGCGGACTTCAATTCGATCAGATATTTTTCACGATAATTTCTGCTTTCGTATAACGTAACGGAAAAACGAACTAAAAAAGAAATCAAAATAAAAAAAATAGGAATAATTATCATAGATTAAATTGAGAATTGAAATATACGTTACACGTATGAATATATTTTTTCATTCTCTTCAGATTGTCTGTTCTGAGGAGAGATTTTGATTGATCGAAGAAAAAAAAAAAATAGCAATGAGGTAGTATAGAGAAAAAATAAACAAAAGGAGAAGAAAAAACTTGAAAAAAAGGAAAAAAAAAAGTCTCAATTTGATTAATTGGAGCTTTGCCTCGCCTTGGGGTGCTTATCTATCACGTGCATATAGAAGATCGAACTTCAGCCAAGATATTATAATTTCAATAAATAAATATATATATAAGTATAGAATAAATTTTAACGAGTATAATTATAGTACAGACAAGAATGATGTATGTGTATTATACGAAGGGGGTGAAGAGATGGCCAGGGCGTTCAAGTCGTTCGTTGTTCGCACTATCGGTAGATACGAGAATGACATTCGCGTGAGGAATGCCCGACCCTTCGATGATCTTTTCATAAATTGATCAATAAATATGTATTTATAAAAGCGATATATTCACACGTAACATTTCTCATCTAAATGAGTCTCGATCCCATTATTGTTATTATTATTATTATTATTATTATCGTTATTATTGACAAAGTTCAAATTGATTATATTATACACACATGTACACACGTTTTAATTATTATTTGGAAATTTTTTTATTTTTCATCTATTTTTTTTTTTTTTTTTTTATTCGTCAATCGAGTTGCGTTATATATACGTATACATATATATTTTCTTAATTTTAATTCATAACGGTTCTTATACAGCTGCAGCATCGACGTTCGAAACGTACATAATACAATAGCACGCAGACAAGGGGATTCCCCCGAAGTTTTTTTTATTTTTATTTTTTCTTCTTGCTTTTTTTTCGTTTTTATCGTTTTTTTTTTCTTTTTTTTTTTTGGACCAACATCGTTGATTCAACGATTCTAATCGGTATACAGATATATATATATATATATATATATATATATATATATATATATATATATATATATATATATATATATATATATATATATATATATATATATATATATATATATATATATATATATATATATATATATATATATATATATATATATATATATATATATATATATATATATATATATATATATATATATATATATATATATATATATATATATATATATATATATATATATATATATATATATATATATATATATATATATAAAGGATTACTGCAAATGTGAATCAGATTTCGCGGTATACCGGGGGTTGGAAATTTTTTACCTATATGCATTATAGTCTATATAGAGCATGCGCGATAAATTGTATCATACCGTAAAACAAAAAATTTTGAACCGTGTTTTTTTTTTCTTCTTTCTTTTCGCCACTCTCTTAACCGTTCCAAAATTGATGATCAAAAATTTGTTTCAAATTACGTTATTTTCTTGACTTTCTGTCGTTCGTTTTTTTTTTTTTTTTCTTTTTTCCACGATCGACAGAGAGAGAAGGAAAAAGATAGAGCTGATTAAAAATATCTTGGTAGAAAAAAAAAAAAAAAACAGTTCTTTATAATGTCGTTCGAATTGCACAAAATTGAGAGCAGTGGGTATATAGTCGTGAGATTAAATGAGCTCATTAATCAATGTGTGTGTGTGTGTGTGTAGTATTACAATCGCGTATAAATACATTGTAAGATACATAAATCGATAAATCTGTGGATCCCGTGGCAGCTGCTGCAGCTGCAGCAGATATGCAGTGTGCAACTGCAGTAAACGGGGCAAATAGTTCTCGGTCAACGGTGAAAAACACATCTATTTAAAGAAACAAAGTATATCAGGAAAAAATTTTTTTTTTTCCTTTTCTAATTTTTTCCCCCTTTTTTTGTCCCTGTTTTTTTTCTTTTCTAGACTCAACATGAAAACCGTATGAGGATGAAATTCCGACTGAATTGGTGTCGTGGGACACTGCAGTGTTGCATATACATATGTATGTATAATGATACTGAAGATTTATAATTTTTTATTCCATTTTTGCTCTTGTTTTCCGTGGGGTTTATTTAATAAACATATATAATAACTGGATTTATATATATATACATATATATATATATATATATATATATATATATATATATATATATATATATATATATATATATATATATATATATATATATATATATATATATATATATATATATATATATATATATATGTATATATATTCCTGATATTGTTTCATTTTTATTTATATAATAATTGTAATAAAGTTGCGTGTATATAAATTAATTTCTATTATATATAATATATAACTATGTATATACCTATGTATATATATATATATATATATATATATATATATATATATATATATATATATATATATATATATATATATATATATATATATATATATATATATATATATCTAATAGTGCTGGGTGTAGCCTAGTAATTCCATATCTATGTTTATAGAATTTTACGTCTTTAAACAATATATACATATATAGGTATATATTGTATAATTATTACGATTACCTACTTAAATGGTGAATGATGAAAATTAATTATATATAACTATACGTGATTATTATCTCTCTATATAATTACTTACGTGTGTACCTATATAAATAGGTATATACATATGGGGCTGTCCACGTCAAAACGACACGGCTCCGGACCTCAAAGTTTTCGATTTGATTCTTGATTTTATATGTTATCATTCTATGTCCGGAGAAGCTGTCAAATTTTTTTTGAATTTTTTCAGTCAATCCCTTCGGAGCTATGAATTTTTTCATTCTTAAAAAAAGGACCTTTTTTAAAATTCTGAAAAAATTCACAAAAATTCTGTTGCTAATGTAGAACAACCTCCCACTTTCAGAAACGTGGGCAGAATTTTTGTTATATTTTTTTTTTCATTTTTCCAAAATTTTATTTCATACCAGCTTCATAAATGACTTTCATAAAATCACCTACTCACCTCCTTACCAACATAACACAATATGAGGTGAAGAACTCAAAAAAATCTGAGTGGGGTAGGTTTGAAAGATTTTTGGTAGGATAAAAGTCATTGGTAAAGCATTTTTTCGAATAAAGTTTTAGAAAAATTGAAAAAAAAAATGTAAGAAAAATTCTGCCCACGTTTCTGGAAGTGGGAGGTTGTTCTATATTATCGAGAGAATTTTCGTGAATTTTTTCAGAATTTTAAAAACGGTCCTTTTTTTAAGGATGAAAAAATTCATAGCTCAGAAAGGGTTGACTGAAAAAATTCAAAAAAAATTTGACAGCTTCTCCAGACATAGAATGATAACATATGAAATCAAAAATCAAATCGAAAACTTTGAGGTCCGGAGCCGTGTCGTTTTGACGTGGACAGCCCCATATATATATATTAGGGTGATTTTTTTTTTCAACTATTTTTATTTTTTCACTCCCCACCTAAAAGTTTGTTGGACATGTCGAACAAAAAATTCCCTGAAAGTTATAGCCCTTAATATTAATAAGAAGTACTTCCCCAGAGCGTGAAAAGATTTCCCATCTAAAATACACGTGAAGCAAAATTTTTTTTTTGCCAAATTTCTATAACTCAGCGGCATTTTATGCTATCACTTTGGTCTCGGTCTCAATTTACGCAGAATTGAACGATCTTCAAAAGTGTCTATGACGGCGTAAGTGCAACTTACACTGGTGAGATGGTACGGGTCACTAATGTTGATTTTTACCCAAAATTCTCGTTTTTTCGCTGTTATCTCCGAAATGATCAACTGTACCGAAAAAATGTGGTAGATAATTTTGTTGGAAATTTAATTTCCTACAAAAAAGGTCCTCTAGACCTGAATGCTCGGATTAATATTTCTTGAAATATTGAACTTTGACTCACTTGTGGTAAATAAAATTTTTATGGTTTATTGGATCAAACGTTTCAAATTGTTGATATTCCATATCATAATTTATGATATCATATCATATTTATGATATTTATCATAATTATGTAGACAATAAACGATAAAAATTTTATACCAAGTTAAGGTAAAATTTTATATCAAGTAAGTTGAAGTTCAATATCTCAAGAAATATTAATCTGAGCATTCAGGTCTACAGGACCTTTTTTGTAGGAAATTAAATTTCCAACAAAATTATCGTCTACATTTTTTCGGTAATGTTAATCATTTCGGAGATAACAGCGAAAAAAAAAAAACGAGAATTTTGGGTAAAAATCAACTTTAGTGACCCGTACCATCTCACCAGTGTAAGTTGCACTTACGCCATCATAGATACTTTTAAAGATCGTTCAATTCTGCGTAAATTGAGACCAAGACCAATGTGATAGCATAAAATGCCGCTGAGTTATAGAAATTGGAAAAAAAAAATTTTTGCTTCACGTGTATTTTAGACCGAAAATCTTTACACGCTCTGGGGAAGTACTTAATATTAATATTAAGGGCTATAACTTTCAGGGAATTTTGTGTTCGACATGTCCAACAAAATTTTAGGTGCGGAGTGAAAAAATAAAAATAGTCGAAAAAAAAAATCGCCCTAATATATATACGTGTGACTTTGATTTCAAGACTTAATTTCTCATTTCTCTGTGTTTGTGGTGTTTTTTTCGTTTTTTTTTTTCTTTCTTTCTTTTTCCTTATTCCTTTACTTTACTTATTTATTTTTTTTTTCTGTTCTCTTGCTCACTTGCTTTCTTTAAGTATTACGCGCGAATCTTATGAACGTCACATAATCATTATTATACATATTATCATTATTATTCATCTGCGTATTCGCTGCAATTATTGTTCGAGAAATCATATAGATATATATATATATATATATATATATATATATATATATATATATATATATATATATATATATATATATATATATATATATATATATATATATATATATATATATATATATATATATATATATATATACATATATATATATATATATATATATATATATATATATATATAAGGAGAAATCAAAATCTTTTCTAGTTTTTAATTATATACCTATGTATAATACTTTATATCTATGATGTGTGTGTGATTCACATATATATATATATATATATATATATATATATATATATATATATATATATATATATATATATATATCCTGTATGTACAATGAATTTTCTTTTATATATTATCGCACACAGCCCCATCTAAAATTGCATATTTAATGTATATGGGCAATTCCACCAATTATAGGTAAACGATCAGGTCCCAAAAATTTGATTTGGCTGAAATTTTGATATGTTGTCAGGTGTGCTGAGAAATGGAATTCCTCGAAATTCCAGACCTCCAGGTCGCACCGTTCAGGAGATACACGTTGACCAATTTTTGCACCGATCTTTTGTCTCGAATTACTAGTCCTTCCTGTGTTCGGAGAACAAATATGACTCGACATGTTTCTTATGTGAAAAAGACTGATCTTTCCGAATATGCAATTCATTTTTCGAAAAATTTTTGGGAACAGCTTGAAAAATACGTTTTTTTCGCAAAAAATTAGTTTTTTTCAAAGTTCCGCAAACAAAAAAATTATTTTGACAATTTTATCGAAAAGCTGAGAAATTTTCTGTAAGGACCTCAGATTTTCAGAGTGGGATGACCATGGGATCGTGCTTGAGCTGGATTTATAAAAAACTTGTATTTATCGTGTCGTTCCGCGGGTGGAGCGATCCGACGACGCGAACGTGGCTGACTGCTGCTGGGATGTGTCGTGTGGCGTTGGGATTAGATAGTCTTATGATGGGGATACTGACTAGGATCGGGAGATAAAATTTTTAGCGAGTTTAACGGAAAATCTTTATTTCCTTGCCTTCAACACTCTGAGAATATCGTTTGATTAACAAAGCGTTTACAGCTAATGGAATCGACACTACACAATGAAAGCTCTGCGTGCCTTTTACTGCCACGGCCTTTGAGAACCCCGGTTCCAAGAGGCACGAATATTTTTCATATTCTTCGGTCCACCCGCGGAACGACACGATAAGTACAAGTTTTTTATAAATCCAGCTCAAGCACGATCCCATGGTCATCCCACTCTGAAAATCTGAGGTCCCTACGGAAAAATTCTCAGCTTTCCGATGAAATTGTCAAAATAATTTTTTCATTTGCGGAACTTTGAAAAAAACTAATTTTTTGCGAAAAGACGTATTTTTCAAGCTGTTCCCGAAAATTTATCCAAAAATAAATTTCATATTCGGAAAGATCAGTCTTTTTTACATGAGAAACATGTCGACCCATATTTGTTCTCCGAACACAGGAAGGACTAGTAATTCGAGACAAAAGATCGGTGCAAAAATTGGTCAACGTGTATCTCCTGAACGGTGCGACCTGGAGGTCTGGAATTTCGAGGAATTCCATTTCTCAGCACACCTGACAACATATCAAAATTTCAGCCAAATCAAATTTTTGGGACCTGATCGTTTACCTATAATTGGTGGAATTGCCCATATATTTGTATAATATAATTGTCATTTATTTTCTTTTTTTTTTTTTTTTTTTTATTTATTTTTTTTACACCACACGTACATTTAAGCGACTGCACAAACCCATAATCGTACTTGAATGTTATGTGTGTCTATATGTGTGTGTGTGTGTGTGTGTGTGTGTGTGTGTGTTCACATTTAATACATTTACCTATTATTTTATTTATTCACTTTTTTTTTCTTTCCACTTCCACGGCATTACAGCTGCCAATATTCGAAGAAAAATATCAGGCTATATGAATTATAGTCCCCGTCAAATTGGCATATATTATGTCATATACCGCTGCATGTATATATAATATCATCATGCATACATAATACCTACATATGTATAAGTATATGTATGTACATACCGTGAGCGCCAGGTGAAACGGGTCAGTAAAACGACGATGGCGCTAGCTTACTTGAGATTTAAAGGGAGAGCCAATACACTAAGAATATCCCTAGTTCCATATTTAATGGCGTTCGACGTCTACGCTTTGAAAGGCCTAGGGATATTTTCGCGATGGGAGTTAGTTCCCCTTATAAATTTCAAGAAAGCTAGCGCCATCGTCGTTTCACTGACCCGTTTCACCTGGCGCTCACGGTATATAGGTATATCTAATTGTTATATAATCATTTCTGTCCAAGTATTATATAGGTATAAGTAGAAGAATGTATGCGGCTATAATTTGTAAAATGCATTATTGACAATAGTTAATTTAAATTTAACAATAAAGTTATAATAATAATAATAATAATAATAATAATAATATTAATAATAATAATATTATAAATTATGATAGATATATCCGATCGGTCTTTTTGACGTGTGTCATTTAATTTCTGTGTATGTGTGTGGCAGGGGAGGGGTTGAAAGTTCAATAATATACCTATATATAATATGTATAATAATGTATATATAATATGTGAATTTTTTTTTTTTCTTCTCATTTTTTGTGTGCATTATACCGTATTTGCCTCTGGTATTCGTTAAAATTGTATTTATAATAATAATAATAATAATAATAATAATAATAATAATAATAATAATAATAATGATAATAATAATAATAATAATAATAATAATAATAATAATAATAATAATAATAATAATAATAATAATAATAATAATAATAATGATAATAATGATAATAATGATAATAATAATATGAACAGTTCCTTAATAGCTATAGCAAACAAACATATAAGTATATATATTTATATGTATATATGTATATGTACATATATAAATGCTGCATGATTCTCAGTTTTTTTTTCTTTTTTTTTTCTTAATTTTTTTATTCATTCATTTTTTTTTTTTTTAATATTATAATACCGGGTCGCTACATAGGAACTTAATAATTTTTTTTTTTTTTTTGTTTCTTTCGTCATTATCATTGTATATTATAGTTGCGCGAGATCATATTATATGTATATATATACTATATACTGCGGAATATTATTTTCTTTTTTTTCTTTTCTTTTCTTTTACAATGATTGGATCGTATAATATTATACAAACTAAGGAAAATAACGGCAATATAATTATTATACAATTTGATAGATGTTTATTTATTTTTTAATTTTTTTTATTTTCTTCCTCTCGTCTCACACTGCAATTATATATGGTGTACACAAATGTGATACAGTCTCGCTTATAACACTGTACTTCTCACTATATTATATGTATATGTATTTTGTCATATGTAATTAATTTTCTTGAATTTGATAAGAAGAAAAAAAATTTCTCTTCGTTTATTACTATTATTATTATTTTTTCTTATTTTCTTTTACGCGCCATTACAGTTTCGCAGGTTCCGAGTCTTCTGTACGCGAATAAAATGATAATAATATTAATAATAAAGAAATGATGAAAGAAAAGGTGAACCTATATACTCTTTTTTTCTTCTGATTCTTTATTATATAATTATTTAATATCAATAGATTTTCTATGAATTATTTTGCAATAATTATTGCAGTTTTTTTTTTATGTATGATGGTTCGGTATTATATACGTATAGTAAATATTTTAATTATTTTATAACCATCGCGCTTGCAGGGTATATATCATCCTAGCGTTTTGAAACTTTTTCTAAAAAAAAAAAAAAAAAAAAATCTATCGGTATACATATATCACCGATTTTTTTTTTTCTCTTACAAAACTGCTGCACCTTCATAAGTCAACAGTAGAAAAAGAAAAAAAAATTAAAAAAATAAAACTTTCGGTCAAAACGAGGTTTGTAAGGAAAGATGATATTCGGGTCTTGTATATTATAGTAAAATAATGATTGACGATAATTATAAAACGTCGATCACTTTCAACACCTATATTATCAAATCCTATTTTTTTTTTTTTTTTTTTAATTATTCTTGGATTTTTATTGTTAATTTTTAAAATATTTTTCGTTTTTATTTTGTTTCATTTTTTTTTTCGTTTTTTTTTTTTATAAACCTATACCATCCGCACATTTGTTATGCGGTATTAGACTAGGAACACCCGCAACGTTCGACAACCATTCCGGGAATTTTAGTGAACACTATTTGGTACTCGCTGTCGAAGTAGAGCATCGAGATTTGGGATAGCTTACGCGCGGCACAACATGGACCAGAGTTGTTCGGTGGTTCGGCTAAACTCACTATGTGGGTGTTTGGATATTCCGGCAAAAACGCCATCGGACAGTCGCCAGAACAGTAGTTGGCATCGTATCTGTAACACAACAAGTTACGGGTCTTTAATTTTGACAATTCAACGACAATTTTCTTGCGGATCAAAAATCCGATGCGATACAGAACGAAAGAGAAAGAAAAGGACTTTTATCCATCTCAAACATCAAGCTGCGCGCGTATTCTACTCACAGTCGCAACGATGAGACTGCGAGAGAGCCTCGCGCCAAGTTTGCACCTAGCGGCGATCGCGGAACCACTCTGTGAAAAAACGCGGACGCGTTCGTGATTCGATCGGAATTGATACCGCTGCTATTCAATGCGAATAGGAATCATTTTGTGTCGATTCGCGAACAGTTTTGAGAGTTTTTTTGAAAGAACGGTGGTTCGATATGTTTTTCCATGAGTAAAAATGACCGTCTAAACTCGTCGGATATGTTTCAAAGTGAAACGAAAATAATCGACGACTTCTAATCGTAACGGTGATACGTATCTCACCTTTTTGGTGCGATGATCCAGTCCCATCCAAACTTTTCAAAGTCAACTGTGAGCTTGTATCTGCAGCAACGTGACTCCTGTGTAGCTTCGTCGCAGTTAAGTCCAACGGTTCTTTTGACGCGTCCTCCTCTCCTGGAATCAACGTCTTCGATTTCAACGTCGAGATACGGCGTGTGTTCAGCGTCCGGGTCAAGTTCAATGAGTTTAAAATTGTTTCTTCTGTGGCTGCTCGTTGATCCTCCGAGTTTTATAACAACGCCAAAGTTCTCGCGAGGGTGTTTGAACCATTGAGTCACCATTCTTTTAACATCGATCACAATCCAATCTCCGTTTCTCTCGGGTCTTGGGTGTTTAGTAGTTAACATCGGGCCGAGAAGAGGGCCTCCGTTTTCGGTTGTACCTTTCAAAATCCTTTGCAGCGTAACCGTTATCGGACCCTTGGCGTTTTCCTGTTGAAAACTACTCCTCGAAACGTCACCGGGATTCTCGTGATCGCTTCCCCACACCCACAGCGATAATTTAGCTTCCATCACACGGTGCTGGACTATCTTGTCCGAGAACTTAAAGTACAAAACTTCCAGGTTCCCTTTCGAATGTCTCAGCCGTGGATCTGGAAGGAATAAAGACAAGGTACGTTACGAAGGAGCATGCCGATTGTCGTGGCGTGAAGATTATACACCCTGAAGCGATCCTCACGATATCCTTTGCATTTCGAGAAACGAACATATACGAATATATTTACAAGGAAGTGGTACATACATTGGCGGTCAGAATTAGCATCGAACTCGATAGTTTTTGTTCAAGTTTCAACCGATCGTTTCAAGATTGAGATAACTTTAAACTTTCACGGCGGTACGTGACGCGGAGCAAACCGCGAAGCACGTTCGCAACCAGTTCGTTCATGTTCGTGCTCGTTTTGTATATCAACGTTTTTGCGCTCCGTTTCGCGATACGCTAATCTCATTGCTAAAATATTAAGCTCGAGGGTAATAAGGATCACGTAAACGTTAAAAACAGTCGTATAGAAATCCACGTAATTATAGTTACAGTGATTTTAGTTGGTGAAAAGCATAAAACTGCGCAACCATGATGTAGAATTTCTATGGACCCATTTTTCGTTGTTTTCTTCTTTCCCTTTTCGTAGCGAATCGCAATCATCTCGTACATCATAGAGAGGCGAAAAAATAATCACCGATTACGACACCGTATCGCGTATTTCATATCGCGTATAATTACACGTTGCGTCAGACTCGGAGGCATTTCAATTTCGCCTAATATCTCGCTGTTATCTTTGTAGCTAATTATGCCGTTCCCAATCATCTGAAAGATGTTTCAGGCAATTTCTTTTTTTAACTTCATGGTATCACGAATGAAGCGAGAGACACGAACGAGGGTTTATACGAATATAGACTAAGGAACTTTCACAGGAACGCACGCCGTCATGTCATCGAGAGGCAGAGACAATGAGAGAAGACCAAAAAATAAATAAAATAGACACGAGGTGATGGCACGCTGCTGGGGAATTTTATAGCGGGAAATATTCTCCTCGGACATGCAGAGATATACGAGATCAACGAGTTTAAATATAGTATCTTTGACCATTACTAAAACGACACGGGTCACCCGTTCAAATACGCCTCGGATTTGAACCGACCAGGAAATGATCGCGGCTTCCCGGTCTGAAGTTTAGAATCATAATATACGTATAATTACTCAAAATCGTTTTCCGAGGCGTTAAATATTATACCGTCATAACTTATTTATCGGTTACTATACAGGTTCGATCATGGTGAAACGATTATCTCGATTTTGAAACAAGGAACAACAGCTGATCACCCCGCCGAGCTACAGGAAACATGAGATTCTTGAAGTTCCGAATTTCAAAAATTCCGAAAAGTTAAAGCTCCGGAATTATTGGAAATTCACCTATACATATAATAGAGCATCGTATCTGCATTTCACTGGAAAGATCTATACATGCTGAATTTCGACGTGGAATCAGACTAGTGCTATAATTTCTAAGAAATTAGCTGGATTTCAGTTATCAGAAACGTTGGAAAATCCGAATACGACGATGATCTGCAGAGAAAGAGAAATTGCAGTGATTGCAGTGTCTCTCGACGCAGGGGGCTGGGGGGGGTATATATAGTATTTAATTAAGCGTCGCCTTCGAAAACAATAGTGATACGGGGTCGTATATATCTTTATATATACTTACGTCTATAAATAAGTATGAAATAATTGATACGATTTGACCTCGTCCGTTACGGTGCATATCGGGTGCAATTTTTCACTCCCGACAATAATTGCGGTAAAGCTCGATCGTCTGTATCCCGTTAAAAGTATATACCTATACATATATATATACATATACACAGCTCGATATACAGACGAACTTTACCTAATTTTTGGATATATCTATTCAACCCCCAGCTCCGATACGTACGTCGTAAATCGACTATAACTTCAAAAGCTCCATGTAATCGCAGGGCAAAGATATATCGGAGGAATTAAAGTTCACTCCGCGTGCTGCAGGGCATAGGGTCGATCACAACGGGATCACACCCTCTAATCAAGCTCGTGGCTCTTATCAGTCCAATTTAAAGCCTCGACGATATGCAACAAGTTTTCATCGAATTCGATTACGAAACGATTTATATATGTCGACTGTATGAGGGGATTTCCAAAAAGACTGCATTTTTGAAAGCTTTCAATCTCCGAATAAGGAGAAATTAGGTGCTGATGCAGGCGATAATTCTCAGGCAATAAATAACATTTTTCAGAGGTTGGAGGTCAGGACGAGTAAAGTATATATCGATCCTTTTTTTTTTTTTTTGTATTATTTTTGTCGTTCGACAGCCTATCAAACTCGTGCGAAAAAAAAAATACGAATAAAATACATACATACAAACACGGTTGCAGGGCTTTGCACGCATATTGGTAATTTTATAGTACCTATATACGTATAGTATATGTAAGTGTATATACCTATATACTCATACATAGGTATAGTCAGGTTAGCTGCACGTCGAGGCGCACGATTTCGTGGAAGTTTTGAATCGGTTAGGGAATTGCAAAGGGGGAGAGGGGGGGGGGGGGGGGGGGCGAACGAAATTCGTGGAGGTTTTAGGTGCAGGTGGTTTGAGGTTTAATTTAAGGTTTAGGTTGGAGGTGGAGGTGCAGAACAGACAGAGTCGGGGAGCCAGACAGACGGATAGAGAGATAGAGAGATAGAGAGCGAGAGAAGCCCGTTGCGTGAGACTAGCGAAACTACCCGACCTCAAACAAGCCCGCCTATATAGTGCGTTGAACCCCAAAAATTAACGTAGTCAACCTGAAGCAGCAGCGTATCTTTTTGTCGGGTACGAAATTTCTCAATTTCTTAACGAAACCGAATACGGGTACTCAAAATTAAATATCTTTTTTTTTTTTTTTTTTTGATCCTCACTCCAAGAGAACGAAAAACGAAATAATTATTTCGGAGTAAGAGCAAAACGCGATATTTTGAACATCGAATATTTCATCGATAGCGAATAATTGATGTATGAGGGATGACTGGAAATGGAGAAAAAAGAACGACGAGAATTTCTTTGACGAATCGGAACCATAAAAAAAAAAAAAACCAAAAACGTAATGAAAAAATTGCAAAAAATCCCCCCAAACAAAAAAAAAAAAAAAAAATTGGGGCAATGTTACGAAATCGTGTAAAATAATTTTTCACGATGGTATTATATGTAATATATAAACGGTGTGTACTTATATATATATATATATATACATATATATATATATGTAATAATTATTATTCGTAAATGCGAACCACTGACGATTCGCGGCGCGGCGCGGCGCCTGTCTGCGAATATACGATGCGGCTTGACCACAGCTGTGTATACCCCACCCCCAACAAGCAACGTCATTGTTCGCTACTCGGCTAATATTCCTTTCTCATATAATACATATGTATATATATATACACATTATTATAACTAGCGTATATATGTATACGAAAAAGTTTCTTTTATTCTATTTATTTTGTTAAAATTTTTTTTCTCGTTCATTTTTTGAGCAACCCTTTCAGCGCATGCGCGAATATTTTTGGTATATATACTATATCATATGTAATATAGTACCTATATACGATAATATATCTATAAATATATACACACACACATATATATATATATATATATATATATATATATATATATATATATATATATATATATATATATATATAGTATACATATATAGTCTATACCATAATTGTAAAGTCACATGGCGTTTTTGAATGTTAAGTAATTGCATTTATATCATATTATATACGCATATACCGCGATCCTTCCTCCCTCCCCCCCGCCCCCGCGCCCTGCGACCAGCCCTTCCACTCTTCGCCGTATAACTGAAAGTTTTACGTTCCACTATACAATTAAACGCATGACGTGTCATCGTTCACCAAATACGAGACCAAAGAGCGAGATAGCTATGACTGCACGTTATGACCGGGATCCAAAGCCTTGACCTTTCTTGTTTCTGCAGCAGTGGTCTTAAGATCGGGTTAAATCAAACTCGATATACAATATATGTATATATACATGTATATATACGTACGATATGTGTATATTATATGTATATGTATATAGGGTACCGTCCGCGTGTTAGTATAGTACGCTATGCGCTTTACAATGTATCGAGCCGATGAAAAAAAAAAAAAAAAATTTCGGGACGAAATACGACGTTGCAAGAAAAAAAAAAACGAATTTTTTCTCTCTCTCTCTCTATCTCTCTTTCTCGCCCTTCTTTTTAGTTTAACTTTTTTTTTCATTAACGTCACAATTATTTCGTTCTTACTGCAAGTAAAGAATCGTATTACAACATGTGCTATCAAATTTTGATATAAACGAAACCACCACCAAACTCAAGGAATATATACCTAGACGAAAGAAAAAAACAAAAAAAGCAAAAGAAAATTGGATTTTGACTAAATTGTGGAAAGTTTTAATTCCTATTTTTGGTTCTGTTTTTTTTTTTTTTCTTGCAAATTAGTTGATTTTCGCAAAACTCAAATCAAATATCTTCTATATATGTATATATGTATATAAATTTCTATGGGACGTATGTAACTATAAAAAAAAAAATTTTGTTTGAAGGAACGAAAAAATGCAGAAAGAAAGAAAGAGAGAACGAAAGAAAGAAAAAAAAAACACGCACATATTTCATATACCCCTAATCAGAATTTTTCTGGTATTTTCCTGATTATTCTCCAACACCAGACTTTTGGGCTACCGTGCAGTATTATTAACTATACCGTGTATGCAGGCTAGAGAGGCTAGATTATAGTCAAACATCTCTATATGGCCCACCCGCTGTTTCCTCCTCACCATATCCCTCACCCCCCCTCTTGTCAGCAGCCTTGTGATGTTGGCTTAATACGATAATGAAGTGATGAGCCTGACCTAGGCTGTACACCGACCGTGACCTTGACCAAATAGTCACCACACATGCGTCTAGTCATCGTCCAGTATATCTAGATTTTTTCTTCCTTTTTCTTTTTCTATTTTTTACTCCCTCCCTCCCTCCCTTCGTATCACCCTCACGCTCTCTCTCTCAGCGCTTGTGTTCCGAATTGATTCGATATTATCCTGTAGTATGCAGTTATAATTATATATATATATATATATATAGCTCGATAGTACGAAATACCGATCAATCTTTTCCTCAATTGTAGACATATATCGATTGTTTATGTGTTTGTGAGTTTGGGATGTTATAAATGCAGTTGACGATGATGATCATCGTGAATCGTACAGTGTACACATATGTAAATCGTATTGAAATTATTCGTATTTAACCGGTGCAGAAGAAATGACGAGATATATGTGCAGTCTCTCACGTACAATCTACATACGATAAACGGGGAAAAAAATTACCTGGTGATAAAAAAAAAAAAAAAAAAAGAAAGAAGAAAAAAAGAAAAGACAGCAAAGGAAGAAGATAAGAGAAGAAGAAGGAAAAAAAAAAGTTTTCTGAAAGATAGTAGCAAAATGTATGTACCCGAAGATCAAAGATATGAAAAGCGTACAAGTGCCACGTGTAAAGATCGCGATAACCCCTTGACAGATCTGTATTACATATGTTTTATCATCTTTGATATACACCGCTATAATATATACCTATATATATATAGATATAATACATAATTCTTGGACGTATCTATCGAACGTGTAGACGATGTGGAGATAGAATTTCATTTCTCTCTAGCCCTGATGACGTATTTAGGTATGTATGTTCAACAAGTTTTCCTACAATTAATTTTCAATCTTTAGTCTATATTTTTTTTCTTCTTTTTCCTATCCTTAATCTTTTTCTATCCAAAAAATAAAGTATCCAAATTTTATCGAACGTTTTTCATCATCATTGTGCATATATCGAATCGATAGTATTGTACGCAGAATTAACTCTTGTATAGGATATTAAAACCGCGAGAGAACGGACCCCGCCGCGCCGCGCGGCCTGCAGTATATATATATTCGAGTTGAGAAAGAGGTGAAAAACGAATAGAAAGAACGCCCGCGAGACTACCAACTCTTCGTCAGAAGGGGGATTTCAGGTCGTGAAACTCGTCCTGGAGTTGCTGCTGCAGCAAAAGCAACAGCAACAGCATCGCATATATCTATATGTACGAGTTTCTCAGGGAATCAGTAAATGGCCCTGATTCCTATAACGTTTCTTGTTATATAGTATAGGTACCAAGAAACGAAGAGAAAACTGGTGAAACATCAAATTGAAGAACGGTAACGAGTCTTTGATAAAACCGCGGTTGCAAAAAATTCACAACTCTTATAGAACCATGCAGCAGCAGCAGCAGCAGCAGCAGCAGCAGCAGCAGCAGCAGCAGCAGCAGCAGCAGTAGCATAAAATATCATTGAACAAATATACTTACGGGGTTGAGCAAGTGCAATGACGTTCTCAGTCCTGGCGGCGTACTCGTCAATCTCTTCGTGCTTCGTTACACCAGGTTCTAGATGATCAACCGGCTGATCCGACTGTATACCGTACATGTCTAGTAGCCTTGATATGGGTGGTATCTTTGGTAACGGTCTTCCAGTCATGTTCGGTGCTTGTTTTAAACCAAGTTTAGATAGTATCTGTTCTTTTATAGCCTGGAGACTTAGTATACGAATGTCTTCGTGCATACGACACGCGTTACAACTACCTGCCGCGTGAGCAACAAGAGTTGTCTTCCTGGGTGCGTTTCGGGTCAAACTTATACCGTCTAATGCTCCGAGTAACACCAAACCGAGTACTAGTAACCTCGTCATCTTTATCACACTTTGATCTATGATCCTATTTTTTTTTCTTTCAATTTATAGATATATGTATGGTTAATTTCCTCCTTCTTACTTTTTATCCTTTCGATTATTAAGTTTCGAGTTTTATCATCACTATAATATGTTTTAGTTTTTTTTTGTTTCGCTCGTATAAATTTGTTTTATAAATTGTTTTGTAAAGTTTTTTTTTCTTCTCGTTTGTTTCACATCACCTTTTGTTTTATATCATTGTTTTAAAACTTGGTCTATGAGTTTATATAATTATCGCGTAACAGAGTCGCGAGTTAATATAATAAATATAGTATCTACACACGTCTTTTAAGTCGAATATATATATATATATATACTTTTAAGCACCGAATTTCAAATTCGTTTTGTTAAACTTGACGATGAGAATAACTCGTTTCGTTCGATTATTATCGATACTGTTCCACATTTTACTGGTAATACAACAGATAACTTTTCCTCTCGCTTATAATCCTGTATAAATTTTATTTTATTTTATTTTATTTTTGCTTTCATTCAATAAACTGCCATGTATACGATATATATATATATATATATATATATATATATATATATATATATATATATATATATATATATATATATATATATATATATATATATATATATATATATATATATATATATATATTTATATATCTACGTTACGGAGTCACGTAGATCTAGAATCATCCGCGATTCGTTTATGCTATTTAAACGCTGCTGCAGGATTGAACTTCGCGTGTATGTATATATATATACATATATATATATATATATATATATATATATATATATATATATATATATATATATATATATATATATATATATATATATATATATATATATATATATATACAGGGTGTCACAGAAAACATGCCGAGGCTCTCGCATGGTAAATCTTGATCATAAATGGGATCGAAATTTCCTTAGCCGTTTTTTCCTGAGATGCATAGATTTTCCGTTATAATTATTTCAATTGTAGCCAATGACGCACGGCCTATGACCGGGCCATATGTCAGTGTGCCTCCCGCGCGGTTGTATTTCGAGTGCACACAAGCGAGCGGGAGGCACACCGACATACTGCCCGATCATAGGCGGCGCGTGATTGGCTGAAATTAAAATAATTATAACGGAAAATCTATGCATCTCAGGAAAAAACGGCTAAGGAAATTTCGATCCCATTTACGATCAAGATTTACTATGCGAGAGCCTCGGCATGTTTTCTGTGACACCCTGTATATATATATATATATATATATATATATATATATATATATATATATATATATATATATATATATATATATATATATATATATATATATATATATATATATATATATATATATATATATATATATATATATATATATATATATATATATATATATATATATATATATATATATATATATATATATATATATATATATATATATATATATATATATATATATATATATATATATATACAACACGACGATAACCTTATACAACGGAAGATTGAAGGAGTCACTTTTTTTTTTCTCTTTTTCTTTTTCTTTTATACACACTGGTGCAACTCGTTTCTTCTTCTTATTATTCCTCTTGTTCTTGTTCTTATTTTTATTCTTCTTATCCTTTTTCCCCACATACAATAACGACAATGATGATGATAGTAATGATAATGATAATAATATTATATATATTTATGTATTTTCCAATTATATATAATATCATAGATTTATATACGTTGCAATTTGTCCTTCGTCTACATTTTTATACCATATACAATATTATATATATGTGTGTGTATATATATATATATATATATATATATATATATATATATATATATATATATATATATATATATATATATATATATATATATATATATATATATGTATGTATATATGAGAATATATTTACACATATGTATAATATAATATATACGATATGTATTTCATAGAGCACAAAAAACAAAAAAAAAAAAAAAAAAAAAAAACGAAAAAACCAAAAATAAGTAACTTCAACTTCAACTTGTAAGTATATACTCAAACTGCTTCTTACGTCTTAATTCGCGATATCATAACGACGAGACCCGGCGAACGAACAGACACAGAGAGGCAGAAAGAGAGAGAGAGAGAGAGAGAAAGAGAGAGGGGGGCGGGAGGAGAGGGGGGGGGGGGGGGGGGTAAAGAGAGTCAGAGAGAGTCAGACAGGCAGAGAGTAAGGGAGAAAGAGAGAGTGTGAGGGGGTGGGAGAGGGATAGAGAAAGCAAGAGAGAAAGAGAGAAAGAGAGAGAGAGAGAAAGAGAGAGAGAAGGGCTGATCTGTCAAGTGACGAATGTGATCGTTTTAGGTGTTCAGAAGTTTACAGCGGCAAGTGGACAACTGGGCAAGTGGGATGCTAGAAGCTTGCTGGCCTGTCAAGCACTGAGTCAGGAGACGCCGGTCCTCTCTGCATATATGCCGTGTGTCGGCTGCCAACTACTCTGCACGGACTGTCGGAGTTAAACCCGGCTCCGAAGGAGTTACTCTTTAGCTTTACTTCTATTTACTTCTGGGCCGGCATATACCTATATGTATCTATCTATATATATATATATATATATATATATATATATATATATATATATATATATATATATATATATATATATATATATGTATATAGTATGTATGCATGTATGTATTTATTAAATGTATATGTATATGTGCGTGGTAGTGATGAGGCTATATGATGGTGATGCAGCGGTATTATGACGATATTTGTAACGAACGACGATGATCACGATCGTACAGATCATCGAAGAAGATACAAACTACAACGACAACGACGACGAAACAAGCGATCATGAATATATATGCTTTTGCATCATGCGCACGTTCCCATCATATAATCATATACATATATATTTTATGCATAACTATATACATGTGTATCGTCGTGGACGTAAGAGAGGGGGATAGGGGTCATTGTCATTCAGAGCTTTTACGCGGGGATCATGCATACATATCTATATAACTACCTATAATATAGAGATTCGAAATGATATATAGATGAAGAGAAATTAGAAAGCTATATATGTATAGGTATGTATGTATAACACGGTGATGTTTCTATATACTTGTATTATATATAACTGTAATAGTGAATCGCACGTTGACGATTGACGATTTGAAATTTTATCAGTTTATAATAAGTATCTTTTACCTTTTTTCAATTTTTTTTTTAGTTTTTTTGGTTTATTTTAGTCAGTATTTCACCGATTATCCACCCATGGATAGCAGGCTTGAACTTTCCAAGTTCCAAACACTTTGAAAATATCGATGATACGTCGTTTTGTTTTAAAAAGTTTAAATTAAAACCCTATATATACCCGTGTCTGCAGTATACCAGAGAAAATCACGGTCTCATTTTATTAAATACAGTTTTTCAAATTCTATAATGTTTCGAGTAACGATTTACGATTAATGAAAGGGTATACTTCACCTATACCTGAACTAGACACCCCAGTTTATACACTTTTGAAGTTGGAGCTAGAATATGCGCGGGAAAACGGCGTGGACCGCGCGACGTGCGCTATACCCGTACACCTCGTGACTTTAGGGTCTTCGCTCTGTTCACTAGAGCTTTTATTTACAGTGAAACAAGGTTCTACCGATTTTCTAGTACCGGCATAAAAGAAATATGTTAACACGATCTATGTGTGTAGAATATAACTGTTAAAATTTATAATATTCAACTTGAATATAACCTAAAATATATACATTCATATATAGTTTCATGATGATAAAGTATTAGAAAAAAAAAAAAAGAAAAAATAGTTAATGCCCCCATAATATATTATATATACATACATATATCATATACATATATATGTGCAATAAATAAATATTTATAATTAATATTTTATAGCGCCGCACACTCGTATCTGCTGCAGTCTGTCTGTGCGTGGCGATAAGATAAGATGTGTATAATTGGCCATTTGAATATACATATAAGATTATTTTTTTTCATTTATTTATTTAGTTTTTTGTTCTTATAGCTGTGAGACGTTATTAATTTAGATATCATTCAATTAAAAGTTATAATAGTTACGTTAATTATCAATCTGCCAAAAATTTTTGAGAACTTTAAACTCAGTATATTTGATAACCATGTGTGTAACATGCCATACGTATATCCGAGGACGTGCTTTATTATACATAGGTATACTCAAAGCTCATCACGGACTTTATTTCGATTATCCTTTATAATACTGTTAAGAAGATGCATGTGCAGATATTGTTTTCGTTTCGCAACAAAAATAATTGGGTAAATACGTAAAATGAATTATCTTCAAGAGAACTTTTTGTTGATTTATGTATACGTATACCATATGTAGGTGCGATTAAACGATTTTCTTATATAATTTTTTTTATATCTGTACGAAGAAATTTAAAAAAAAAAAAAAAAAAAAAAAAAAAAAAAAACGAAACACGAAATCTATGGGATATTTGAAGAAATCGCGTCGCCAGTTCCAGCATGCGGATAAAATAAATAAAACAATACAATTTATATGTTATCTGTGAATGCGCGTGGTATACATCATCGATGACCTGACGTCCGAAGAGAATGATCGTAGGGACGTCTAGAACGGTGCGCAATAAAACTTTGAGGTGACTTCAATATATAACTTTTATTTATTGGTTTTTCTGCCAAAACATGATACTGTGCAAATACTGATATTATATCAAAGTGGCACACTGAATTTACGTGGGAACAAAGAAAAAAAAAAAAGTAAAATGCATAATTTAAATGAGTAAATAAATAATTAAGTAAACGTATAAATAACTTCTTTATCGTATACTAAAATTATACCTTTTAAGATTCACGTCGACCTAAACCTATACCAGTACAAATATAATACTGAGCTATCGGGCTCCGTATGCTTTTTCTGAGCAGGCAATGGCAATAATTTTTAACCAAGAACCATTCCGCAGGGCGGTTAATGGATATAACGAGCTATATATGTATGTATAGTGAAAGAATTTTTTTGGTTCGGTTAGCTGCTGGCACCCCCCACATCGTGCAGAGCAAACTTGTCAGTCGTCTCGAAGCAGGTGGTCGTGGTCTCGGGTCATATGGGTGAATCCAAATGAGAACTAATGCATATACCCTGCACTGCAGCCTCGAAGACTCGAGAAACTTCGCTTTGTAATTTATTTCTAAACGTAATAATTTAACCCGCGAATAGTTTATAGCTCGACATTATTATACTCCAACTGACAATGCGAGAAATCTTCGATTTAATTGATAAAATCAACGGTCACATTGATAAACAAAAACTTTAATAATACTAAATTGAGCATACAGAATGGTTTAGGCGCCAATGGCCGACGATAGCTCAATTCCGCGATCCACCTCGCAACTTGAGGTGACGCGTTATGTTAGTCGCCCCTGAAATTGAGCTGAATTTTAGTTTCTAAAACATTGTCTGTTGGCTGCACGGTTTGAAACAGTAGATATTTTTTATTTAGCAACGGTTAGTCGAGCGTGAGTTGCAAAAGAAATGTCCTCGCTTCTGACGTCACGAAGCCATATTTGTTTGTGCGTTAAAAATCGACTCCTGCACTTGGGCCTGAAAGCATAATATATTATGTGTCCCTCAAAGGATGCGTTGATGATATATGTACACTATACATCCATATGCCACATATGAAATACTAGTATATTAAAACCATATTCAAGAGTTTAGGGCCGGTCACACGCATCCGGACGATATTCAAAGCGAACAGCTGTCGGGAAAAAGTTGAACTCCTGGCTCTGGCATCGTATATACATACGTCATTTTCAGGCACTAAGTTTTTTTTTTGTTTGTTTTTCGTTCTATCTCTCTCTTTCCCTATCCCTACCACGCATCCCAGGGACTTACTCAATACTCAACGGAGTAAAACATCACAGGGTTTCCCACAATTCATTGATAAAGAAAAAAAAAAACCTAATTATACATAAATATATATCGTACTATACATAGAAGACTGAAGAATGATACAAACACAATCTTTCCTTCTTCTATTTAATTTAAAAGAAAAATCTATATTTTTGATAAGTATAACAAATGTCAAATGGCTTCGTTTTGCTTCGAATCTTTTTTTCGGATCTTTGACGTGTTGTGTCTCTGATTATTCGGTGCGATAATAACTTCTTGTGCGAATCTATTTCGCGCCCGAGTTGCTCCCAATTTGTCCTACAGACTCTATAAACCAAAGGTCACTCCATAAACTAGTCGTCAAAATACTTCTATTCGTGGTATGTAACATATGTACCTAAATGCTGCGTGCATTGCACGGGTGGAGATGTATACATATGTATATGTAATGTGCATATAGGTATATAATATGCGTCATATTAATATTACGATGGAATAACAACTGCAGTGTCGCGCACCTTTGGCTGCAAGCCTTCACGCCGTGGAGCAATGACACTAATCATTATTAACCGGCTACCTTTTTATTATTTTTTTAAATTATTTTCATCGTTATTATGATTATCATTGTTATTATGACAATAGGAGGATAAGTGACAAAATTTTTATTTTCACCCCCCCCCCCCCCCCCCTTCAAATAACGTAGTACGATAACATATTATGCATTTGGTACTACGTAGCTGTTGCATATATGTATACATATACCTACCTAGCTACATATGCACGGCGTGAGCACAGAGATATTAATATAAGTAGAAACAAACGGAGGAAAACAGAAATATAAAAAACAAAAACAAAAACAAAAAATGGTTAAGCCGTCGAGGTGACGGCAGTTGTAATAAAGTCACTTTAAGGACGAGGGTCACGCTTATCAAATGTCCCGCGTATCGCTCTCTCTATCTCTTTCCCTCTCTCCCTCTCTCTATCTTAAGGACGAGGGTTTTCTGTATAACATATTGCGTGTGCGTGATTGCTAATTATAATTAGTTAAGAATCGAGTTATTTCTAGAAAAATAGCGCTTTGTTCCAGACCCTATTATCTCCCCGTTGCAGTTAACGTACTCTTCGTATGCTCTAACCTCTTCACTCTCTTCTTTTTATACGTATGATTCATAAGAGGGCAGTTCTCACCACTCCACGTCTTCAGTTTGATATATAAAAAAATAGTTCAGTTTTATAGCCGATTGCAGACTAAACCCAGGAGATTATTTCTGTACAAACAATAATATAATACATTTCTTGTGTATATCTGTAGTCTGCACGGACTCAGATTAAATATCGTTAGCGCAGGAATAGTTTGTTCCTTATCAGAATCAAAATGGCGCCTTCTAAATTACCACCTCGCGATTTTAGACCCATGTAACTTATTTTTCGGGCTCGCTTTTTCGGCGTAACAAATTTTCGACGCTTTCTTTATACCTGCATAGCAGATGTAAGTTTATACATTTCGTCTGGCGATTGATATAAGGGCGTGAATTGTGCGAGAATATTGAAACCACTATACCGCAGCCATATCTTACGGTGGCTGACGTAACATGTAAGAATGTTGAAAATCATCTTATTTTTATCTTCTTTTAAATCCTCTGTAATTCAGTAATGCGCATAATTGTGTAGTTATCTCTGCGGCTGGTTTTATCGTCGTCAGTTATATAGGTAGGAACACACATATACAGAAATGTATTTCGATTATGCGGCTATAGGTGTATATCTTTACGGTTTATCGTTATGGCTTATAGCTTTCGACTAAACTGCAGTAGAGTAGGTACGTGTCGTAGTTACTACATACATACATATATATGTATATGTATATATATATGCATATTATATCGACTAGTCGTATTAGTAGCCACTGTTACGTTTTTTAAACAGGTATATAAACTAACCCCCATCCGAGACTGGGATTCGCAAAAGCGTACTAAACTCCCAGTTTAACCCTCTTCCTGGTCATTAAAACTAATGGAGATTGAAACTCGGATAGACCTAACTCACACTGCACTTTGATTAAAGAGATTCCTGCACGTCACATGTATATGTATATATAATTACTTGAACTTAACTAGTTATAAATATTTATCTAATCATTAACAGATCTTACCACTGTAGGTATAATATTTATCGTCTACAATACATAATCATTTTCAGAAGTGTTATAATTAATACACACTTATACGTTACATTAGAAATTTCAAATTCATTAGTATTTCAAAGAAATACGTGTGAAGTTACATCACAAGGATCTTATGTGAATCTTGAACTACCCCTATTCGAGAAACTTGTTTAAAAAAAACAAAAAAATTGATAATGAATAACTTTGTTTCATATATCCGAACAGTCTGCTGCATTTTCTAGATATTATGTTAATTTTTTTTTTTTTCTTTTTGATAAGACGATCGTGTGATCTTGGGATGATCTTATATATATATGTATACGATTAACACATGTTCATCTGGTTCTTGAAATCAAACATGTAAGATGTTATGCGATGATACATAGAAAACTTTACATCATCCGGATAATTTGAAAATAATGTTTAATAATCGTATTTTGACATGATCGAGAGCCAATTTTTTTTTTTTTGTATCAAGTTTTAACTTGCGCAATTTCATGTATGTGAATTTTTTAATTTTTTTTTTTTTTTTTTTTAATCGGTTAATAAAGAAAATAATAATAATAATTTTCTCATTAAATATGCTATTGAATTTGAGCAAAATCTGTTGTGATAAAACTAATCAAAACGAATGCGGACTTTGGTGCAAATAAATAGCAATTTATGTATGTATACATACATATATTATGTATAGGTATATAATATGTACAGATATATTGACCGGCGATGATTTGGCATACGGTTTACGGTTTTGGTGAATATAATAAGTTAAAGAAAGGTTTCAAAGATATATACGCAGTCGAGAAAAATAATAACGCAATGGGAATTTATCATGTACTGCATTTTATACGTTTTACAGTGATCATCTCTTGATCACATACACGTATAATACATACAATGTATGTATGTCGAGGCGTTAGACGATTGGATTGAGCTTTGACACTTTGATTTCCACTAACGCAGCGGATATTTTCATTGGCAAGAAAAAAATAAGGAAAAAAAAAAAAATGTTGTGATCGCTCGTGGATGAAACTATATTGCCATACATCTAATCGTAAACCGAGTTCTCCCACGGTTTGAAATCAAGAGATTCTATTATTTCAAGCGACAATTAGATGAGAAATAAAAATAATTAACAAGCATTTTTATTTACTTCGATATATTTTTAATTTTTTTTTTTTTTTTTGTATTTGTTCTTGTTTTTTTGGATATAATGAAAAAAAAAAACAACGTAAAGAATGATAAAATTGTTTTTGCACAGAGACATGTGTATGTATAATTGATTTACTAGAATTTATTTTCGTCGTTATTTTTATTTAATCAATTCTTCAAGGGTATATGGATAATAATAATTTATATTTCAATTTGATAATACCAATTTTATATTCTTATATACACGTGTACTATTATATATATATGTATATGTATATACTCTGTACAGTATTTCAATAATATATTTATTTGTTATTATTATTTGTTTGTTTTTTTGTTTTTCTTTTCAATCATCGGTAGTTAAATCTAAAATCTAATATCTAAATATATATGTATATTTATTTATTTATTCATTCTTTTTTGTTTATTTTATTTATTTGAAGAAAACCATGTGATATTGCACATGTGAAGAAAATAAATAAATAAATAAATTAAAAAAAACAAAAAAAACAAATGCAATAATCCGTGTAACAACTGTCGAGAACGTTTACGAAGTATTTTTATATTATAGTATATACACCTGTATCTAATAGGTACATAGGTGTGTGTGTTTTAAATTGTGATTAATATTTATTAATTGTACGAGTGATATAGTAGGAGTTGTGCCCAAAAATAACTCACGATACGAAACATTACAATATTGATATAATATAAACTTTTTTTTCTTTTTAGTTTTCCATTTTTAATCTCTAGGCAAGGTTGGCTCACGTACCTACTTAAATTAAAGAAAAAAGGAAAAAAAAAGGAATCATTAATTTCTCTTACCTGATGATCAATATAAGCCAACATTTCTTTTGCCATCTATCTATACATACCAAAGTATAAAACTAAAGTATTTTCTTTTTAGTTTTTTTTTATTTTTTACCACTTTCAACCGGGCGGATTAGTAGAATGATAAATAAAGAAACAGAGAAAGAGAAAGAGAAAGAGAGAGGAAAATAATAAATAAAGAAATAACAAAATGAGTATTTAAAATAGAGAAGAAAATAAAATAAGAACACGAACACGATTTCCGACTTATTCAAATAAAAGTATACATAAATATTCTTAAATTTAAGGCCAAATTTTTTCATAATTTTTTTTTTTTTTTCTTCATAACGAATTTATCGTGAGCTCGTTGAGAATTGTTCATTGTATGTATTGTCTGATCTGTTAAAGATCAGGCACATTAATTATTCGTCAAATTATACAATTTATTGTCCCTTTTTTTTTATTATTTGTTTTATTTGTTATTTGTTGTTTTTAATACGTAATATACACGCGTTATTTAGTTGTGGAATTGACAATTGAAAATAGTCATCAGTTCAGAATACTAACTACGATTACCCAGCTAGCAAGCACATCATATGAAATGACATAACGAAATGGGTTTGGATTTTTTTATATCGCCTGTTCGGACCTCTTGAATATTTTTAAACGGCGTGTTTTGTTCCTTGTTTTTCGTTTTCTATTTTTTTTTTCACTTTTGGACTAACAGGCTGGCAGTCGTCGAGAAAAACCTAAAACTAAAAACAGAAATATTCCATCTACTTGGACTATGATAAAAAATTTGATAAAACTTAATCAAGAGACGCGGACTTCTTATCCGAAGTATTAAGGCCTTTCTCTAACGGGCAGAGTATTCAAAGTAAGAGTTTGAGTTGGAATTTCAAAATCCAATCCAATGCGACACAACATGTCTAAAAAAAGAAAAAAAAAGGCACGAAAATTATTTTAATTTTCTACGCTAGCCGGGAATCAATTGGGAACAAAAGTCTCTTAAGATTAAACGAAAACGGTTTATTATCCGAATCTCTCGATGAATTTCTAGTTTCTTTTGTTCCTTAGGCAGCGTTTTTTTTTTTCTTTTATTAATTTTTTTTTTTTTATACGAGAATACCTAGTTGGGGGGTTTAGGTATAAAAGTTGCAGAACTTAGAGAGCTGATTTCGGAAGAAACAAGAAACCGAAACACACTTTTATATTTTCTCTTTTTTCTTTTATCTTTTAGAGAATTTAAGATAAGCATTACTTCCCGAATTTTTCTTCAAGTGAGTAAAATGCGTTTCAGTTTAAACGAATTTTCGATATCGCGCGTCTTTCTGCCACTTCGGAAATGAAAAAAAAAAAAAAAAAAAAAAAATGTGATAAAACTAAAAGATAAACGAAAGAAAGAAAAAAAAAACAAAAAAAACCAAAACATTCAGAATAAATGCAACAGCTTGAGATATTGTTTGTCTTTTAAATCGAAGCGAGGAATGCACGATGTACATACATACATACATTGGAAAGGAAGTAAAAATGAGATACTTCATAAATGAGATGTAAAAAAAAAACAAAAAAGAAAATTAGAAATATAAATATTCTCATCGCAAGTAACTGACGGCGGTTTGTGCTGCAACACTGTGCCCAAATCACTGCGTACTTTTGTGTAACACATCGAAAACGTTAATCCTAAGAAAACACCTATACAATATACTCTCGTCTAAACTCTCAAAGTAAGTATAAGTACCATACTAATATATATATGTATAAAATAGCACATTGTAGTAGTAAATAAATAACAGTAAATACATTAAACAATAGACACGCACGTCTCATACACCGGATTAATACCGCGGATCTTTTCCATCGATCAATCCTCGCCAAAGGACTGGTCGTTTCATTTGGATTAGATACACAATACACTTATCCGATTTAATCATGCATGGTTATGACATTTTCAACTCTCTATCTGCGTGAGCCAAGGCCAACGATCCGACCAGAGATACAAGCGTGCGATCCAGCCATGTTATTGGATTTGGATAGAGCAATCCTCCTTCGTAGAATCCCAGATGACCACCGTGTGCCAGTTCTATGTACAATGTGTTGGAATGTTTTGCTGCAAAAAAAGATATTCATATTTCATTCATTAACTGATCAGTATTTTCAATTTCGATAAGCATAGAACTCAGTGTATCTTTATCTGCAGCTTAATTTGTCAGTTCAGAGAGTAGTTTCAATTTTCACTTACACGCAAAATCCTTTATCGGTACGAGTAGCTGCTCAGGAACGATAGGGTCGTCCAAAGCGTTGATGAAAACCATCGGAGTGTAAATATTAGTTAGATAATTGATGCAGCTACTCCATTTGTACATATCTTTAACAGTTCTGAAGTTGTGTATCTATTGTAAAAGGGAAAAGTAGTTATTTAGCGAACATAAACTGAGTTGTATAATTGTCTGGATAAAACGAAAAAAAAGATTTGGTGAGATTTTGGAGATTGCAGATTATATTTTAACCGGACCAAGTCCACTGTTACCTTTCTTGTATAAGCTTCATCCAATTCTGGTAGTGTTGCTGCGGAGATAATGTCTCTTTCGTTAAGACCGTGTCTTTGTTTAACGTTATCTGCTAACAAAACATTTTTGTGTCTAAGAATAATGTTCTTTACTGACTCAGTCATGACGTAGAGATAAAACCGTCTAAAGTTTTGCCAGTTTAGCAAGAACTTAGTACTTCTGAAAAGAAAGTCAGCCATTAATATACAGAAAACTTTAGTTTCACCACTGACTTCTCTTAATTTGATTTACAAAACTTTAATACTTACTCAATGGCGTTGTAACCCTGACAAATCGATATCGCACCAATAATGCTCGACATTTTATTGCTGCCTCTTTCTCCCATGTATTTTGTCACCAAATTACCACCTAGGCTAAAACCTACGCATACTATTTGCGTGCTGGTATGTTTCTCCGTCAGGCTTTCCAGCATCACGTGGTAATCCTCTGTGTGGCCTGTTGATATAAAAGAATATTTTTTTTCAAAATGAGTAAGTACTTCCAGATTTTCTCCAGGTCTGTTAAACCGAATCTTTAAGGTATCCAAACTTCCGCATAAACGTACCGTAAGTAAATATTCTTGGAGCAGTTACTTTGACGCTTGACAAGGCACCGACGTGGTTCAATACTGCGCAACGGTATCCATGACATTGGCTAAAGTGTACAAATGTACGAATGTAGACGCTCTCAGAGCTGTTTCCAATACCAGGACAGATCGCTATCGTAATGTCATCTAAATAATTGAGAACAGAAACATAGGAGATGAATTGAAGATAAAAAATTTTTAGGCTGAATCAATTTCGTATTTGATCCTTGATCGGATTATCAAACCGTTATGGAACAGCATTGCTAATGGGGATACTGGTCAGAAGTAACTCGTCTACTGCTGATACCGATACAATTTAAATAAGAAGCTTGTTAATTTAGGGGATTCACAAAAGAGGGTAATAATCAGACATGGTTTCAAGGAATTCAAATGAGGCGTTTCATATTTACAAAAGACTGTGTGTGCGAGACAGAGAGAGAGAGAGAGAGGGAGCAGGGTAAGCCCCATGCAGGACTGTGGCTACAACAATTCAAAGTATAATTCAGTTAGTAAGAACTTATGGAGTAACATGCGAATTACGATCAAGTAGATCAGGAAACGAATAACAACCAGGAAAAACGACCATAGAAATAATTATCGATGCTGTAACATGCTGTTGAGAGGGATGGCAGAGACCGTGTTCCAGCTAGGACCGATAAATATGAGTAGAAAACAAAAAGTGCTTTGACCAATTGGAAAACCTTCTACCAACCCAAATAGTCCCAGGGATTTAACGACGAATAAATATAAAGCGCTAATTGATCCTCAGAATGGCAATGAAGTGAAACGGGGTCACATGTATCCAGCACATGTACTGCTGCTTGATAACTGAAAGGTCTTTTTCGGATGTACAGATCTGTTAAATTTGTGTTTTAATCAGAATTCGAGACTGCGATGTACCATGGAAGACCATGATCAAGATATTCAATCCCAAGTCCTGCTCGGTGATCTGTAGACTTCAAAGAATTTCGTGAAACAAGTTTGAGCCAACTTGTCGGTTGTTTTGATCACTGGATTGTGCCTCTCTGTATATTTGGGGAACTTTGACTGCGTTTTTTTAGCCAAATTTTTAGGTGGAGCACGTATTTGGCCTCCGGTGATTTTAACGGTGAATTTGAAAAAAAAAAGCGAGGATCATCACGTTGTTAAGCGATTAAAGTACCTAAATTTTCGTCAATTCATTCATGTGGGATTTTTGTGAGCGTATTGACATACCCCCAGATAAATGAGTCCTCAGAGATCTGGTCTCGATATCCATACAGCAAATGATGATAATTGTCACCGAGCTTCCCAAAACACGAGGAGAGGTACCATTGTGCTGGAAACAACATTCTTTGTTACGTTTTTTAGTGATTATAAACTGTGGTTTTACTCAATGCGGGGGGAGGGGGGGGATTTTCCAAGCTTTGAAATACTCCCAGACTTCCAGATAAGTGAAACAGTGATAATGAAGCAGGGAGTATGGTTCGACGACTCTGCCTGCCCAATGTAATTCATACCAACCCATACCTTTTCATGCTCTAGCAGCGTTTAAAGCTGCCCTTATTTATCCACAATCAAGTAAGTGGATTATAGCATAACACAGAGTGTATTTTTACAACAGTGTTTAAAACACACTCACATCGAATAATATCGAACATTTAATTCAAGACAGTAACACATTGCTATAAGGACATTAAACAATTGAGGTAATATCCAACGTTGACTGTTCTAGATAACGGCAACAAATTTTTTTTTCCTAATAAGTTCCCTCGAATTTTTATTAAGGAAAGGACTACAAGAAAAAATGTTATCGTTGAGGATTGCTACAAAATTAATTTTCCAACGTTGGATATTCTCGTTATCCTGTGTAATCTTGAAACTTGTAATGCGAAACTTAAATGAACAGAAACAATTCAACAGACAGCAAATGATCAGCAAACAATACTCGAATTTGAATCTTTGATATACACATAGAAAAAACCTTTAGGTACATGGAGTCAAAAGGCCTCATTGAATTCGTAAAAATCGATGAAAGTCTCCGACGAATGCTAAAACGGTGAATGTAAAGAAAAAAAACAAAAACAGGAAAATTGAAAACAAAAAAAAAAAAAAATTAAATATAATAAAATGCAGATAAGCATATAATTACTACTGTGATGAAAATGATTAAAGCAATAAATAAAACAACCCCAGAGCTTCTAGCTTCCTTTCTATTCTCAACAATAAGATTCACGAAAATCCACTCTCAATCATGATCATCATCATCACCACCATCACCATCATCATCATAATCATACCTTGATGATCCGTGTTTAAGGGCTGGTAAAGATCATAGGTCAATGTCGTGTCATCGGACAAAGTGATGTAAACTCTTTCTCCAATTGGCCACGGACATCGAACTCTTCCAATAATGCTGTGGATTATTGTTTGAACATGTCCACTGAACCCCCATAGTCTTGTAGGTTTATATCTGCAAGAAGAGTGGCGCTTAGTACTGAGGTCAAAAGTCATACATGGTTTTTTTTTTTTTTTTTTTCATTCAAATTCCGAAATCAAATTTTTGAATAAAAAGAATTCAAAACTTGCCTTGAAAACCATCTAGTATACACAAATTGGATAATATCGATCTGTGAATAGACCAAAGTGTTTAATAAAGAATAAGAATTCATTCTTGAAAATACTTCTAGATTTTTAGTAGCGGACTTGAAACGATGCAAAATACGATTTTAAGACTAATAAAAATGAAAATTTTCTCTCTTTCTCAAACTGTTCTGTAATATGTATTTTAAAAAAATTCCGAGAAATGTTGTCTCTAGTATTTTAATATCGGAAGAAAAAAAAAATGTCAATTAATGTCTTCCCGCCAAAACGCGATTGACATTGAATGATGTCACAAAGTTGTGATCAATCTGATTCGAGAACAGCGGTTGGTTCAAACTGCTTAGTGAAACAAACGAATAAAAATGAATAAATAAATAAATAAAACGTGGACAAAGCCAAATTCTCTAACCATTTCTAAATTTGAAGATATTATAGAGATACTAAAATTATCTCAAAGCGTATAAAGACAGAAGATCTTAGTCATGTGATCTTAGCGATGATGTCATAAAGATGCGGTCAATTAATGTCCATAAATTGATGATAATTTGAGTTCGGCATACATACGAAAGAAGAAATATTGCATTTACATATACCTATACCATATACTCGATATGAAATAATATGAAATGTATAATAAGATCAAAACCATCATAAACGTTACATAAATGATAAGAAATGATGATAAATGATAAGAAACATATGGAAATGTTATGTGTGAGGAAACATGATAACATAAATCGGTCGATAAGTTACCGACGTTACTAATCATGAATCATAGGCAACGGTACACACACACACATAGTATGTATGTGGGGCGGAGGTGTAATTGGATATAAAATAAGATGACACCATGCATACGATAGGTAAAAAACTTACGGATCTCTTAGTACTGGTGTGATTTTAAGAATATTGGCAAGGAATGACTCGTCGTTGCAAACAATAACAGGCTTCCGGGGAGCACTGTTGACGTTTAAAATGCGGAACAAAATGCATAATATTACCGCAACTACGGCGAGCAAGGCCGTAGACATTTTTTATCGTGCGTTTGACACTAGAGCGGGTTTAGGTATTTTGTTTATATCTTTAGATTAATTTATTTCCGCACCGGAAAACGGTGGGATTACACCTCGCCGAACTCCACGGTTCAAGATGTGCCGAATTCTTATGATTCCACGGGCATTATTAAACACTGTTTAAGAAAACTTTTATACTTTTAATTAAAGTGTGAGTAAATAACTACGGTCTTCGGAAAGCTCTCCTTTTCTTTTTTTCTCGTTTCGGTTTTTTTTCTGTTTTTTTTTTTTTTTTTTTTATCAAGATTCAAGAAGAACTCTAGATATAAATGATATGCATCAATCGAAAGTAAATCGTATCAAGAACCGCGTATGGCATGCTACGATCAACTGACTCAACAAACCGTGATGCATAGAATTTTTTTACACACTAGAGTTGGCAAGGGGCTCCGTTTATTTACCAACGAGCGCCACACCGCGGCCATTGCGGTCGTTGAACGTAGTTAGACGATGGTATAAATTAGCGAAGATTTATTCGTTTGAGCGATTTATCACTCGTTCCTTTTCATTATTTTCTATACATTTTATATCTCGATATATCTCAGCCGGGTATCCGGGTTTTATTATCAACTCAATTTGAATTTCCAACGAGAAAAATTTATACGGACTGCGAATTTCTAGTTCATGGCATTGGCATTGGCGAATGTCCGCAGTCTGTTGGTCAGAAAGGGAACTAGGCTGCTCATTTGAATTTACGATTCGAATGTAGCAAGATTTTATTACGATTAACAGATATCGTAATTGCGTAAATATTATAATAGTTACTCGAGAAGTTTTTAAAGCAAATCCTGATGTTGATGTTAAAATTTTCCAAATAGAAATTCCGATTAATTATACATACAATTTAGTCGAGTTTAATGGTACATACATATCCACATACGCGTTGATAGAAGAATATTCTTTCTCAAGTCAACGACGTACGTTGAAAAAAAAAAAAAAAAAAAATTAGGCAACTCATATCAGAGCCAGTTAACTTTTGTCGGGTCAACAATCACGACCGAGCAGATTGTGGGTATATCAATGATATCGTTTACTGGCAAAAGTTGCGAGATTTATAGAGCTGACAATATTGAGTAACTGTATGTATACTTCGTAGTACTGCAGTATTATAGTTGCTCAAATTTCAGATATAGCTGTGGTCTGAGTCAGCTCTTTTTGTTACTTACAAACGCCTGTTGACTAGATGCTTGGCTTAATGTATACACCACGATTTAAAAGCTTCTTATTATGAACTACTTACTGAATTTATTCGTCGTGAAACTTTTTGAATGATATTAAATGAGAGTAATTCGGAAAAAAATGGGTTTCGATATTACACGAATTTTATCTGAATGGATTGCGAACCGATTCGACATTCGGAATATTTAGGCGGGTATAGTATAGATAAATGAATCATAGAATAGTTTGCAGTATCATTATAAATTAAATTCATAATTTAAATTACATATATAATAATGATGTCTGACTTAAAGCTAGTACTTGAAAATTTTCTGTATCAAATAACAAAAATAAATAAATAAATAAATAATAACAACAACATTCAATAATTTACAAGTATACATATATAACATATTTTTAACTATTGTTTTGGTCCGGTAGCATTTTTTTTTCTATCGATGTGATGTAGTATTATATCATTAAAGTATTCGTCTATGTATATGTATAGATATCAAGGGCCGACTTTTAAAAATGTCTAGATCACTTTGACAGAGCGATGCTGTCGTCCCATAAAAAATATCGGTACGCAAAGACTGGTGTCCGTAATTGGTCGACATTTAGTACTACCTCAATAAAGCTAAACATTTCTTATTCAAGAATATACTGAAAACATTAAATAGTTTCATGAAACTCTAAACGAGTGTCTTCTCACTGGAATTATCGTTCTTTATTATAAATTATTCCATAGCCCGATTAGAATTTTGATAGACATGGCACGATTTCCGTTATGCCAAATGATTATTTATATATGATTAGATTATTGTGACATATGTTTTGAATGCTAAATCTATTCTAATACAGTTAGATGTCCTTCTTTTCAACGGCATCTACATTATTCACTCTAGGCAAAGATTTATACGAATTTGTATGGAAATTCGTACCACTTTATATTCTACAAAAAATTTTATACGATTTAATTAGACAAAAAAAAAAAAAAAAAAAATTCTAAGAATATTTCTGCAAATATTTCGTAACTGTTCGTTAGATTTTCGGAAAATGACGACGTATTTTTATCATAATATTATTTTATTTATTTTTTCGCATACTTTTATGACTGACCGTGATTCTCTCGAAGAAAAATTTAGTTTTCCATGATGGGAAACTAAAAAATTTGAGTATGGACGTATGTATTGAAATTTGTTGAATATTTTAATCTTCTATACAGATATTATTAAAAGTAGACATTCGTACTTACTATTCAGCGCCCAACAACGACCCAACGATCACAAAAAACCGCGATTTTCTACGAAATTTTATCGATTGAAGTACGGTTAAGCGGATATAGAAAAGTGAAGACCTTTTGTTTTTCACTCCGAAAAAACACCCTTGTAGTCTTCAAGTTTTCGCGACTGATCGCGTTATTTCTACCATATCGAGATATACGAATCATTGATTTCTGTAAACGACGTATTGACCTCGCCGATCCATCGCTGTTGGATTTTCATACGGATTCAACGGTTGCATATAATCCAACTTTGAATAAATCTGCTCCTGTGCATGGTGGTTGGAATGATCGAAATCGGCATGATCATCGTGAGGATGATGATAATGACTATCAGGATTGTATAAATGTACGTGAACTGGTGGCTGTGGGTGATGGGGTTCTGGCAACGAATAGGTCGGTGGATGCCAAGACTCTTCGTGGTGCTTGTGATAGAATTTAGCCAGAAAGCCGCCCACCTTGATGACGAGCAGAATAATACCTGTTGTAATAATAAAAAAAAAAAAAACGAATTATAATCGACCAACGACTTTTGCCTGTTTACCAGTTTTGAAGATAGAGACTTTTGCGAATTGGCGAGAATTCAATTGATCTTCGTTTCATTCGTCATTCAACGAAAATTGCCGTTATTTCAATACTTTCAACTTACCGACCAGGAAGCTTTTGAAAGACAAGGCAACGAGGATTACGAGCAAGGTCGACATCACTCCCAACTTGTACATAAGCGGGAGTAGCATGAATTGCAATCTGTTAACGGCGACCGTTCTCCCCTGAGACAATTCATCGTCTACGAAAATTGAGAAAATATTTTTATGCAATATAATTCCGTTGAAGTTCGTCCGTGTAATATAATTTCCTTTTAAAGCCCGATGCGGGATAACAGATGATCCTATTGAAAAAACCTGTATAATTTACAGTCTCGTTATAACCAAAAGTGATTTCTCTATTAGAGCCTCGACCCCGCGATTCAAAAGAAAGTGAAAACTGGTTGAACTAACTTCTTTTCGCGTCAAGCATCTCGCGGAATTTTAAATTGCGCTAAAATTGTGTTCAAACAGGCTCTCATTTTTTATTTTCGTGTCGATAATAATAAGGCCACAGTTGCTGCAAGGTTTGAAAAAATATGATGAAACAACTTCACCCAATTTTCAGAACAGTTTTCTTTTACTGTTATCTTACTATAATCCGTCTTCTTTCATAAAAAAAAAATTCGTCATATTATTGCCGAGATTTTTAGCGATTATTAAAAGGATCAGTTTAGTTTCTCGCACTTGTTCACGGCCACGTTACTCACCTTGACCGAGTGTGTCGGTCATTGTTTTACTCGATCCCATCTCCGTAAGAACCGTTAGATGATTCGAGGTAAAATTCTGAGCGCCTTTGTCGTTGACTTCGTAGTGTTTCGTTTCATTTTTAGGAATCTCATAGGACACAGTGCACGTCATGCCTATAATTAATACGATGAAACTCAAGTACCGTTTCATGTTGAATTTGTACTTTTTTAAAATGTTTATTTCACTGTTATTCCTGCACGGTCCGGTACTGTTGAACAAAATATTGAAAGAAACTTTGTCGACTAGAGTGAAAAGCCACTGTCTTCATTCACCGAGTGCTAAGGCAGCAGTGGACTAAAGGGTTTTAAAATAATATATATAAATCGTCGCATCTCGACGCGACATGACGTAGGGTATGAAACAACCGGCGTAACTGCCTGCCAGAGTCTTCGAATTTTGAAAGTTGTTTCCAGTGTATGTAGTGGCGGGATTTGGCTCACTACGCAGCCGCCTCGCGCAGGTCACCGTTTGTGTGCCGTAGATCTAAACGGATCGCTTAACCGCCCTGAATAATCGAGCCATATTATACCCACCCGGCTCTGAAACCAAATTCCAAATTAATCGAATAACATTTTTCGAAGCAGGCTGGACACTGTGAGTGACAATATCGGATCAAATAAATATCAAACTTTCTCTAATTCTTGTTTTTACTGTTAATTATTTAGAGATCGCGATCTTAATGACCATCTTATCACGGATTATGGATCTCTGTCAACCTAATTTAATCAAAGTATTAGCTAGTTTTCTAAAATAAATCTGTTTATCTGATCAAATCATTAGAAATCTCAGTATAATGAATGCAAAAACAAAATTAATAATCACGTCAAGTGGGCCACCACTTTTTTCAGTTAGATTTTTCTTTTTTCATCTTGTGCGAATTTCACGGTCTCTATATGGGTCCCAAGGAATATATTTCCTTCTTCGTAAGATAAAAAAAAATAATTCACTGCAGGATGTGAAAAAAATTATAGAATTTCTCCGAGTTATATACTCGACCGTGATCATGAATGACATTTTGTTCGAGAAAAATAAATTTCCATGAATTTCCGGTCATTAAATTAGAGTCAGAGAATTTCCGCGTAACGCGATGAAATAAGAGTTGGATTTTGACGTAGAATTCTTATTATGTCTGCAGTTCGAAATCTCAATTAGTGAAGAACAAAAAATTACAAATAATTCATATTTGAGACGATTTGAAATTTTCAGAAAATTTTATATAGTTCAGAATATTAAATTTCGGAATTTTGTAAATTCGGAACTCCAACCTGACCGATCCTCACACCAAAACAGTATATAGCTGTAATTTCAGGAAATTTATTGCTATTATGCAAGTCGAAAGATTCTCCAGTAGCTAAAAGAAAAAGGGGGGCTATTGTACGATCGTTTTGGATTTCCTGATATACCTACTGACCTTGATTATCTATCCAAAGCATAATTACACATCGCACGATTATGTACCGCCGCGCCAGCTGATCAGCATACCAATGTAATCAGGATGTTTCGTACGGTGCACGTGGAACGTGAGCAATGTAGTAGATATATAGACGTAAAATATGCCACGCATCAATCTATGTGGGTTATAAGTTTATAACCCAGTTGAAAAAGGTCTGGAGAGAAACAAAAAAAAAAAAAAAAAAAAAACTGTATGGTCGTTCATTCGTAGGTATAATAATAATATTTCCTGAAGTGGCAATGAAATATAGCATGTAACCATATAAGTATTTGGAAGTTGAAAAAAAAAAAAAAAAACTGCTCGATTTTTTGATGAATGAGTTTTATTATTATACATAGAGTCCAAAAACTATCTCTTTCAGAAGTGAGAGCCAAGAAGATACACTGCATATCCCAAAAAATTCAGGGAGTTTTCGTTTTCTCAGTAGCTGCATAAGTGACAATAATTGACAACTTTCACGAAGAGTATAATTTCGTTTTATTTTCATTTTATTTGGTAATTAATTATAATAGTGTTTACGTAACAGATTGACACGCACGTGCACATCTGCATAGTAATAGTTCAATATCGATGTGGCATATTCTGATTGCAAGTCTTCATTTGAATAACTGAATCATAATATAAATTAAGAAAATGTATGAGTTTGTATTTCACTATGATTCTATGATCTAATTCATCACTCATCACTGCACCTGCAAAGAAATGGAATCTGTAGAAACACCCAAATCCTATTTTTCGTATTCGTGAATGGCTCCATTTAGAAAGGATCGAATTAGGAGTTTCATTCGAAGAACTAGCAACGTGATGCAATGCCGGTCCTGCGTTGGTCGGATGTTGTGGGAAACCGCAAAACGATCTAGAAGAGCATCGGGCGCGTAGCCACCTGCCCGGGGCAGTGCGAACTATATATCGCGCTCACGACCGGCTACTTGTTAGTTTTTATTCAAAGTTTTCAGTTCACTGAATATACTTACATACCTAAAATAAAAAAAAAAAAAAAAAAAATAAGTAATGTGATAATCCTGAAAAGTAGTGCATGAAGTGAGATTTCAAATTCTACAGAAGATAATCACCCCAAGTGAATACGAATATGTCAATAGCCAAGTATAATGGTTTCACATGCATATGTCGTTTCAGATTTAGAACAAGCTACCCATATCCTCGGAAAAACATAGATATTTATACATAGTCATGCTGCATATAAGTATTCGCATATTATTAAATATACACTTAAACGGAGACGAGGAAGTGTCACTGTTCTTGACACAGAAATTTGAACCAACGTGCAGTTTCGGCAAGATATGCGTCGTTCCCGCAAAACTAGAATATAAGCGCGTGGCTGGACGTAGAGAACTGCTATCGAAAGTATATGTCCTTATGTACAGTTGAACAATAAAGTTCGCACAGGTTCGAAATTCAGGCTCAAGTATTTCAGTGTCCACGCTGTTGAGGAGGCCCTTCGCTCCGTACACCCCGCTCCCTGAGGCCATCGACGCGTCACGGACGGTCAGTCAGCTAGTTGGCCCCTGAGTGTGGAAATTTTCGAAAATCGGAAGTATTTTTTACTTTCTACCTGCTCAAAGTAATAAGCAATAAGAACTACTTTACACGGCCTGTTCAACAGCGCAGACACCGAAACGCTTGCGCCTGAATTTCGACCCTACGCGAACTTTATTGTCCAACTGTACCTCCACACGTATCGCAGGTATGAGAGAGATATATTCACGCATCACGTATCACCCAAGGATTATTTCGCGTTAACTTCCGTTTCCGGTAACCGGACTGGCGTAATTGTACCAGTGGTTATTGTGCCCGGTATATAAGGTATAGTCGTATTATTGTCCATTGTTATATCGTCCCCAACGCGGACGATCATGTACATACCTGTCCCTTCACAATATGTCAGTACTGAGGAAGGCTACAACCGTCCGACACAAAGCAGTGCACCTGAACAGTCAACAATTGGCCAGGATCTACCGGCGAGTAGCGATCAGTGGTCGACCGCGCGGTTCATAAAATACTTGAGCGAATATTGTACATACAGACCACCGCAATTACGTATTACATATATTATATACCTACATTCGTCTCCGCAGTAGAAATACTCCTGTAATTCACAGGTGAGTAATATAACCAGATAGAAGAATAAGAATTTTTGGTCACAAACCGTCATTACTTACCGATTTTTAAACGTATATAATAATCAGTTTCTGTAAACGAACTGATCGTATCACGGATCACTGAACCTCGTCTTTTACAGTTTAATTCGAGCTAAACGATGGTCTGTACATAGGTATACTTACTCGAAAGAGTATATTACACGATGCCATCAAATTCTACAAATTTTTTTTTTTTTTTTTCGTATTCTTATACGGTGTACGTGCCCTGCACGGTTCTTTGACCAAATAGAGGCATAAAGTCCGGTATAACGAGGCATATATATTTTTTTTTATTTATTTATTCAAACACATGCGTATAACTCGACGTGACATTCAGGCAGTACCTACGCGTCTACATAATATTATATTAACTCCGCTGACGGTCTCTGCAGGTTAATTTAGAACTCGCGTCCTGCAGCGAATGGATAGGTATAACAGGTGTTGTAAAGGTTCGAGCAGGTATATGCGGTTGACGTAACAGCTGTTTGTTTGGTTGAAAATAAAAAGAAGCAGACGGTAGAAGGACCGTTAGGTCAGCTCGGGTGGGGAACTCGGGGAATTAGGGAAAGGCGAAGAATAAAATCCGGGGAATACTGAGAAGATGAGATCAGGCTGGACGGCTTTACGTATATAATTCATCATCGTATTCGGTTCAATGTCACGTAGTAGGTACAGTCAGGGAAATGGTATCTGTCGCCGCCTTACTTAATGCAACTGAACATACAAGTGGTTGTAATGAAAAATTTGTCGTATTGTTATACCCCGTGAAAAAGAACACTCGAGCAGAGGTTGCTCTAATTTTTTGCCAACTTCAAGGCAATTAAAACCACTTATATGTTCAGTTGCATCAAGTAAGGCGGCGACAGATACCATTTCCCTGACTGTACGTATACATACATAAATAAATAAATTCATGTATATACCTAGTGTATGAATATATAGACGTACCACAACGACACTCGGGTTTTTTTTTCTTCATTTTTTCTTACGATCATTTCTCTAAAACTTTCATCCTTGTTAATCTCTTGGACAAGCAGACCGTAGTTCGGAAGATTATGAATTGTATAAATACACATATGACACACGAATATCTAATAAAAAAAAAAAAAAAAAAAAAAAAAAAATTGTCGTAGGTAGGTCGTGAAATTGGGTCGGCCTGCAGTATGCGATTTTGACGATCAAATAAACCCGGTATTTCTTCGCTTATAATCACCGCCTCATACCTAAACGATCCGGTAATCTGCTCGCTCGTTATCGCACACTTAACCAATTCCTGATAACCGATATCTGATTACTAATTGTCGTATCAGTGATACGAAGCGTTCAGTTGAATTCTCACATCGCGTTGAACAGTTTGCTTTTTAGAAACAGTATAACGACTGTTAGTATAATTTTCTCGTATTATACGATATGGTGATCGAATAGCGTATATCCGTATCATCGATATACTGTCTTCACTTCGATAATCACCATACCTCATAATCGTTGACAGGATCATTTGATATTTTAAGGTGAAATCAGTGTAGATTTATAATTACGATTCAGGTCGATATCAGCAACTGCAGTTTTTTGTTATTTTTTTTTTTTTTATCAATCTTAGGTGGGAAAATTTGGTCTCCTTATGGAAGAGGAGGATTTTGGATTCACGCAGAGGGATCTCAAGGTCCTGCGAAATGCTCTAGTATCGCAAGCTGTTGAAAAGGGCACCGATGTGAGTAATGGAGCTTCGGGTAACACGGGACAGGTCCGGAGCACAGGTGCAAAACACCGTGACGGTATGACGGAGTTAAACGATGGCGATAACACGTCGGGGTCTACTGAAAGTGGCGGTGGATCAACGGAAACAGGAAGTGACTCGGTAGCCAAAGGTAAAATAATAAAGGGAGAGTCGTTAGTCGCCCAGGAACCACCGAGCATTCCTAACGTGGTCGAGTATCATCTGAAAGTTAAAAATACGGGTAGTTCGGATAAAGTTGGAAAAAGTAGAAAGAGCACCAGTTCGAACGAAGGCTCGGAATCGAACAGGAAGAACTCCGCCGCTTCGTCTAACAGCAAGGACGAAAAATTATCGCCCGAGGAATTCCAGACTAAGATGGCTCTGGAGAACAAAGGACTTGAAGATCCCGCAGCCGAATTACCGCAAACGTTTCAAGTCAAGTACCTCGGTTCTCACGACGCCAGAGGACTCTGGGGGATAAAGCACACCCGTAGACCCGTCGACAACATGGTTACAGCCGCTCGCTCGTTACCGGCCGGTACGATATTGCCGTTTATTAAATTGGTCGTGAGTAAAGACGGTGTCGGACTTTTACCGTTGGGAAAAAAACGCCACGACGCGGGAATTTCGAAGAATTTTTCTATCGATACAATATCGTACGGTGTTCAAGACCTAGTTTACACGAGGGTATTTTCAATGATCGTCGTCAGAGAGGTGGGACAAAACCACGGAATTTCACCGTTCGAATGTCACGGTTTTGTATGCGAGTCACGACAACATGCGAGACAGCTCACGTACGCTCTGGCCAACGCCTTTCAAATCTACAGTATCAACGTAAAGGCGCAGGGAAAAGCCGAGGAAACTACGGGCAATATAAAGAAAAGATTTGCCATCGACCTGAGAAGCCCTGAAGAAATTGAAGCCGAACTTACGATAGACTCCGAAGCGTGATCGAGCCGTGCATATTATGTTCGTTCAAAGAATTACGATATTTTGTCAATATTTATATGATAGTTTTCGATTTTCATTATGAAAAATGTAGGAAAAAAAAGAAAAAATCGCTGAGACACTTTACCGACGAAGTTTCGTTGGGTGCCAAAACTGCTTTACCTACACAGCAACGATTTCACTATTGTGTAAATCGCGAGTGATTAATTCCACGTAAGAAAGTATTAAGCGATATTGTTACACATCCACGACGTGCAAAATTAAAATGATCGAGTTCAATCGTAGCGATTAAACGAATAAGAGTGATTTGTTGATATTTGATAATACCGTATAAAAATTATTTCTCAATTATATGATTTTAATAATCATCAATTAGTTCAGAGAACATCAATATACTTTACTCAATTTTATTATATTTTTAATATATCCCATATATCACTCACCTGTTGACAGTATTTTAGATTATTTGTTATATATCTTGTACTTTATTTAATCACGATGATTAGTACTACCGTGTGTTTGTGAATTCACGCTACAGTATGTCCAGTTGCGGATCGTCGGACGGGTACAGTCGCCCACCGCGTGGGTAACCACGTTACGCGAATTTGTCGGCATGGTTCACCACTCGACCGCTAGATTCAAAAAGTACGGCAAAGCGTGCCATTGAAGTATTGAACTCCACAGCTTATGATCACGTGGATCGAACCTAGCGGTCGGACGGTGAACTATGTCAACAAATTCGCGTAACGTGGTTACCCAAGGTGTGGGCGACTGTACCCGTCCGACGATCCGCAACTGGACATACTGTAGCGTGAATTCACAAACACACGGTATAAGTTACACTTATCAATGTGTAAATGAATAAATTTATTTATACCTGATTCCAAAAAAAAAAAAAATTATAATAATAATATCTTCAGGTATATCTCTGAAATTCAATTTATCTACCGCCAATTCGTTATCTGCAGCACTTCGGTTAGTTCAGAATTACGCAGACGGCGGCGTTGCTTACGCGGAGGATTTCGCATTTACGGATAAATTCAAATTCAAATACGTATCGAACACTTATATTCAATCTCGTTGATTTTTTTTTTCGTTCTTTTTTTTTTTAACATTGCGTGACAAGCTCGTGCGTTTCAAACATTTCAAACGCCTATTTCTATAAAAATAATTTTGATTCGATATTAGTTTTTAATTACATCTGGCTAGCCTTCGATATTTTCTCATGGTCGAATGGTACATTTATTTTATGGTCCATCAGACCCGATTCTAGCTTGTAGAAAAAAAAAACAAATAGCGTTATTTTGATTATTGTAAAATTAGTGTTTTTTTTTTTTTTTTTTCTCAACGTCTCGAATAATTTTGCAAAATACTTTTAATAGTAAACGCATCGAAGTTTATATAGGCATATTATATTATTCCTCGGCGAACATATCCTCAAGGTTGTTAAAATAGGTAGCGTCGTTTGTAAAACAATGTCAAGACTCCAAGGCCGGCGATATAGTAATAATTTTTTTCACACTGTAGGATATTAAAAGCCCCCACCCTCCTCGAAATATATGGTATCCAGAAAAATCAATATTTATTAAAAAAAAATTTCATGGAATTGTTCGAACGGCGAAAGAAAGACAAAAGAGTCACTCATTGTGTATTTTCCTTTCACTTCAAACGTGAAAAGACTATCTATCTAGTCTGGATCGGAGGCCAGGATGGCAGCATTTTTTTTTTCTCATTCTTCTGCTAAAACGAGGAAAATAAACCCGAAAAATTGTCGACTAACCCTGAAGTGTTATTAGCCTGCAATTGTAAATTTTGGTAAATAATTTTCGACGCCTTTGTCAGTGGTTTTAAAACCCTTTAATATATAAGATCGAATTATCCAATAAGCAACTTTCTGCGCCCATGTCTTATGGTCCCCACTCGTCGTCGGTAGAACGAGAAAGCTTTCTGTATTCTGTACGATGTAGTAGACTCCAGGAATTTCCACTTCAGCCTGGTAGTCTTCGGTTGGTACCGAGTCCCCGACGTTCTATTGGTGTAAAATCTTGAAAAAAAATAAATAAAAATAATCTGATTCTATTTCGCGTGACTCGCGTTAATTCAAAACTTTTTAAATTAGTTAGTTTTCTTTTTTTTTCTCTTCACTGCGGAACATATATCCATCTCATCCGCGCTGTAAACTCGCTAACTGCAGTTACCGTTATTCTAATTAATATTTTTTCAACTATATAAACACATCGTATCATATACCGATCTTTGACTTACGATTCGTTAAAAATTATACAAGCCTTTCTCATCCGTGAATTGGACAGCTGAGTATCGAGTGCATACATAATATCGTACGTCGGATGTGAAGCAAGACAACTAATGGCGGAATAGTGGAATTTTAACACTGTACCAGGAAAAGGTTTGCCGAAATTATTGTCAAACTTTATTCATCTAATATACCGATTACCTAGATTAGTGGTTTTCGTTGCGAATTATTTCATTAAAAGTACATACGGTATATAAACACTTTACAGACCAGTTTACTTTCGATTGCAGCGAGAGCTGTGCTACTCCTTAATATACCTACAACCGCGGTGAAACGCTCGCGAATCGCGATCAAAAATAGTCTTAGTTAAATGAACAGACCGCGAATTTCACTCAGGTACGTATATACGTATATACCCACGTCAAAGCGTCGCCGTTCAAAATCTCTGGTTACAAAATTTGAAATGCTTTCATCTTTACAATCGATAAGACTTCATGGTCAAAAAATTGAACGTGGACTTACGAGGGCTTATAATGTTAACGATTAACATCGTTGCTGTGATTTTTTACGGACACACTAGCCGCGTGTGGGCATTATAATTATTAAGTATGGCGATAACGTGAAGAGAGAAGGTGTTAAGACGTTGGAGAAAATCTTGCGCGGTGCACGGCGCGGTGTTTCAATTTATTTATCATATGCATATGTATGTGTGTACTTGTAGCGATGATGATAGAACCGAGATAGTGAAATTCGTCTATTTATATTAAAAAGAACGTATATAATTTCGTTCCGAAACGCTGAAGCTGTTCGGTTTTTTTTCCTTCTCTCTCTCTGTTTTTTATTTCACTATTTAAAAATTTTTTTTTACCCGTTTAATCTCGTCGCCATTTTGCAACCAGCAGCTGTAAATCGATCGTGACGAAAAAGTACTCTCGATTTATTGTAAAAGCCTGATCCAGAGACAGGGGGGAGGGGAGACTCAAGACTTCTGTCTGCGATCAGGGACAACTACCTTACGCAATCTCTAAAACCGATTTTACTTTCACAAACACATAACCCGATCGTGTTGGTGATCGGATTTCTATGGTGCCTCTGAAACGTCACAATGAATAGCTAATTACCGATATATTGCATTACTATACATACACACGTTGCTATATCCATGTTAGAATTTTTTATCAACCCGCACATGGACGTTTTTGATTTTGATAATGTTCTATGTTAGTCAAAATACCGTATTCATTATTATTTTTTTTTTTTTTCTTTGTATAAAACACAGGAATGTGCTTCTCCACGGTCGGAGATTTTTTATTACAGAAGAAGGACCGTAACTCTCCTGCCTGTTAATTATCTGCACCTCTTTGTTCAACGTAGTAGAAAATCGAGTTTCTCACACGAACATATATGCGCGTGGAGGTATACGATACCAACGCGGCTACCTATAAGTGTATAGAATGATCGTTATATTCCCGAAGAAGAAGAAAAAGAAGAAGAATACGAAGAAGTTTATTATTACTTCAAAGAAATGAAAAATTCATTTCACGTAGGTGTATTATACAGAATATAAAATCGTTCGGTCCGATCGTTCCGCCATCTTGAATTCATTTAAGGACATCTGGCCCCGGGGGTTTGATTTTTTCTTTTTTTTCTTTAACGGGCATAAATTTCAACCGATCTGTTTTTCCTTGATGGTATTTTATACCCATTTGGACATATCCGGCTTACAAAATTGTCCCTGAAATTCTTGTTGGGACATTGAATCGTTAAAACTGTACGAACATGTATCCCCCTTTCGGGTTTATTTTTCCCCTTACATTTCTCAACCGAAAAAGTCACATTACATACAAATGCATTCCGCAATTAGCATATACATATACAGAGATCTCCAGCCATGGTAGGTAATGTGTAAAATATTCATATACCGGTTTCCGGGAACAAAGTAACTCGTTGATCGGTAAACATGCGGAAACATTCAAAAACAACAGCGACTATCTTAGTTTCATACGGTTTTCTATTAGAATTGAATAACCGCATGATGAAATTGAAGTTTTATCACACCTACAGCTTGCTCCAATATTATTGCAGATGTCCTGTACATGATATAGGTGACATTTGCACCTCCTTTCTTTCGACTATACGTTCGACCTTGACAAAATGTAATAGAAACTCTGGAATCATTTGTCTCGATGTATCTGTACTTAGATATCGAGAGTCTTGATCATAACTAAGATTTTATGATATTCCACGAGACTAAAAGAAAATCGTAAAATAGATTTTCGGGTGACATATGCGCAGAGAATTAACTATCCAGCTCATTGGACCTAAAATCGTTGCTAGATCTTCGGTAGATCGAATGAGACTATCGTCATTTTACACAATTGAACGATCCAGTTTTAATGCATCGATAGTTATGCACAATTCTGGTGAAGTGCACCAGCGGCAACAGCGGCAGGGGCCGAATACCGTGACAACTATAAGCTTTACCCCACAGCAATTACGCGTTAGCGCGGAAACACTTTCACTATGCTGATACTAAATATACTTTGGTATATACAGGTGTGTATTATATATATATATATTGTTATATATGTACACTACTAAAAGTTACAGAAGGTCGATATGGCTCGGAAACTTTGTCGTACAAAAATTTCATTAGCTGAGTTGTTATGTGCCAATTTACATTCCTGAACTTCCGTCTGAACAAATGGTATTTTCCAAACCCCCGGGCTTCCGCGATTGTGACTTTGAGATTCCATCTGGACGAATTATGAACGGATTATCAATTGACGTTCGTGGCTGTGGTTTGGTTTTTTTTCTTCAGCTGGTTTATTACCGGTTTTCCCTTCGTGGGTTGGGCGCCTGCTGAATTCCATTGAATTATCTTATTATATGCATACATTGATAATGACGATGACGATCTGTGGCAACAAAAATACCACAAACCAACCGCGCGCAGCCCTTGACATCGAAAGGAATCGATGAAGACCACCAACGATCGTAAAATTTGGAACATGAATAACTTACGTTATGGCCAATGATAGAAACGCGAAACTGTAGTGACGAAACTCTTTTCAGAAGAGGAGTCGGTGTTGGAACATATATTCTTGGAAAAGGTCAAGCCACGGTGCAATATGCCAATGATATGAGGAATATCATTACGCCTAAAGCCAACTTCGAGTATATATGTATATCTAATGTTGATTCAGGATTTCTACAAACAAATCGGATACGCAATGAACATAATCGTCGGTGAACCTCATCGTGCCGCAACCGTTTTGACCGCGGATCACCAAACGATCGAAAGACAAGACGAGATAGGAAACATTTTATTTTAATCGCAAAAAAAACATGTAGATACTGACTTTCGATCAAGGACATGTATCATGCGCTTGCTTAATAATCTGAGGAATCAGGTAAAACCGTATTCCGAAAGTTCAGGTTATTTTATAACATAGGTATATTTCGTAGACGTCCGCATCATATACTGTATCGGGATTATTACACAAAAGATCATGACGTGTGTATCGAGAGACTCGGTAGAGTCTCGCTCCAAGTATGTATGTACGTACATTAAAATATTGATATATTACATAAATGGCAATTGGCGCCGAGGGCATTTCAATTTGTTGCTAAATGACGGCACTTCGTGACTCCTGAAGAATCTCTTGCAGGTTCGAGTAACTATATATTCACTATATACTTTGCACCGTTAACAATAATAATCTACACAATACCTATACTCATTGTAAACGTTCGCTGCAGCAGACTGCTAACGGTTCAGGTAGAGTTCAACATTCAACTTTGGGCATTCGATCGGTGTCAATGATCCCTGAGGTAGCAGTTGCCTGATGGCAGGAATGTCGGATGAACTTCACGGCTAGAGGAAGATCGAATGTAGTAGTAGAGGCTCAGTTAATCGATTCGTACGATTTATTTTCCTTTTGTTCTTCTTTTATTCCAGTTGAACCAATATGAGAGAAAGGATACGGATCCTGCTTGTGATTTACGGTAAGAACCATTTTTCTAGATTCCTTATTTCAATGTGCACAATTTTTTTTCTTTTTTTTTTTTTTACAGTCAATCGTATTGTTATCACTTGTTCTATTCCGTTCGTAGGGCTTTTGCTCACAGTAGCAGGTTCAGCTGCCGCGAAACCTCATCGTCATAAGTTCAAAATAGCCACTTCTTCCACTACTTCCACAACGACGACCACTACGGAAGAGCCGGAACCGGAAGAACATGAAGTCAGTTGGATTATCAACCCAAGTGTCCATTTTTGGTTCTTTGAATATATCAAATAAAATATAAAAGCTGTAACGATAATTTTATTCGCATGTTATTTGTCCAGGTAACTACTGTACAGACCGATGTTAACGCCACGACGGGTCACACTCTGACCGGTATTCCCCAAATCGATTATATTTGGGACCCTAATCTCCCGAGGGAATTGAACGGCTTTAATCTTAGCTCGTATCCATTCTACAGTACAGTTCCGGATCTAGAGGATATTGATTTCAAATGCGACGGACTCCATGATGGCTTTTACGCCAGTATACAGCACAAGTGTCAGGTAATGATGTGCACTAATATACGCGCGGTGCAGAGAAAGGCCTAATTGCCTCACGTCACTGGTTTTTTCGTCGCGCGATCATTGTGGCGCTTGTAGCGCTTGTTCGAACTTTGTCGATCTTTTTTATCGTCAGTTTTTTTGTTTTTTCTTTGTTCGCACTTTAGTTGTACCATCACTGCCTCTACGGAACGCGGTACGATTTCCTGTGCGCAAACTTCACAGCGTTCGACCAGAGGACTTTTATATGCCATTTTGCCTCCGAGGTAGATTGCGCGAATTCTAAAAAGTACTGGCACCGTAATGACGCTCTGTACCAAGCAACTACGACTACCACAACGTCAACAACAACTACGACAACCGTAGCTCCACCTCCAACTGCCACGGCGCCGGCTGCAGCCAGACCTCCTCTTAGAGACAGGGACCAGGGTCGACGGAGAAGACCCTTCAGGAGGAGGCCGCAATACGATTACTATGATGACGAATACTATGATGAGGAATACGACAGAACCAGACCGCGAGGCTACGACAGAAGGGACAGCTACGAGTACGACGATCGTAATTATAGGAACGATCGGGACCGGGAACGGGATCGAGACTACAGAGACCCGGTGAGAGATCATGGCCCCAGAACCAGGGATCGGGATAGTTCCTTTGGATACACACCGCCACGTGATCTAGACACTCGTAGACCGGCTTATGACGATCGAGATCCAAAAGAGCGTGAAAAAATTCTCCCCGGTAGACCAGGCCGCAGAGACCGAAGACCTGTCGATCAGTTTGACGAAGATTCTAGACCTCTGGTTAGGGACAGACCGCGTGATTCGGACGCAGCCGATTACCCTGATACAGGAAAAGGCATCGCTAGCGAAGAACGCCGGAAAGAATTGCCTGATCTTAGAGCTAGGGATTCTCCAAGAGACATGGACGATCGACGGTATTCCGATAAGAGGTAAGTGCGTACAATTATAGCCACGAACGAATATTTCAGCTTGAATAGCCCAATGTGGTCGAAGTTACCGCTTACTACAGCATCGAGGAATTGATTACGAACCAAAGTCGACACTGAAGCATCTTTTGGACAGTGATCGTTAGATGATATGTATTTCCAGGTACAGAAACGACTACGACGACAAAGGTCCAACCCCTGTCGTAACAGGGGGTAGTGACGGTCTGGTTAAACCTGCTGCACCGAGTACTTCGGTTTATGCAAGACCGAGAGCTCCTCCGAAGATACGAAGGCCTGTACCAGTCTCTGAGCAGAATAAATATGCCTACAACGCTTCGGCAGGGGGTGCCAGCACGACGGGTAACAGTGATTATAAAGATATCAAATTTTCGGCGAGTGCCAATTTTTCTAACGGACGTGGTAATCGTTACTATAAATTTTTTTTTCAGACGAACCACGAAGGAGACCCGACCCAGTCGATGATGACTACGCAGAGGATGATCTCGAGGATGTTAGACCAAGAAGACCGAATCGAAGGAGACCGGCTTACAGAGAAAAGGAACCCAGCTATGACGCCAGAGAAACTAGAGACAGAGAAAGGGACAGGGACCGAGATCGCAACTATAGGTAAGGTAACGTATGCACGACACAATTTTTGCTCGAAGTTATTATTTTCATTTTTTTTTTCATCATTATCGTGCAAAAATTCAAACACCACGAACTACACAGTCAACTTTACAGTCTCTATCAATAACTGCCAACTGTAAGACTTGTTTTATTTTATTTTTGACAATGTGGACCGACAACCGATCATAAATCAAAGCCAAGAGACTCACGATACTGATTTTAGTGTGACAAGAAAGTGGGATACTCATACATTTCAAGTCCATGCCCATCAATCCATACGTCGAATTAACTTTCGAACGAGTCAATCATTCGTAACGAAATTTGGTCGGTAAATATCTCGAATAATTTGTACATCCGGTATTAATTGAGTTGGGCGAGGAATCGGCAGAAAAATTGGTCAGAGGATTTGAGAAGAAGTGGGAAAACCTTCTCTCATAAAAATCCTAATGTCTCTGTAACCGTTTTTGCGATTTGAACGAAATTCGTACGGTCGGTATTTATAATTGAGGCACCAAGATTTTCGGCCAAATATAACGAAAATGTTGAAACAAAATGTGGGGGGGATAACAGTTTGAAATCTTATTGCGACAGCATAATAACTGTTGGACCGATTTCAGCGAAATTCACTGCAGAGTTGCGGTTTACCGTAAGCAGCATATTTCCGTTGCACAATTTTTACCGGGTAATAAACTACACCCACTTTCTTGGAGCACGTTTCTTATTTATTCGAAAAAAACAGTTGGAATTAACATTTTGTACACACACGTTCACGATTACGATCACACCAGACTTTCCCACTTTTCCTCCACTTTGTTATTTTGACTTTTTCATGCCAGGCCGCGATATCAGGATGAGAACGAGGAGGAAGTACTACCTAGGAAGCGTCCGGATCGACAGAGAGACAGACACTACGAACGGGGTGACAGACTGCACACAATTGACAGAGACAGACCTATACTTGATCGCGGACCAGTGAGCCCTGCAGTAACCGAAAGACCAGCTCCTCAACTCCCAAGTAGATCCGCAGAAAGACCCAGTGGATTATTGAATACCCGACCATTAAATCGTGAAAAAGATTTCAATAGACCGAAATTCCCGGTTCGTGAACGAGAGCCGCCTATCCTTCAGACCGAGGCGCCAAAAAGGCCGAACTTTTATCGTCAAAGAACGGAGAAACCAATTGCCGATAATTCTCCACAGATTTTCAGAAATCAAAATGATGAGGATTATTTGAATCGAGAAGAAGAACCGAGCGATTATGTAAAAAGTAAAGAGACTCGAGAGAGGATTGGCGAACCGAGATTATCAGAGCCGGAATTAATCCCCGAACCACCTTCGATACGGCCTCTATCCACGTCGCGTGGTAGTCAGAAGTACGAAGACTCCAGTTCTGAGAATCCGTCCGGCACCGATTACCCAGCGGAAACTTCATCCGAATACTACGACGAACCTGAAGAACTACCCGCATCTTCGCCGAGGAGTACTTTACGCATTGTTAAAAGACCTTTCCTTCCATCCAGAGGCGGTAATCCGAACCCCAGAGGTCTTAAGCAGGTTGGTTTGAGGGTGGAGCCAAGATCCGAAGAGGGATCGATCGGGAGACCAGCTAGAATAAATCCGACTAACGACAGCACGGCTGGGACATTGGAGGATAGAAGTTATAGCGATGGAAGACAACCTTATGATGCTTATAGAACAGTTCAACCGGACGATAGGCAGCAGCAAAGAGATGAATCTGTCGATGAAGACGTGGTGACTAGGCCGCAGTCGCGAAGACTTCAGAAAGAGGATTCCTCGAATGACCGAGAAGATTCTCCGCGGTCTCCCAGTACAGGGGAATCCTTTCTTGAAGATTTGAACAATCGTGACGATTACATTAGACAATCGAGTCAATTGAGGAACGGTCAAACTCCTTCACAGTCTCCGCAGTATGAGGGTTCGAGTACAATAAGAAGTCAGGAAAGTTCTGAGTTACAAAAACCAAACGAGGTTGCAAATCGCCTCCAGGAAATTCCCGAGAGCGAATATGACGTGACATTGAACGATGCACTGACGCCGACTTTGACCCAGGAATCCACCTTGCCAAGTGGGTTTATTCTGCCGCTGCATAAACAGCTTGAGAAAGATGCGAATCTGCAACCATCACAGAGAAATTACCTCTTCACTAGACCAACTGAACCTGTTCCTCAACAAAAATCTTCACGTTCATCAAGTTCCAACTTCTATCCTGTACCACCCATAGTCGAAAGATATCGTAACACTTACTCCCGACAGTCACCAGGCTCCATATTCGCACATGGAAATCACCAAGCACCTTGGCAGGGCTACGTCGAGTACTAATTATTGTGGAAATTGTGAACTTAGTCTTACCCACGCAGTATTTATTCGCGAAATGGTTTTGGCTGAGTGCTACTCGAGAAGATGAATCTCAGAATTTCTGGTATGATAAGAAGCTAATCATCCCGTGCAACTTGATGCTTTCTAACTTCACTTATACCTAGGTATATGCATTTATATTGCATATATTATGTATTGTATAGTTAGGCAGCGCCTTAAACTTAAATCATCTACCAGACTATGTCGTTATTATTGATCTGTATCTATAAATGAGATTCTTAACTATGTAAAGCAAATGCAATTGATTATTTTCTAACCATGGAACCGGAATAATAATTTTCAAGGGGTCCTAATCCCTACCTTCTTTTGGCATTTCGAATTTTACTACATTAATGCGAACTTTATTAAAGATCCCCGACTATCACTCTTTGTACACGTACAGGAAAAAAGCAATAAAAAAAAAACTTGATAAATGATATGATAAGGTATATAGGTATGTGACTATATAGGTATGTACATACATAGGATACATACACGTGTATACATATGGAGTTCATTGATAGTGTGATATGCAACGACTTTTTTTTTATAGCGTCTTTGTATCAGAGAATGGTGCAAACTTTGTAAATATAATATAGACACATTATATTATCGCACAGTTCGCGAAATTCGATTAGACGTTTTTGAGTCAGCAGACTGCAGCGCGGGTATATTGAAAAAAAAAAAAATAATAAACACAAAATTTAACGATATATTATTTGAATATTATACGTATATGTAATACTCTGAAGTGCAATAGAATTATAAGTTAATTAACTCGAAGTATATCGTCATAATATAGACCTTTCTAACTGTACTTCGTAGATCGGCATGTAAATTATGGTATCTATATGAAATAAAAGATATTGCCTTGGAAATAAATGTATCATTTTTGAATCCTCACTATTATACCTGCGTGGAATATTTTTTTTGTACATTTAGCTAGGATTCAGAGACGTCGCAGTATGTCGGGTTGCCTTTCGTCCTGTTTTATCACTGGATTTGTAATGCAGAGTGATCCAACATACTGACATGCCTGAAGAGGTGCGTTTCGTAGGCTGCTAATCCTTTTATCTTTCAGGAAAATAAAACACTCCACGTAATCCACGTTCATGATATCTAACTTTATAGGTATGGGAAAACAAAAATTAAATTTAAAAGTATACTAATCTATATGTATACAATAATCAATATGACGTTGCAAATGAGAATAGAGATAAAAAAAAATCTGATACGGGATATCGCGTACAGATAAACGATTTGTCATCCGTACAAGATGGTTGTAGAAATTTATCGCGGTTACATTTGTTATCAATTATTTTATTGGTCAGTTACAGCGAATGAATTCAGCAGTGAAAATAAACGGGAAATTTTGTGCCTAAAGTAATCTACATATGCGTCATTTTTGGTCGGGAACAATTTCGTATGAATGTTAACAGTTATGTCACGTTTTTTTAAATATTCTTCGTTGTACGTGATCGGGGCTTTGATATTCGTTGCGTATCACAACACCTTTGTGTGCGGACAAAGCGGTGCGTTTATTTCAAAATGTATTTCACGAATAAATCGCTAAATTCATTATTGTTTGTTTTATACATTAAGGAACCTGCAGCGAATACACATCCGGCGATAATTTGTGGACACCAGATTGCACCGATGACAACTACTGGCAACCTGTTCAATGCAAGGGAGAGAGGCTTAACGGCAGGTGAATCATGTTCGTTCGTCTTTTTGTCCAGCTATAAAAGATACAACTGCGAATGTATGTGATGAGATCTTGTCAGTTAATTTTCCTGCAGATGATAAACGAGTGTTTTTATACTCCCTTTCGATAGATGCTTTTGTTACAACGAAGAGGGTACCAGATTGTTCGGTTGGGCATGGTGGGCGTCAGCCGAAAACATGACTTGTGGTACGCACGTATGAAAATATTCGTAACTTCGAAGCTGCTGCTTCGGATTGAACGGAAAATAAAATACCAATGACAATATCATTTTGATTTTATTTTATCAGCTTGCAGCAGACGCAGAGAGGCCCTTGAAAAAGCAGGAAGAACAGACGTCTCCTTGCATTGTTCGAGCGAGGGTAACTACGAGGAACTTCAATGCGACAACGGGGTGTGTTGGTGCGTCGAAAGCACGACTGGTAAACCAACGCAACGGGCTTATCCCGAGTCGATGATAACTCATCTTCCATGCTGTGAGTTCCCATGTTGTTAATTTGCAAAAATCCCTGGTAAAAGCGAGTATTTTGAAAACTCTACGCTTTACTAATTCGCTGTGGATGAAAAATTATTCGACATACAAAAAAAAGCTTCAGACAAAAGTTGTTGGAAATTATCTCTTCTACAACATTGATAATAACCATATCGGTCGTAGGACCATCCGAAAAGGGTTTATTGCGAAAAAAAAACATTTTTACAATATGGTAAAACAGACCGATAGGCAACCTGACTTACTGCGACGTACGCAAAACAAAAAACTCAATTTGAATATTTTGATGCTGCTAAAATTTCCTTCAATCATTTTTACACTCTCAGATAACGCGACCCTTGTTGGATCTCAATATCTACGTCAATGCGAGAGTAGCGCGGTTGCACGTGCCAGAGTTCTCACCAAATTGGAAACCCACGGTCGTCTCTATACGCACATTGATGCAGTGTACTGCGAGGGTGACGGAAGTTATGGCCACTACAGAATTTCCGGGTCACAGTGTGTAGTTTTCCACAATTTGGATGATTTTTCACGTTTGGGTTGATTATTTTTTTTTTTATTCCTCACTTTTCACATGATTTTAAAACTCTTTACAGGGTTTATTGCGTTTGGAAAAACAACACCCAGATATCGAGTTATCAGACGGAACTCAGCAACATTCTCAGCGTTAACTGTAGTAAGTTGCAGGACTTTACTTGTTCAATTATACATTTCGCGCTTTTTTTTATGTATTTTGCATTTTATTTGCACAGATTGCGCGCGAGATTACGTGATATATGACGAGGCGGACCTGACTTTTAGTCTTACCTGTCGGAGTGACGGTAGTTATTCTAATCCACAATATAGCAACGGATATCCATACTGCGTCGACAGTGATGGATTCGCAACTACGTATCTCGGAAGTCTTGGGGAGACGATTCAATGTAGTTAATCTTTGAAAATCGAGGTATCATAAACGAGGAGATATCAAGAAACTCGGTAGTCTCGTGCCGAGTACATTAAAAAGAATATGAACATACTATGGATAAATGATTGTACCTTGGAAAGATTTTTATTTTTTATTTCTATTTCTTTACCCCACGGAGTCAAAATCCATCAACTACTCTAATGACATCCAAACATTGGGGATTTCAGATCCAGAAATCGCTCAAACCTCGCGTAATAGATCGATTATTGGATGGGAATTAAAACAATTGAGATTTATATTACATTTTTATTTTCAAAAATATAGGCAATCGTATGTAGGAACAAAGTTACGCAATTACTAGTGGAAAATAAAGGTCCTGACTTTTAAAAGTGTCAGGCTTTTAAGCGGGAAAATAAACTCATAATGATTTAGCAAAAGCGTTAACATAATACGTGACATTTGAAGAACGAATATATTATACGCGACGAAAAATTATTCCTTCACTCTTCAAAGTTACGGAAGTATAATGCAAAGATGTATCAATTAATCGGCACATAGTAAATCCAAAAGTCTCACAACATTGAAAAAACAAAACCTCTCCTTATTGTAAAATCTAATAAACACTCAAAATCGGTTCAAATCAGCTGCAGCAGTCTGCTGCATTTACTTAATTCTACTTGTGTAAAAATCGGTGATGAATATGTAGTTAGCCGAGTTACCAGTAACTCTATAAATTTACAGTGCGCAAGTACACGTAGTATAAAAACTATTAATGATGAAAAGAAACATTTAGAAGTATTTTTCCAGGTGGGGAATCAGCTTGCTCGGCTCTTCCTTGGGGCCGTGTCGTTCGACGACTTTTCCCTCTTTGTCGACGATGAATTTAGTGAAATTCCATTTAATAAAACTTCCCAAAAGACCACCTTGCTCTTGTTTCAAGTATTTCCAGAGCGGGTGGGTCTTGTCGCCGTTAACATCGATCTTTTCGAACAAGTCAAACTTCACCTATAAAATAAAATGAATTTCAAAATATGCACAGGCATTATATCCTATTATCATTATTATTTTTGATATTGTTAGGGTACTTTTTGACGATCAGCAAAACTGCAAATTTCATCACTACCGCCGGGTTCTTGTCCTCCAAATTGGTTGCAAGGAAATGCCAGAATCCTAAGACCTGTAAACAATAAAAAAGATGTTCTTTTTCTTGTTCATTATGCATTATTTTAAAAGTGTTGATAACTTGGATAATAGAATAATGGCGACCTTTAGACTCAGCAAACTGATCATGCAGCTCGTTTAATTCTTTGTAATTAGTTGCGGTAAGACCACATTTTGATGCGACGTTAACAATGAGAAGAACGTGACCCTTGTACCTAGAAAAAAGAATTTCATATCACTGACATTCTATGGACTAAATTAATTCCAATCTCATATGCGATTATAAACGTACTTAGACAATGGGACATCTTCTCCTTTTATAGACTTAGCAGTAAAATCGTATACCGATGAAGCATTTTTATAATCTTGATTCCCACTCATACCTAAGAGAAAAAGAAGAGAGTTGGAAGAATAAAGAGTTTTATCAATGTTCGTGAAGACAACGATGATGTCTGTTTATTTTTTTTAACAGATTCAACATTATTATAGAATATCATAAACATGCAAGTAAATTAGGAGAAAGAGAATCTAACATTTAACGTGTGAAATACGTAGAGCCACAATACGGCCGACGCAGGCGAACATGTTCGATTTTAATTGAGAAAATGTATCGTTTTAGCAAATACTAAAAAAAAAAAAAAAGGTATAGGAACGGCGATTATTTATTAGCGAATTCGGCCGCTGTTGGTAGATAATAACTAATAAATATATGCAATTTCGGGAAATAGAATGATGGAAGATTTTCAACACCTAGGGGAAAACAGGGGAACTAAACGTTCTTTGTTATGTCGGTTTGCAAAAATCATTGATTCGATTTTCGACGAATAATTCATTATCGTTTAATTACCCTAAACCACATATTTACCTCTGATTTATTTCACACACTTCTCAATTGGATGACGCTGATATACGTCCTTGGCCACAACTGATAACTTGTCGATATCAATTAATAATCAATTTAAATTTCGTACAAAATTTAGTATCAAAACAAACGCCTGCCACAAGTTGCTACAGGTATAACGTATGACATACAAAGCAAAGTACGAAGGATGTATGGTTATTGTATGCATGTATTATGTCCTATACATGTAGTTGTCGGCTGTCCTAAGCGTAGAGTATACACATTATTCATGATGTGCAACTGTTGAGGTCTCGCTCTGTCGGTAACACAGGACGGTATGTTCACTGCCTTATCAAATTTACGTTGTAAAACGGTCGTATTAATAACTCTCTTCTCCAAATGATATCTATGGCAATATGTTACAGATCAGATATTTTTTTAACCGCTATTGTTGGGCTGTTGTTGTGATATTCGTTTATTTTCACGAAATGTTATCAAAGATGATGAAAGATCAGCCAAAGGATGCGAAGTTTGGTACAACGAAAAAAAAAGAGGATCAAGAAGCGGATAATAATATGAAAAAATCGTTTCCAACAAACGAACAGATGCCTGTGAACGATCAAAAGCGTATGAAATCTAACCACAAAACTGGCAACGGACCACATGCCACATCAATAACAAATTGGGAAAAATTTAAAGACATTATTAAAGACGATAAAGATAAAAGCAAAACACATACGGTTAGACCTTTTTCGAGACAAAAAAGAAACTATAATAACGTCGGGTCTCACGCCTCTGTGATTTCATCGGTAAAAAATTTTAACATTCAATTTTTATCAAAGTTTATGATTTTTTATAAAAATTCTCATCCAACTTTTCGGTTTCAGACTCGTACCTTCGTCGAGGAAACTAAAGAGAACAAAACAATGGAAAAAAAACGAAACCTGTTATCAAAGCAGGTGGCTATGGACTGCGAAATGGTTGGTATAGGAGATGGAACGGACAGTATGCTCGCCCGGGTTTCTATGGTGAATAAATACGGAGACTGCATTTATGACAAGTACGTCAAGCCGCGGGAGAAAATTCTTGATTACCGAACAGCAGTTAGTGGAATCCGTCCTCACCACCTTCACAACGGCGAAGACTTTGAAACAGTCCAAAGAGAAGTGGCGGATATATTAAACGGAAGAATACTCGTCGGTCACGCCTTGAAGCATGATACAGATGTCCTGTTTTTGTCACATCCAAGAAGAATGATAAGAGATACATCGAGATACAAGCAATTTAGAAAAGTATCTAAAGGCAATACGCCAAGTCTTAAAAAATTGGCTTCTGAATTGCTCGGTATAGATATACAAACTGGGGAACATAATTCCGTTGAAGATGCTAGAACTGCAATGCAGTTGTATATGTTGTACAAAAATCAATGGGAAATGGATATAAGGAATAAACGATGAGATTGTTTAGGCGTTTATTTTTCAATTGTTTAGTTTTAACGTACATCCGGGTTTTTGTTCGGGATTTACGAGCCTTTTTGACTATCCGTTGTTCATGAACTGATGTTAGAAACATTATTTATTTTTAAAGATAAAACCGTTAAAAATATATTTTTCTATTATATATAAGGTAATGTCTTTGAAAATGTTGTTCAGATATTTATATTGTCAATCGAAGGGTTTTACCGTTAATCTAATTCTGGGTTAGTTGAATAATTGATACTGCGTGTTCATTCTTTGCATTAGATACCTGATCGATAAAGTCTGAGTTATTTAATTGCGAATTTTGTTTGAATATACGATATCGATTCATGTAAATACGGATCTAACTTAATAATTTAGGTTTATATTAATCATATGTTCTGTAATGTTTTAGTTACTCATGTTAAGGTTTTCTAATTCGTAAGATAGTAATTCCGATTCGGTTTTGAAATGACATTCGATTTGTTATATGTGTATTAAATACGCCTATGAATAAAAGGAGATGTTTTATAATTTTGTAGCACAATATTTGGGATGTTATACCCCGTTTCAAAGATTTTTCAGACCATCTTATCTTTCGTTTGCTTGTTTTTGAAAATATAGAATGATAAAACGTTTTCATGACTAGCAGAACATCAACGGTAGATAATATGAGTCAATGGTAAAAATAGAATTCGTCAAGGGAACAGGAAAAGCAAAAATTGAAGGCCTCAAACCTTCTGTAAATGCATATCAGAGTACTGTGAAATCTTTGCATCAACTAAGAATTTATGAGTAATGCATTCCCTATTTGGTAATTACCATGAGTGCACGACCTTGTTATCATATACAGCCTCGTCTGAAATGCATTTTTTCTTATTTCTCATCAAGCATGCTGTAGATTTCATTCACTTCTCAACCAGCATCAGTGAATATTCTGTCCGTTTATCTATCTCAACTAAAACAACAAAAAGATCAGTTTCATTTTTTTATATATCATCTAATCACACTTGTATGATACTTGCGTCTGTTATCCAAGATGATAATAACACAACAACAATTGTTTGTGGAGTGATTGAATGCAGTTTAAAGTAAAGTGAAGTTGCAAGGAATTTAATCTTCCTTTGTTGAACACCTCGTTGTATTTAATTCGACCAATTATGGTGTCATGATTCTGTTTGAACCCAGGGTTTAGATGTATGGGAGATTAATTTCTTATTAACTGCAACAAGTGATGGTTGCTCTTATGTGTTGCCTTTCCCTACTGCAGCCTGATAGAAAGTTAATAACACAACTGCAGCAGTAGATATTTATTTCAACTTTCATCAATCGGTCAATTATTTGTGCAGGTAATATCATACTCCAGGAATCCTTCTTCTTCTTCTCAAATTTCACTTATTTATATTTATATTATAGCAAGTTTCTGAAAATTTCTATGACATATTTAAATAACTGGAAATTTCAGTAAGATGTAATAGTTTTTAGCTTTATCATTGATAACTAATTGAGAAATAGCAAAATCAGGTGAAGAAAAAACGAAACTTGAGTAATTTAAATATATTTTATTGTTCAGGATAAAAAAACAGTGAAGAAAAATTTATAAGGAATACCTAAGTTTTATATACCTAAATATAAAATACGGGTATGTATATCTATGTAATTAAATATATTATGCAGCGTGAATCTAGAGCGAAAAACTTCCACAAATCTGAAAAATTAATTGATAACAATGGAGTTGTTTAGTATGCTGCTCTGTAAACAGATTAAACAAATAGATTTATCTATAGTATGCTCTCAGAATTACTTGTGTAAAGAGAACAGCATTATTCTAATAGTCAAAAGTTATACAATAGTTAAGGTTTGTTTAACTAATGAACTATTTTTTTTTCTTTGAATCAACTGATCAACTGAAAAACTAGAAAACATTTGGCCGAAATGAGAATAGCAGTGATAGGGGCAGGGGCGGCGGGTCTTGCTGCGCTCAGACAATGTTCCAGCCAAGTTAATGACAAAAGTATCGAAGTAATTTGCTACGAACAAACTGGGGAGATAGGCGGGACCTGGGTTTATGTTCCGGAAGTTGGAAAAGATGCTTACGGTCTACCTATACACTCTAGTATGTACAAAAGTCTGAGGTAAGTGAATGAATACTATAACAAGATTTGAAAATCCTCAAACTTGACTTAGATTTACCTGCAGCTTTCATGGATTACATTATGTAGCTTTATCTTTATTTAAGCAATAATAAGATCCGTTTGATTTTCTCAATAGGACAAATCTTCCCAAAGAAGTAATGGGCTTCCCAGATTTTCCCATTCCGGATAATCCTAAAAGTTATTTAACACGTACAGAGTTACTTGCCTTTCTTAATTCTTACTGCGATAATTTCAAGCTAAGAGAATACGTCAAGGTAACTGTGACTTTTGTTAAAGAATGCCATTTTGTGTTGGAGAAAAATTAATCAACAACTTTGTCATTCTGAGCTAATGAACAAAATATTACAGTTTTACCATCACGTACAAATGGTCAAACCGTTACCAGACAGTGAACCAAGCAAATGGTCCGTTCAAATTCAAGATCTCAAAGGAAAACAAATTTCAATTGAGATATTCGACGCTGTGATGGTTTGCAACGGGCATTACTTCCACCCTAATATACCAAGAATTAAAGGAGATATTTTCTTCAAGGGAAATATACTGCACAGCCATGATTACAGGGTCCCAGAATCTTTCTCTGCTAAGAAAGTCGTCGTATTTGGTGCTGGGCCATCCGGTATTCATTAGCTTTCTCAAAAAATACAATAAATATATAACGACACTCTCATGACATTCGTTTAATTTGATTCACATTAGGAATGGACTTGGCTCTGGAAATATCAAAGAAGGCCGACCGAGTGATTCTGAGCCATCATCTCAAGACTCCAATACTGACTAAGTTCCCTGACAATGTGATACAAGTAACTAGCCAAAGTCTACAATACATTTTACAGACTTTACTGTTAAGAGCTCGATACCTAATTACTCTTATTATTATAATCTCTAGAAACCAGACATTGCAGAGCTCAGAGAACACGAGGCAGTATTTAAAGACGGTTCCGTGGAAAGAGTCGATACGATTTTTTACTGTACAGGTGAAGTTCACAGACAGAGTCAAACTAATTTCGGTCATTTCAGGGTGAAATTTACCCTCAAAAATCTAAACTGTATTCGTTTATATTTGAATCAACAGGCTACAAGTACAGCTTCCCGTTTCTGGATGAATCTTGCAGTGTTCGAGTGGAATCTAATATGGTAACGCCATTGTGGAAGCACTTGGTTGCCATTGAGAATCCAACGCTTGCGTTAATCGGTCTACCGTACTACGTCTGTGCTTTCAGCATGTTCGATTTACAGGTTTGTTTCACAAAACTGAAAACTCTGCTTTACTCATTTTTGAGCTCATTTTTATGCACTCAGGTCAGATTCGTACTGCGCTTTTGGCAAGGCCAGAAGCAATTTCCCAGTAGAGAGAAAATGCTCGAAGAAGAATCGTTAGAAATTGTTAAACGCCTGGGAGACGGCTTGTCCAAACAACAATTTCACATGATGGGACCGATGCAAGGCCAGTACTACGAAGAACTTTCTAAAACTGCAGATTTGATTCCCCTGCAGCCAGTTCTCACTTCTTTGCACAATGAAAGTAGCCAGAGATTTTTGGACGATCTTTGTAATTATCGAGAAGATTGTTACAAGATCATCGACGATTTTAATTTTCTACAACTTTAGTGTATTATTCAGTTAATTTTGCTAGTTACTTTATTAGCTCGATAATATATTGTATGACATTGATCAGAAAACTAAATTTCTTGATTATATTATGATTATTATCGACTGAAAATTATTCTGTGGGTATAAAATAGTTTTGGGAATGATCAATCACATACAAGAGTTACATAATCATAGAACACGAATTTTATTATAATATCAGCATGAAAGCGAAAGAAACTGCATATCGTTGTATAATATAAGGATGTAGTAAAACATTGTAAATAATCAAAAAATAAAAAAAAAAATAAGATCCTATGAAAAACTATTCTCAAATTGAATACATTTAAACTTTGGTATAAAAATTCGTGTAAGTTGGACAAAAAAAAACAACAAAAACAAAATAAAAAAAAAAAAAACTCTAAACACATGGGAAATCTTAAATGAGATAAAACTACCGAAGAGTGGTGTAATATTTAGAGAATATATTAATAAACTTTTTTCTCTTTCATCAATTATATATTCTTCAAAGACGCAATCCTTCAACTTGAATTGCCGGCAGCAGCTTCGTTGAAAAATTTATGACCAGTGTAATTACCACCCTGAAAATTATTATCTATCGATTCATTTGGTACAGAAAAAGGATAGCGACAAAAAGATATCAGAGAATCAATTTTTTCAGCATATTCATCAGACAAATTGGGATTTTTTATTGGAAGGATACCCGTTGTGTTTTTTTCCAGCGAAGTCCAAGTTTCCAGTCTTGGTCCATTCTGTAACATTTGATCATCTTTAACATTTGATGAAGATACAGAAGAATTAGCACGAGTTGAAGGAATTTGACGGAACTGAGCAGTGCCAGGACCCGTCGCAGTTGTTTTGCCGTCCACCCCAATTCTACCGCTTTTGAATCCTCCTTCAAATCTTGGTTTAGGTTTTGGTTTTTGTTCATTCAAACAATACTTTTTCGCTCTATAAGAATAGCCCGGATCCAATGGCCATTGGGATAAAGATTGGGTGTGCGATATACAGCGAGATGTTGAGATAGCGGATTTCAATAAATGCGGATCATTTCTTCTTGGATTAGACCCTGTTGCAGCATTCTGAAGTGTTTTCAGGCAAGGAGATGTGGTTTTTTTTTCTAAAAATATGTCCTCAGCTGAAGGTGGCTCCGTTCCCATTTGTCTGGCCCTTCCGATCTGCATGTTGTACTGGAATATCTTATGGGCTGGTAGTTGTGACATAGATGTAATCTGCGAGAGGTTTTGGGCTTCAAATTTCTCCGGTTGATCTTTCACTGCGGTGTAGTCCTTGCCGTAGAATTTTTTCTTCATTTCTATCCATTTAGATTTGGCATCGATTGGGTTGGTGAACTCCGCTGTTCTCGACTTCTCGTTCTTGCTCACTTTTGGCCGATCTCCCGATCCATTCGTTCTTTTTTTTTCTTCAAAGAACTGAGAATTTTTTTCAGACTGTGAGAAATTTTTCTTCTTGCCCCCCAGGCTTGGGGATCCAATCGTTCCAGTCATTTGCTTGCACTTCGTTCTTCGCACTGTTTCGTCCAACTCAGAAACGGTTTTTGCATTTCCTGAGACTGTTGTTGCATTTTCAACTATACCCGAATCTAAATTGCATTCCAAACTTGAGGAATCAATATAGCAATTTGACACTAGTTTTTGAGCGTTATATTGATTTAAGCTGATTGGGACTACAGCGGTATTGTTCAGTTTCTTTTTCTGCAATAAATCTTTGTCAGTATCCATGTAGGGTTCTAATTTCTTTGTTAAGTGGTGATTTTGTTCTACAATGGGCTGTGAATCACTATTTGGCAAATCAAATACTGTTGAATTGCTTTCAAGATCGTTAGATAAAGTGTGTTCTTCGTCCTCTGAGGCAGATTTCTTTTCTAAAGTGGGTCTGAGAGGCAGAGCATGAGGCCCGAACTTCTCGAACGTTTGTTTCCTAAAGCTAGTCAACAATGTAGCCGAGTTTTTTTTGTGTCTCTTAAATTTATCATCTGCTCCAGCCACAAAGAAATCACGATCGGCTGTGACCTTATCAAATGCGCATGATCGATTTTTTGGGCAAATCCTCTGTGGGTGTTCTTCTAAAGATTCACCAGCTTCAGATAAGTGGAGGGCATGATTTTTCATCAACAATCTGAGCTCGTTTTTGTGAAAAGAATCCTTTGGGTCAATGCGTAGTCGTTTGGCAGTGATATCTGACCTATTACCCTTTAAAGAAGAATTTCCTAGTCTCGATGAAGATATTTTCGTCCCTGCGATGGAAATTGAGTCGTGATTTTGTCTTCCAGTCCTTTTCCTACAATCTTTATAATTCAAGAATCTCCTCAAATGTCTATTTGATAAGCAATCGGTGCTCAATTTAAAACTATTGATATCTTGATGGGGTGGAGAATATTGAAAATAATTGTCACCTTCAAATTCCCAGTTTCCACACGGTTCATCAACCATTCCGAGGGATAGATTGAGCTTCTTTCTCAAAGACTGTAACTCTTTCTGGATTATTTCATCCCCTGTTTGCACTTGACCGATTGTATTGCTGTTCCTTACTTTGGGAGAGACAAAACAGCCAGTAGAATCATAATCACTGCTTTGTTTTGTGAGAAACTTATTTGAATATGGTGCCTGTTTTTCCTGACAATTACCAGTAAGGAGGCTACTCGAGATTTCCGGCTTCTTTTTTGCTGGTTGTAGACTATTCTGTTCCTGACTCGCACTTCTGCCACGTGGTAGACACAACTTCGATATATTGTACAGTACTGAAGCTGTTGATCTTGCGAGAGTCAGAAAAAGTCTTGGAAAAAAGACAATGGGACTCCACATTATGTGCAGAACACAATTCAGGATATCTAGAATTTTTTTCAACTGGTTTTACAATTTTTATCATATCCTTCAACATAATCATTATTTAAGGTATATGAGAGATGATTTGCATGAGATCGTAAGATTTATTTATATGTATGTACCTAGGAGTAATGTGCGACAGGGTTTCTCCTTGTTTTTATGCTTGTATTTTCTTTGCCTTCTTGCTGTTTCTAAAATGCGTTGAAAAAAATGCTCTCAATTACCATTAAACTGATTGGTGATACTGCCTCAAAATACCTAGTTACAGTTACGCAAGTGGTTCACCATCATTTGTTGCTGGGGAGAAAACTAGCTGATCAAAAAGAGCCACAGGCATTTTTGAATTCCTGACTTCTGTATTCACCGGATTTTTTATCACCTCCGCTTCCTAATAGGAAACTCGAAAAGATATAAAACAGTTAAACGAACGCGAGCCAGCTGAATTATTTAAGAAAAATCGATAATTATATAATTTTAAAATGATAAATTACTTTTTTCCATATTAATTAACTTAAAATAGAAACCTAAAATGTTTGGGCTTCTTTTTTACCCTGTTTGTAGCCAGCACCAAGTTCCCGAAATTATTCTGGAACTGGCGAGCGTAAGAATCGATGCTGTGTTCATCGCATCGCATCGCCGAATGATAATTAAAAGAATTAGATGCAGGATTAGGTCCTTGAATTTCGTGAATTCGGTTAACGAGAGGCTGAAGTTTAGCATATCTATTGCGTGCTCTGCCTATAGTAAAAACGAGAACGAAGTTGATGAAATTCTCAGTTTACTCAGATACGTTCTTAAAAGAAATAATGCCTGGTTGTAATCGGCTCCTGCTATAAGAAAATTATTTATGAAATGAAAAAAATTACTAAGATCTTGTGTGAATTTAAGACTGTGATTAATTTTTCTGTATCTATTCAGTTACGGTTGCTAATTAATTTTACGAGAAAATTACCCTTTTCGTTTGACTTGTCCATTTCGAAGATAAATCAGACTAATGCAGTTGAAACTTAAACATATTTATAATAATTTAAGAAATACGTAAAATCTTGTGGCGAAATGATATACATAGATATTTAAATGACAATTTATTTTTTGTTTAACCGCATGGATCAGAAATAAAAAAATTGAACATGTAGCTGTCGTGTGATGAAGAAAAAATAAAAACGAAAACCAGCTATTATGTATCGAAAATTTAAATTACCCGCCAAATTTTATTTCCGTTTTGCAACGCCTTCTGTGAATAATTTTGATAGACGGGAATTCCCCACGATAAAAAAAAAACTATAAACATCGAATGATTTGAATGAAAAATCTGTATTATTATGAAATAGATGATACAGTGACAAATTTATTTGACATCAAACGCTGTAACCATTTGATACATGAATTACATACACACGTGCGTCGTCACACAGATAAACTTTTGAATTGTATAAAAATGGCGCTTCGAACGTCTTGTTCAATTAGGAATAGATTTTCCCAAATTTATAGAACTTATACTAGTAATTTGAGCGAAGTAAGCAAAGTAAAAGATTCTGAGGTCGCTGAGACGGTGAAAGAGCGAGCTTTAGATCGTTGGGGTAAATATAGGTCACATTTATATTTGCTTCCAGAATTTACAGGTTATGTTCACATGCAACAAACATGAGCTACAAATTTGTTCGTAGTTGATTTTAACTCCTCTACATATTATCATCGGACCAAAATTAAATCGGATCTTTTTTTCATTTCAGCTAAGTATTGGAAGAATCTTTTCACCGAATACAAAGATGTGGCCAAAGATGTTGTGGTAGGATGCAAGGAACGACCCATTCGTGCGTCAATTTACTTCACTTGTACGTGATAAACAAAATTACTTGAGTCAGTTTTTCGCGTTTATTTTAGCAGCTGTTGACTTGTCGGAAAAGTATCTTATACAAATATTGTAGTCCTTGAAAATATGAGGCTTTTATTCTAATACAGTTTTCTGATATAAGAGACGGTTTCTGAGAAATACGTGAATGTATTCGATAGTCAATACCACTGCCTTGAAAACTGGTTTTCGTTATTTTCTGACCAACCGTTAACATTTCGGCAAAGTACTTCATACAAATATTGCAACTCTGGAAGAGATACGTATTTTATTCTAATATGGTTTTTTGATACAAGCAACGGTTTCCGAGAAATACGTGAATGTATTCGGTAATTAATGAAAACGGTTTTTCGTCATTTTCTCGCCAACCGTTAACATTTCGGAAAAGTACTTCATTCAAAGATTGTAGGTATAGAAGAGATACGTATTTTATTCCCATACAACTTTTTCATAAAATGAACGGATTACGAGAAATACGTGAATATATCCGACTCCGAGGTGATCGGAAGATGAAAAATTCTGATAACTTTGCTTTATACTCTCAAAACGTATCTCAATATTCGGATTTCTTTATACTCATTGGATGTTTCAGTTCTCGGAAGCTGTTACTACATGTCAAGGCACAACCCTGACGATATTTCGTACAGAGAAATGCTACTGAGAGCTTCGAATGATCTAATGTTGGTTGGAGCAGCAATTCGAAATCCCGAAAGTGTGCGGCATTTAAAATTAATAGAACAATGTTACAACGAAGGTATCATCCGCAGACTAAGCTTGGGGGTGGTATCTTTCATGTGGTTAGATAACTACGAGAAAGAATGCGCTCATTACAAAGCTACATGTTCATATCTCAAGCCTCAGTACTTGGGATTTCATCATAGAATTGTAGACGTAGGTTTTATGGACAGATGGTGGACACTGGAAGAAAAAATGAAAGATTTTGACGTAAACGAAACGGAATTTAGCAGCTTTAGCACCTCGCCTATTAAAATAGTTACTTAAAGCTGAAGATAGTGTAAATAAATGTTATAATATTTATAATACTTGTACAGATGTAATAAATTAAATAAAGGCGCCACTTATCCGACCTGTGAAGAACCTGAAATAATGATTTTTCCAAAAGTACTAGAAAAAAAAAAATGTCTAGTGATTTTTCTGTAGCCTGGTTTCCTCTCTTCAAATCATTTCGCCAGTGGTTTAAGCTGCCAAACGCACGTGTATTCACGCGAGCTCACACATTTGACACGCAGCGGTTTAAAACACTAAAGATTTTGTAAATATAAGTAAAAAGGTGAAGTGTAGAAATCAACTATGACAACAAACGGTCGTGACTGGAAATTTAAGAATCGTGTTAAGTAAGTGTCAGTCAATAAATACGTCAGAATTATCTTAACGGATGAATTTTTTAGGTTAGTTTATCGATGCCGTATGACATTGTTCTGATATTTAAGACCCTGATTTTATTTTTATTTCAGAAAAATGCTGGCTGAAAAAGTAAGCGAGAATCCGAAAAGTATTTGCAAAAACCGTAAGAAGTTGATCCATAATTACAATATTGGGAAACCTTCTATCGGCACTTCGAAACCTGAAGATATCGTCATTACAGACGACGAGGCTCCGAATGTCGTTAAGAATAACGGCGATACAAAACCTCGGAAAAAATTGAAATCAGGAAAGAAAAAGAGTGAAATGAATGTTGAAAAGAACGTGAAACAATTTGACGACGATATTGAAGAGACAATATCGAAACAAAACGTACGAGAAAAGCGACGAAGAATTGAAAAGGCGAAAATACGCCGACAAGAATGTAGTTTGAAAAAGGAAAAGAAAAATTTGCAAGAAAAACGATCTAAGCGTAAGAAATCAGTTCCCAAAAATCCGTGGAGTTTAATTGAGGAGTTAAATTCCGACGATGTCGATGTATCATTCGAGGACGTTAATGAAAGGGATATGCCAACAAAGTTTTCAGAAAAGAGAATAAAATTCGGGGAACCAACGACGATTGAAGGAACCCCAAAGAGCGATTCAAAGTTTCCGTTATTCAGTTCGCCAGTATCGAATTTGAACACAATTTCAACAACATCAAATTCGCGCGGGAATATTCTCAGCAATTTTTTATCTGACAATGGGAATCCGTATCTTGCGATTTTTGAAAACGCGGCAATGGTTGCTAAGACATGTGACGATTACGGGGGCGACAAGACTGACGATGATTTAGAGGAAAGCAATACGGAATTCTACAAAAATGTAGAAGACCCAGACTACAATTCAGACATTTCTTTAATTTCAACCCAAGAAAAGACTGGTTTAAATTCAAGCTCGATCCCAATGAGTAACGAATTCGCGCGGGAATTAGAATCCGGGATTTCGGTAGTATCGCAATCCGATTCGAAAGCAAAGCCGGAATTTTACAGCCTCCAAAATAAAGTAGTAGCGATAATGGGTCCGTCGTGTAAATTTTATTTCAATGGTAAATTTCGGGTCAAAGTTTTGGTTGGTAAGGTGGAAATATACGGTTTTGTTTTTAGCAAATCCGAAACTATTGTACCGGCTGAGATTTACTCGCCTAGAGGATCGAGCTTAGTCAGTATCGAAACTGTCGATCAAGAATTTGACGCGAATACTAACGACGAAAGTCTTTACAGTTTGCTAACGAATGAGGGAATAAATAAAGGAGTTGCTACCGACATGCAAGATAAACTGAATGATTTACCCGATGGTCAGGCGGTCCTTGTTTTAGAAAGTTTGGAAAACACGTTGACAAAGTACTTGGACTTTTACTACCCGTTTAAATTATTCCCAAAGACTGAAGACTCGACGAATTACCATAACAGACATCCGAAAAAGGCTGAAAAAATATTGCAAACTGTATTTCAGTACGACGATTTGGGAAAACAGTTGAAAAAAGACAATTACCGCGAATCAAAGATTTTGAATAAATTATTGAACCCTTCTGACCCTAACGAGTCACAACGGATTTTAATATCCGGCGGTAAAGGTGTTGGAAAATCTACAACTCTGCGATATTTCGTAAACGGTTTACTGCCAACCCGCGAAGAAATAGTTGTAGTAGACTTAGATCCTGGTCAACCAGAATTTACGCCACCCGGTTGTATTTCTTTGAATATAATCGACCGGCCTTTGACTGGGCCAAATTATACTCATTTGAAAACACCGTTTTATCAAATATTCATCGGCGATATTAACGTCGCTCGATGCGTTCCACGATACGTTGAAGCCGCAAGGAAATTGGTAGATTATCTAAATGAATCTCCGAGATTGCGGGACCGGACGGTCCTCATCAACACGATGGGATTTTGTGACGGTATTGGATGGGACCTTATGGTTTATATCATAAAACTTATTCATCCCTCGTCCGTCGTTCAAATTACTAGCGAAAGGTCGAAGAATAACTTTCGATATTTACTTAGTAGCGAAGTTATCAATGACCAGGTATTGCATATCATTGATATTATTATTATCGTAAGTTCCACCATTGAGAAACTATGACATGCTACTGTATCAGTACAACGTATATAGTTACTTAATGGTTTTACCATAAAAAAAATAGAAACAGGTATCTCGTCACACCTTTGTGAACATGTTTTTCCCGCCTTATTTCCGACATTCAATCGAGTCATTTTATTATACGTAAGAGTATAATGAAAGTTTAGGAAATAATTGGATCAAAATTACAGATTCCGACTCATTTTACTGGTGGAGAGAGCGAAAGTTCGGTATGGGAAGTGCCATGTGATCACGAATTGCACGTGGTGCCCTCCCTCGCTGAGGGTAAAGGGAAATTCGGTGATTTTTGGGAAATGGAACCGCGCCAACTGCGCGATATCAGTTTACTAGCATATCTGAGTAAAATCCCGAAAGATAACGAAGAAGATGGACATTTTTTGTGAGTTTTTATAGCAACAAGTGGAAGCTATGAGGTGGTCGGTTACAGCCACGTTACCAACTCATTGAACTAATTTAATTAAATTAGGAACTTTCTTTGTCCATTTGCGAGACTTTATAAATTTATTTTGTGCTCTCAGGATCTCACCACTTCCGCGAATCAACGATACTATTCCTTACTCGTGAGTATAAATATTATATCGTTTCATCCACTTTGAAACGGTTTCTTTTACGTATTGCAAAAGTTCACTGCAATCTTTTGACATGTGTTCAAGTAAAAACATTAATGTGTAGAACATTGCGCGAATGGAATCGCCGCTTTTTAATGAAATTACTTGATCAGTAAAAATTTGGTACCTTTCAATAAAAAATCGCAATTTTGCAATTAAAACTGATTCGTTGATATTTCAATGAATTTCGTCGAACGATATCAAGTTGTACTTCTACTTTGCAGAGTACCGATGTCAAAGTTGACGATATCGTTGATACGAACGATGGTACCGGCTTCTCACATCCTGGCAACAATGAATGGTAACATTGTTGCCTTGTGTGGAATCGACGTGGTCGATGAGAGTTCAGATTCTGATATCACCGCGGATTTTAATCCTAAGACATTATTGAGGGCGCCTATATCAACGTGTTACGGTTTCGGTACGATTCTGAAGATTATGTTTTATTTTAATTTTCTTTTTAATTTCACGGCACCCAAACCGCGTATTTTATTTTTATTATTCTAGGAATCGTAAGAGGCGTCGATATGAAAAATGGAAACGTATTCATCAACACACCGCTGTCCATCGACCAGATGAAATACGTAAATTCTTTTATCGGTTCGATTCCTTTACCAACGATTTTGATATCGTCGGATCGTCGTAACGCGCCTTACATTGGCGAGGGCGTCGATTTACCAACCAGTCGAGAACCACGACGTGGATATTTCCGAATGAGACAACGGCAATAGCAGTTGAATTACACAAAAACCATCGAAAGCCGGTGGAGTTTTTCTCTCTGCTTTCCTTCCATCAATGTAAATGAATATATCACCTTGTTGAATTAATAAAATTTTTAATAAAAAAGAAAATTATAAAATTACATGCGTTTTTTCTTTTTCTTCGGTTGTTTAATACCCTGTATTTATGTTTTGTGTTACACTTATTGCACTTTGGGCATATACATACATAATATATATCTATATATATATATATATAAAAAAAAAAAAAAAAAACTTCGTTCGATGGTTTGTGAAAGTATAAATTAAAATACGTTATCTTGTTATCTAATAACAATATATGAAGTAAGACATAAAACAAAGAATCATGCGTATTAACAGCTATTATTCTGTTACATGCTAAAACTTGCGCTAAGTAGATGAAACAAAAGTGAATAAAATAGTAATAAAAATAAACGGTATTCTAATACCGTTACTGATCACACATCTCTGAAGCATTTTCTTTAGTGGTAAAAAAATTATTACAAAGTGGTGATAAAAGAGCAGTAATTGTTTGTACGCTCCATGCTTGACCGATCAATTTCTGTCTCTTAGTTGCAGAGAGATTTCTCACATCTGTGTAATGTTTAGGAAAGCCGAATATATCCTCCAGTTCAGTTATCCACAAAGAATCAGCAGCTCCGTTCATTAAAACTGGCTTCAGAAGCGATACACCTAGGGAAATTTGGAAATTTATAGAATCCAAACTGCAACCTATAACTTAATCATTAACTCACCTTGTTTCAAAGATGTCACTTTCGTAGTAACAGTCCGTATCTTTTTTACCAAAGCATGTCGGTTGCAATTTGGCGTGAGAACGCTTTGCAAATCTTGACAGGGATCTGGGGGCGGAAAAACAACGCCACTCGGAAGGTTTCCCCAGAATAATCTCGGTCTATGTTGAGGCGAGAAATCTGCCGCGTCTATTAGACTTGGCTCGCACTGAAGAGCCCTGTGAGAAAATTGGGCATAAAATAAGTAAATAGACTTTGTTTAATCAAGTTTAAACTGAAACTTACTCGTTTATTGCTAATCTGTGTCTACTCTGCATAGAAGCGACGTTTTCAAATATCCAAAACAAGTGGCGTCCTTTGTTTGCTTCTACGATCAGCTGCTTTATCCGAAGGTAGTCGAAAAAGAGAATACCGGTTCCTTTCGGATCTGGACAGATAATTAAGTATATACGATAATTAGGTATGTACTTTTTAAGACTTTTACACAAATTACCGTGTAGTCCGAGTCCGTTTGGGTTTACTATGCTCAAATCGTTGCACGGAGAGCCACCGATCAACAGATCAATCGGTGCGATTTCATCGATAATGTCCTTGGTGATATTCCTGACATCACCAAGCTGGGTTGCTCGATCACCAAAATGAGCTGTGCTGATTAGCTGTGCATCTACATCTATCTCTGAGGTGTAATAGTCCTGTACTACAATACCCAACTTATCTAGAGCTAGCAATCCTAGAAAAATGCAGTCCCAAGAATGAATTGATCAGTTTTTTGTAATGACAAACATTATTATTCCAATAAGACAAACAAACGAGTTGAAAGAATTATTTACCTGTACTGATTCCATCAAAAAGCGATAATACACGCATGTTTTTTGTCTTATCATCGTTATCCCATGCATAATTCCAGTTCATGTTTTGCTTTGGGTGAAATAGTTGGCCTATTCTTGTCTTCCAGTCAGATCGTGGTTTGAAGAGTTTGTTTTTCCTTGAATCTTGTATATTATCGCATAGAAAACACAGCCAAGGATCTTTTACCAAAATTTCATTGTATTCCGTTGGACTTATTAGATACTTCAGACATGCGGTACAATAAACTCTGTGATAAAACGTGAAAATGATATGTTGTATCCCACTGAGGACGATTAGTTAATAGATTCTGCATTAAATTCGACTAGAATATATGGATTCGTTTACTTACCGAGGGCAATCGAAACTGTCGCACATGACGATGGTGTCTGAACCGGTACACAAAGTACAGTAGAACTGTTAAAGTGAATTAAAAGCGTTTATTTTTTGTAAAACAGATAAAATAACGTTTGATTCATTCTTAGGTACTTTGCGATTCCTCCGACTATAACATTTGTTCATACTTACACATTTTCCATCATCTCCGTAAGCAAATACAGTAGCCTTAATCTCTTCCTGTAATATTATTGATCTTTAATCTAAGCGGACTTTATGTAAGATTGAAAAGACAATCTTTCTATACCGACTTTCGTTTAATATAGAAAACGAAACTACATAATGTATTCGATATCAAAAAGGACTGTTGATTCATAACTAACCGCACAACTGCTGCAAACAGCGCACTCAAAGAAGGGATGATCTTGTAGAGCTTCATAAAAAATCTTTAGACAAATTATGCATAGAATTTTTAAAGTGTCAGGTAGCCCAGCAAAGACGGCTTTCAAAGAATCTGAAATGTTATGTAATCTTCATCGTTAATTTTCCGAGCAAAATTATCTCAATTCAATGTTGCAGCAATCAGTGTTTGTTGTCTCACCACAAGCCTGAATCCTGGTTTTACGTTCCGGTGCAACTTCTTGATTTGATTTGATTTCGTTTAATTTATCAGCTATGTGAGAGGAGTATCTTAATTCCAAACAGCCATCGTTTGTCCTGGGGATTGCACGCATCATTGAACTACTATTCACACTTGATGCCCACGATAGAACGTCATCTATAGTCCAACTGCTAGTGTCGTAGTTAAGTCGAGCACAATGATCCTAGGTAAAGAATTTCAATTTTTCTAACTTAATGTAATCTTTTCCTTCAAACATCTGAAAATAGAAGATTGTATACCTTGCAGGCACTCAGAACTGCTTTTATGTAATTTCCCCTTTTACACTGGGTGATGTAGTCATGCATTTTCTTTATTCCTTCATCAAATGTCATCAGGTTTTGGTAATGAACCTGGGATAATTTGTAGTCACCGTACCACAGGATCCATTGGCACCCAAAATTAGGCTCTTTCTGTCCACAGTCGTGATTATGGATTATCATTGCTGTAGGGGAAGTAAATTTCATTCATAGGTGTATAAAGAGGGCTAATGATTGGAGAAATGAGATTGATAGTTGTAAGACCAGAAATGACCAAAGGAAATTGCTCATTCTTTATACCTGGCCACCAGCTATGCCCAATTATTTTTCCCCATACAATAACCCCAGGCGTTTGATTCGTCAATGGCAAACTCTGCTGCTCCTCTGAAGAATGCAATAACAGTTCATTCAATGATTTGCGGACAAAATCTTTTGGGAATTTGCTTTGTGGTCCTGCATTGAAAGACCAAATATTAAATCAAGGTACATATGTCGGAAGAAGAAAATGTTAAAAACTTTAGAATAAGCGGAAGTAGAGAATTGAAAATGAGAAAGAGCATAAAGATTCAGTTTTTGGATAGACTGTTGATACTAGATAGTATCACAGTATTGTTGAGATCGTAACTTAAATGTCAAGTGATAACAGAATAGTAGAGAGAAGAGATAGCCAAGGTGGAAGCTGCAGTTTTCATGCTAAACTGATACGATAGAAGTGAAATATTTGTCGGTGGCTTTCGGATCTGTAGTAGAGAGAGATATATGATATTTTGATAAAAAAGGAGAACCATTATTCGTAAGTTTTTTGTCCAAATTATTGCAGAGCTTTTGTTCGTTCGAGGAACTTGATTCCTTAGACAATCTATTTGCACCTGAAAGGAAATCATGAGTTGACTATTCATCACAGCGATATTACGTTTTGAACATTAAACTTCTTTTCAAATGCTCACGTGCTTCATCTCGGGCAATTTTCCCACTCGCTTTAATATTCTGTTGCTTCAACTGGTCCAGCCTTTGTCGCATGTTTTTGGGAAAGGGATAGAATTTCAGCTCGTTTACTAATAGAAACACAAATGATCAATCAGATTTTATACCAACACAGCTAGTTTTTTTTTTCGGGACAGTTACTTACAATGGCTTTTGCCCAACAGATGTTTTTCAGCCCACTTAATGTAAGGCTTTAGCAAAGGAATTTTCAAATACTTGGAAAAAAGCTGCAAGAATACACAGAGCATTAGAAATACTCAATTAGGATCCTGAAACGCCTTCAATATTTACTTAATCTTCATTTTCTCCCGATTTGATCTTTTTTGGTTGTTTAATCGAATTTACCTTCAATGTTACAAAGCTAGCTTTTCTCTTGTCTTTACTCCCTTCATTATCTTGGAGATATCTTAGTAGTCTCATATTTAAATTAGTAGAAAACGGTTCTACTTGAGTTTTCTCATTGAGCTGTAAAGCACATTGATGATATTAGTCCTTGTTAGAGTATTATCAATTGGGGTAAAAATAACTCTACGTTATGATTTTACCAGCGAAATGAGATCCTCGCTTATCCAGTATACACAGATTTTGTCTGGTTCGGATTCGAGTCCGCCATCTTCTGCGTTGACTACAATCGCTAGAATTCCAGAGAAGGATACATAGTCTGATATACAATCATGAATAAACAAAATTCAATATGTGGGTTAATGGACAAATGGAACAGGCACTCATGTAAGTACTCTGATCATACTAACTTGGATTTAAAAGAGATTTGAATAAGAGGTAACTCATTTTTTGGGTAGTATCAATGATCTTACCAGGCCACCAACCCATGCAATATCCCCAAACGAATTTGCCGACAGAATTTCGTGCTTTGTCAATAGGAGAGGTATTTTCAATACCCTTAATCAAGCTTCGAGTTATCCTGCGACCAATATAATGGGATTTTTTGTTCTCAACCTGGAGCCGCTCCTTTGTGTTACTATTTTTTCTGAGCCCACAATTATCTGCTCTTTCAGTAAATACTCGACTCCTTAATTGGTCCCCGAGGGTAGCTTCCTTCCAATTTTCAACACTGATAGGTTTTACTTTGGATAAATCTGAAGAGTGCTTGACTTGGTTTTTGCAATAAATATGGGGATTCTTATTAACATGCATTTGCAATACATCTTGCGAAAAATACGTGCTGGGTTCATTAGCCTGTGAGCCCTGAGTTTGATGTACAGAAGGCTGATTGCTGGTGTAGCTACTGTGAGGATCTGAATCATCGTCTTCTGAGAAACTATTGTTGAACTGGTTATGATTCGGAAGTGTTGCACAATGCTGGACATATTCCTTGGCAGGCAATTGAAGCCAATCTTGTAGAGTCAGGATGTTGGGTTTACGATCATTTTCAGTGTCTGGACTGGAAGCTTTTTCAAGACTGAACTGAGGGGGCTCAAATTTGTCAATTGACACGTCTGAATCTTCTTGATATTCAAATTCGCTAAAAAGTTCTGAGGGATATTTGATCAACTCTTCTTTTACCACGATGTTATCACTGTGCTCAGACATGTTCAGTGAACTATCGGAAGACGCACTATTTGTAGTTTTAATAAACGGATTTTCAATCATTGGAATATATTCCAGGGTCCCAAACGTTTTTCGTGAACGTTTGTTCGATGTTACGTGTTCGTTTGGTCCCCAGTCTGCGCAACTGGCCACATCCTTGTTGGTGAAACATTCTCTCAAAGAATATTCATCATCCGATGATACATCTTCCTCCTTGCACTGTAAGGATTGATTATATCAAATCAATTGTCAAGTAGAACGATCAACTATACTGGGGGGGTATGGATGAAATGATAAGAGCACAAGTTGACATGCACCCTTATTGAATAGGTCGGTTCGAAGGCACAGCACACCTCATTTGAGCTTTGAAATTTCGTAACGTTCATCGATCTTTTTGGTGCAACCACTAGATGGCAGATCTTCTCATAAGTATAATGAAATGATCACAATAATACAACACGCGCGGCTCAGCGTGAAACTCATAAGTTTTCAATAAAAGGTGAAGGCTTTTCAAGTTTAGAAGACGTTTAAAGTCTTTGCAAGTTGCCAAAGTCTTTAGATGTTGATTTGAGAAAGTTTCGGACGATTGTGGAATGTGATGAAAATCATCGCATTGTATAGATGGTCTCCAACGACATTTAGCGTGTTTCAGGAGGAGATTTACGTTATAAATTCGACTACTATTTGTCAATTCCATGAAATACTTTTGGACTCTGTTAAGACGTTATGAAGAATTGCACGAGACATTCAATCGGTTTACGAACTTCCTGGATACACCAAAGATCCTGTATTTCAAGTATATCATCGAAAAGCTGTGCAGCGAAATTTCAAAGTTCAAGTGAGGTAGTCATCTTTCAACCTGTTTTTAGCACAGGGAACTGCAAACGATTATTGGAACATGATATTATTTTAGGAAAATATGGTTTTCCCAAGCGGTATAATCGATCTACATTTACCGCTGGGATAAAATCTCGACGCAGAAATAAATCTACAAAAGGGTTTTTAAGCACCCAACAGATGGCGACAGTTATGAGTAATGTAATGTGATGAACCAATTCAATATTCGCCGAAAGCTCGGAATATTTGCCGCGAAAATGCCGATGGTTGAATACTTAAACGATACCGAGCATTTCGGAAATGTAGTGATCATAAGTATAGACTAGCGATTTTCTGCCACAGGTATGATCAAAGATAATGTGTCGATCGAGCATTGATCGGTATTTTCGAATAAGATAAATCGTTCGATGACTTTTGAGTCAAAATTGAAAAATGATATTCAGACTCGAAATTTTTTCGACGATATTGAATCGGATTGAAAATTTATCCGAAACATTTGTCTACGACGGATTAAAAATGTCTAAAATTTAATGACCTGTGTAAATTGAAACGAAAATAAATTTGTAGATATACAATTAAAAAAAAAAAAGGTAAATAAACAAAATAGAATGATCCAGGAAAAAAGTATCAGAATGAAACCAATGGGAAAGCCTTGAACTATGAGTAATAGGTTTGATGACCCGTAGGTCAGGTGGTTCACGAAGTTTCCTCGTAACAACTTTCGGCATAAATTGAAAGTTGTTGACAGAGTTTTGTTGAGAAGGGAACGAGGCGGGCAACCCTCAAGAGTAATTCTGGTACCTCTGGTTAGTTCGAGCGCCGCTCTACCCCGGTGCGGATTGTCTCAAGCTAGCAGCTCCTGCTTACTTCATTGACGTTCTTACAATCAGCGAAATTTTTTTTTTATAACTTTACTTGATTTGTTTTAAATCTATTAGCTTATTGTATAATAAATAGGAAGATCGATGTTCTTGAAGAAGAGAAGATTAGTTCCTTCCATGTTAATTGTAAGAAAACCAAAAGAAAGTAACGCAAGGACATTTTTTTTTTTGCTTCATCATCAAAAGCCGTGTATTTTCTTTCCTCCTTTCCTCCGAACTAATTTTCCTCATAGGTATGAGTATATTTAACTGCATTCTCATACAGTTATCCTGTTTAATGAATAATACGGCAATGCTATATATGAAAAAAGACGTATCGTTGTCAGAAGATTTCCAGGAGTTGATTCTCAGATCCGGGAAGATCGGTGAACCGCAATTTTGTCGTCCACCGGTTGAAACTTGTGTCAGACCGCAGTGCCGACCGATTCAGATACGGCATGTTAGCATAATTAATGATTTTGGCAATTAAGATTGCTTTAATTAGTCAAAGCATTGTATGTATATAGAATTGAAAACAGCATAGAAAGAAAGCTATCCCATGATGAGAAATTTACTAGAAGTAAAAAGCGGGACTAGATTTTGATTTTCTATGAAGACCCAACCCAAAATCTATGCAAATTTCAGTCTTCATCCTCTTCGGCCTCTTTTCAACCAGGAGGCTGGCTTTAGACTCCAACCAGTCTCCATGTCAGCCAATTCATTCATTCATTCATTCCCTCTCGCCCATTGACTCGGATATCGAGTAGTAGGCATGCACAACCCCGATGTTATTTATTGGTGAAAAGAATGAAAACAACTCAGGTCGGAAAATCTACACGGCTTGGCCAGTACCTAGTAGTCGGACGGCCAAGGAGGGCTGGTACGGATGGAGTGAGCGAGAGGGATACATGTTCGTAAAATGAGCGCGAGTGAGTTTTCCCATAGACAAGGACGCGTAGACGAATAAAGACAGACATGTACATAGACACGGTGAACGTTACGTGGTGGGGGAAGAGGAACTATGCTATGCAAAGGAGGAGAGGCGCAGGTTTGCGCACACAGTTAACGTACGCATACATAGACAAGGCTCGCGCGTTGCGCACCACCACCGCACACCGCATCGCACACGGGCGACGGACGGGGTCTTTCTTGTATTCTATTGATTTTTCAAAAACGTTTTGATGGTGGGGGAAATGGTGGCGGCCGCGGTACTCACTCTGTTGTGCGCGGAACCAGCACGAGCACCAGCACGAGCACGAGCACGAGCAGTGCCCACCATCAAGGTAGTAGCGTACACAACCGCTGCGTATAAGCTGGCACTGTTGTTGGCCTGCGAGTGGCGAGGTTGGCTACGAGGAAGCACCAGCAGCTAGTAGGGAGAGCCTCAGAGCCAGAGAGGAGAACCTATGTTGGGAGGTCTCGGATCGGTTGCGCACGCAGTACCACATGTACACACACTATCTTAAACCCGACCCACACTGTTATAGGTAAACGAAAACCTACAACGACCGTATTACTTACACATCTGAACAACTACACCACCACCACTATAAGCCCATCAGTAAGAGAAGGTCTCTGTGAACACCAGGGCAGCACATTTGCACTCGTGGTAAAGCGAACATGGTTGCCAAGAAGTTTAACCGTGTATAGTTAAATCAAAGACTTTCGTTTATTTTTGTGTGTAAATAATTTAAACATGAGTTTACTACCATTTTATTAAATCTGGTGAAATTTTAGTGATATTATTTATAGTTTGTGATAAAATACGACATATCTTTCTATGTCGAGCTTTGGATTATAGAGATTCATCGTTCTATATACAAAGTTCGTATATAGCATATATATATTTATATATATATACATACACATCATATTATATATAGTATATATATAGTATATATATAAATATAAATATATATATATATATATATATATATATATATATATATATATATATATATATATATATATATATATAAATATAAATATATATATATATATATATATATATATATATATATATAAAATATCTATATTATGTACATGTATCTGTGTGTATGGATGTTTGAGGGTATGAGGTTAACATGTACAATATAGGTAAGGTGGTGTTGGTCTATAAGTAGTTGGTCTGCAAGGTAGTAGTGGTGCGGAGAATACGGTCTCGCAGATCTTGTAGGCGTTGTGACGAGGTTATCTGTCCAGTTAGTTCAGAAAACTTGCAGGTCCCTCGTTTTCATGCGCTGATCTATCTATCCCTCGACTGTATACATACTTGTGGAGGGATATAGTTTTACGTTCATCATCACTGGCAGGTTTAAAGTACGTTGCTGGTTGACGTTACTAATCCGATAGCGAACAATTATTATTTACCGACAACTTTGAGGCGAAGGAGAAGGAGAAAAAGTAGAAGGAAAAAATAAAATAAAATGAAGAAAAACAGAGAAGAAATAAAGAAGAAATAATATATACACATATAGTATATAAGTAAGGAAAAAAAAAAAGAGAAAGACGAGGAAAAAAAAAAAAGGAGTCAAGAGTTTCTCTCTCATACTGCCACGGACTTCTTCGCAACAAAACAAATTGTGTACAGTTTGTGAATTAACACAACACGTTCCCTCTATGTACTCACTTACTTACGTGTGTGCAAACCCGTCGTTGACGTCGTCGTAGTCGTCGTTGGTTGTGTCGTTGTCGTCTACCGTGCATAGGGAGGAGTGTGCGGAACACTTCCCGACAAAAGTTATTACATACAAAATTTCACACTGATTTGTTTTCTTTTTCTTTTTTTTTTTTTTTCCTCGAGTTTAAGACTTGCCTGTGTTCATACCACCCTTAACTTACTGCAGCTGATTGTATTATTAGTGTTTAATTATTTTATGTTTGTAACTAATTTTCAACACTTTCATTCATGAATTATTACGCTGTTAATTTTGAAGAATTCTTCAAAATTCAATCAGCAGATATATATCTACATATACATATATCAATTTTACAGGATTTAAATCTGAGTGCAGTTCTACGAGGACCGAGCGAAAGAGAGATAGATAGAGAGTGTGAGTGAGCGAGAGAGAGAGATATGCATATTATATGTATAGTATACGTATAGATTGTCTGGATAAAATAAATAAAAGTGGTGCAATGTAAATTAATATTCGTAAATTTTGGTGGTTAATGAAGTTAGAATTTTAACGATTTTGTTTTCTTTCTATTATAAATTACAGTGCAACGGTGTCATTTACCGAAAGAAGACTATAATCACACACTATTACTCAACGATGAATATGATAATAAAACTGTAGCCCTTAGAGGCTAAAAACAAATAATAATGTCATTAATTAATTGAATATTATATATTTCGTTAATAATATAGTACAGAACAAAGAAAAAAAAAGAGAAAAAAGCAAAGGGGTATTGATGTGGTCTTTAGTCATCTTTATCAACGATCAGTGAGTGGTCAAAAGACCATTGACAAGAAGGAAAAGATAAAGAAAACAAAATGCAGGTTGCTACACTGTTCAGGGAAAGTGCTACCCTTTTGGGTGCATCAAGTTTAGATCCACCGCAAACTCATCATCAGCCTATACAACAACAGCATCAACATCAGCAGATACAACAACAACAGCAACAGCAACAGCATGGTGACTTACACCTTGGACACAATCATCACATGCAACATCACTATAAAATGTAAGTTGTTCTACTAGAAAACCAGACAAAAAACTAAGAAAAAAAAAAAAAAAAAGGTCTGCAGTATTTTTTATTTTCTGTTAAGTATACGAAAAGTTGTGTGAAATTTTTTTCTTATTTTCTTTGATGCATTTCTGTCGTGTTTTTTATGTCTTCTTCTTCTTCTTCTTCTTCTTCTTCTTCTTCTTTTCAACACACTTCAGGGGATTGATTATTATAGGGTAAAAAAGTTTTATACTTCTATAAATATGCAATGATGTAAAACAAGTGTTTTCGGAGCTGCCAACATTTGAACGAAAGTTTGAGGGAGCGGCGGGAATAATTGCTACTACTATACTATATCCATACTACTGAAGATCGTATTCTAGATTTTTTTCTTCTTCTTATTTATCGAATAATTATCGTCATTATTATTTTTTTTTTCCCATTTCAATTCATTCATTACTCCGCGTATGGTAATTTCAAATTTGTTATACCAGAGAATTGGCATCTATGTATACCTATGTGTATGCGATGATGATAAGTTTACGCGCTTGCGTACTCCACTATTCTTCACCTGTCTCACATATACGTTAGGTTTTTTTTTTTTTTTTTTTTTTTTTTTTTTTTTTCTTTCTTTTCTTTCTACGAGGTTAAGAACTTTGACCCGTTGAATATGTTGATTTTGATCGACAGGTGAAAAAATTAAAAAACCGTCAATTCTAACGTACATACATATTATTTCACCGTATATATACCTACGTACTACAGTTGTACAGAGAAATTCCATTATTCATTATTGGATTTTTTTTTCCTTTTTTTTTTTTTTTTTTTTTTTGCACGCATAACGTTTGTTCTTTCTTTATTTCTACTTATATATATAAATTATTACAATCATTATATCACGAGCGTGTCCACCGCATGATTTTTCAGATAAACGTTTATTTATTTACTTATTGAATTTTTTTTTTTTAACTCTTTCTTTTTGGTTTTCCTTCCACACTAACTTCGTCCGCGTACCGTAGCGTCCAGGTATGGCAGCAAAAAAAAAAAAAAAAAAACTGTAATCATCGTGTTCCATTAAATTTTTTTTTTTCTATGCACAAATAGGCACCATTTAATTTTTGTTCCATTTTACAACTGATACATGTTTCATAACTATAATATTCCTACATATGTGTAGAAATAAAAAAAAATGGGTATAATGTATACGATTTGTCCAGCACTACCTATAGTTTAAAATTGTCTGATAAAAATTATTTCGTGGTACTTAAAAAAATCGTAGGGTATGGTACCTACTTGTTATTATTGTTTAAGTTATTCTTCTTCTTCTTATTATTATTATTATTATTATTATTATTATTATTATCATTATAATTATTATTATTTATCATTATCTTGTGCAACATGCGTATACGTTAGATTATTGCAGGTGACTTTATCTTATCATATGCCCAACATGTGATATGCCCTACTGATTGCAACTGTCGTTGAAGTTTCGACATTTTTTTCCCGTTTTTCCTTCTCGTTCTCTCGCACTCGTTTCGTTATATTTTAATTTTCGTTTTTCTATCACAACGAGACAGATAATATGAAATAAAATAGTGGCAAGCGATGATAATTGAACGTGTACACGCATCCGTATACCTATATGAATTATAAACTGGCTTATATACATAGATATCTACAATACTTGGGGTTCAAGAATATATGTATACCTAACATATACTCGAAAAGAAAAAATGAACAGAAAAAAAATTGAAAAAAAAAATACATTTTATTCTTTCAGTTTTTTTCTCTTTTTTTTTTTCTTTGAGTATTTTCATTATCATTTCAAACCGAAGTATGTAGAAAGTAAAAGTTCGAAACTCGCGCCAAAACTTGAGATCGTATATACATGGAGTATACGAATAAGAAATGAGGCTCTGACCTTGGCTGAACTTTTTCTGGGTGAAAGGGCCGCGGCGATATGATTCTTTTTTCTTTTTTTTATATAGCAAAACTTTTTTCCACGCCTTACTAAACTTTATTGCTGCGCCTGGTTCAATCTTGCAGTCAGATTATCTGCACAGTTTTATACACGTGTACTACATGTATAATTTTTGAATTTGTAACGGTTTATATGACCCAATGATAATAAATATATCAACTATATAATAAAATTATTATTTTGATGCGTTTTAATTAGATAAATATTTTGAATCGTTTTGACAAATTCGTTTTCACTAATATAGTTGCATTGCCAGCTTAAATTGAATCTGGAAATTCGAAACCTTAAAATATTTGCATTTCAAGTTTTATAACGTAGTCATCATAAACACCAACACATGCCACGCCAAATGCTATTCCGTTCCGGCAAATGATAAATGACATGTGATAAGAAACTGTCCATAATTAGGGCGTGCGTTTGTGCCGACGAACGTATTTATGCGTATACTATCAACCGTAGACGTAAGTGTACAATGTCAAAGAAACACATGTATGTTACATAGATAGACGATGCTGCATGCAGACTTACGTAATTTTTGTATTTATCGCAGTTGTTCAATGAGTAAATTTTTTTGATTCAGTTTTGTAAAATTATTTTTTTTTTCTCTACTTAAAGTTGGAGATCATATTGAGACGAGTAAAACGATACGTAACAACCTACTCTTAACTTGAACCGTTCCGAAGATATTCCGGCGAGAATACTGGCCGCGCAACGCTGATCACTGCGCAATCATGAGCGCTCAAGCCCGCATACCGCTGTGTTTCATAAGTGCGCAAACGAAAGCATATGTTCATGGGTATCGTTGAACTCGTCTCGATCTCCTCTTTATGCTTTGCGTCATGAAATCGGCGTTTTTGTTATTTCTGAGGAAATTTTTAAGGTAAGAAAGATTCGTGAATGGGTAGCAAAACAAAAAAAAAAAGTAAAAGTAAGAGGGAATGTAAAAATCGCGGGAATAAATTAGGGGGGAGAAAAATAGTAGCGAACATGTATAACGGGGACGGCGATAAAAAAAAGCAATCAAAAAAAATATGGGCGGGGGGGGACACTGGGCAAAATGATGCCACAGGTCGGGGTTCTGGATTCCGAGTTTACAGTTTGTTGGTAGTTGGTTGAAAACTCGGTCAAAGTCTTGAACGCCGCCGCCGCCGCCGTCGCGAAGCTACTACCTCCTACAACTCTCTGCTGGGATTCACTGCAGGGTCGCCGGGCTGAATGCCTCTGTCCTATGAGTCGAGTTCTCGACTGGGGAGTAAAAGATATCCCGCTCGTAATTCTCCCTCGCAAAACTTTCCTCGGTCGCCTGCCTTAGATCCCGTATTATCAAGGGCTATCGCTTTCTCGTCTATAGTCCACATATTTTCGTTTGAGAATTTCTATACGGACTACATACATTCATACACTGCTGTATACGGTCGTCAAAAATCCGGAAGGGGAATCACCGCGTTGGGTAAACAATTCAAAAACGTTGAATGGGCGGATTATGATCAATTTGACCACTTCTCGATATAAGAAAGGAAGAGTCATTGCTTAATGATGATTAATTGAAGAATAATTGACGTATTGAAAGAAGTTTGAGGGTCAAATAAAAAGGAAAAAGAAAGAATTTTTAAAACTCAAACTTTCAAATACATAAATATACATACATATACATCTTGCGATCCGAGATTTTGTCACGATGTAGGAAAACTTTTGGTAGAATATAAAGACAAAAAAAAAAAATGACTGATTTGTACTGCGCGTTAAATATAGCCGATGCAGGAGAGAAAGAGAGAGAGAAAGAGAGAGGGAGAATAAAAGATGAAAACAAGTATTCATATATATAGGTATATTGAACGTTAAAAGTTTGCAGAGTTTGTAAAGGGAAAGAAAAGTTGTATGAAAATAAAAAGAAGAAAGAAAAAAAAAAGAATAAGAAAAGCGAGACGTGTTGCAGACGTGCTCCGAGAGTTAAGTTATGTTAGGTTCAGGTTCGGCTCCAGGTTTTTTCGTTTCGTTTCGTTTCGTCAAGTTAGGGTAAGGTTAGGGTTTGAAAGAATCAAGATTGATCCCCATCATAAAATCTGATTGCCTCAGCCATGAAAGAATTTCACCACATCCATCCACCTGTGCAGCCATTCAGTCGTGAAAATTTTACCACGTTTTCATCTTTATATACCGAATTGCAGAATTGCAAAAAGAAAACGCGACAAGATTTTTTTTTTTTTTCCATTTTTTCTTTCAAACTTCAATATACATATGTGTATTCGTTTTTCTATATTTCATGTTTTATTTTATTTTATTTATCAGGTTATTATTTCATAACGTATGTAGGAAGAACAAAAGAATTATCCGCACGCTTCTTTATGTACTCAATAAATTTGCCAGACCAGCTACTATACTATACTACCACCCCGTACCCTCCCTCCCTCCTTCGCTCTTTTTCCCTCGGGCTTGAAGCGGGGAACTTTTGTTCGATTATTTCAAGGAATAATATTGGTTTCTTTTGAAATTTATCAGCCGTGAAAGATTTAAGTGACAGGAAGCGGTGAGAGGAGGCTGGCAAAGTATCAACAGCCTGTTGCTAGTTATATTGATAGAGTTTTGATGGGCAATTTTTTTTTTTTTTTTTTCCATTTTTATATTCGTTTTATTTTTATTCTTTACTTTACTCGACTTCATTCATTCTTTCTTTCTGTTTTTTTTTTTCACCGCAAACTTATTATGCTTAGGGAATAATAATTATTTTTTGACGGTGCAATCGTACTCTTAACTCGTTCCCTATTTAGCGTTATACGGTTATGTTAACTCATTTCATTATATTAGACTATAAATCGAGCTGAACATTTCCTTACATCGAAAATTCAACGATAACATTCCGCAAGTTTAAAATCTGTACTGTGAATGATAAATCGGATTTCCCAAATCGTCACTTCGTCCATTGAAACAAGAAATTATTGTATTCGTATAAACATGAAATATACCTATGCCATTATGTTACGTACAACGAATTTGCGTATGTATACGTGTAGCGTAAAAAAATAAAAATAAAAAAAAAAAGTAAAAAGAAAAGGGGTATCCGGTTTTGGGTCCGTTTCTTCAGTTTCTTTTTTTTGAAATTTTATTTCGTTTTCGTTTTTGCTATAACGTTCGTTCGGTTCAATTCAAATTCGAGGGAAACTAGAATAGTTTCGCTTGGCTTATAGGTGGTACCCTAGCCCTGTGGTTTTTCCGTTATCGACATTTTCACTGTTTAGCAAGGTATACATGTATACGTGAGAACCGTAGCCTCGTCCGTGTCTGTCTCTCTGACTCAACGTGTGTATGTGAGGGCACGGGGGGGGACTCGGGGGTCCGGGGGGTGAGAACCGGCTTTGTTTGTATGCGTGAATGTAGAAATATATATATATATATATATATATATATATATATATATATATATATATATATATATATATATATATATATATATATATATATATATATATATATATATATATATATATATATATATATATATATATTATATATGTGGGTCTATATGCACACACACATATATGAAATGTCTTTCTCTGTGTGCGGGGAGTTTTCTGGGGGTCTCCCTTAGCAACAAGCAGCCCCTGCCGGATTAACTGACGGATACGAACTTCCCCCAAAAACAAAACAAAAAATCTGCACAAGTTTTCGAAAAGTACAAAAAAAAAAAAAAAACAAGTTTTTTTTTTGCAAATAAAATTCAGTTCGTATATTCTTAAATGAAAATTGCGAAAGATCTTTCTCATCACAAGAGTTTTATGCGTTGCTTCTGTTAAATGGATTAAGAATAATTAACAAAAAAATTTGACGATCCTTGATTACCGACTGTATTTGTATAAGATCGTGTAATGACTACAGGTCGATTATAAATCCCGATCGCGAGACATGAAATTGACGATTGAATTCTACATACGAGATATAAACGCGAACAAAAAATTTTTTTTTTTTTTTTTCCGTTTTCCTTTCATTTTTGCACTTTTTTTTTAATAGGATTTTTGTATTTGTTTTTCTACTTGGGAAAATGATTCCACGTTTGTTTGTACCCATCACTACCTCCTCACATTGTAGCCTCCTCCCAGTTTTACCCCCCTCTGCCCATTCATCCCATGCAACCTCTCTGCCAGTCGGTTCAACCAAGTACACAGACACAAACACGCGGTGTATATACATATAGTGTGTTTGTATGTGTGTGTACTATACGTATATATGTGCATATACATTATATACATGCGGCAGGTTATATACTTAGGGTATATGTACTCACTTTGTGGTATATATACATACAGCTATGTAGACATGAATATACATACAGTGATGTATATATCTATACAATACTACGGGGCATGTAAAAGTATATTATATATATGTACATGTATATATAATACTGGTATATAGATTTATATAAAGTATACTCGGTGTCAAAATAGACAGGGGGTTGGCTTCCCGTTACCTTGCGACACCTGGGACCCTTAAATATGTTCATTTCTTCATTCTGGCATTACTTCATTTTTTATTCAGATTGATGTTCGGTATGTTGTGGGTTTTAATAGTAAAAATCGAAAAGAATTTGCTTCTGTTTCTTTTCTTTTCTTTCTGTTTTCTTTTTATTCTTTTTCAGTTCAGTTTATACATATGGCACAGGTCCTTTACAGGAACATCATTTTAGATCATGTATGTAATTGGGAATTCCAAGTAACCAGTATTGTGCCGAATTGGGAAATGATAACAACTGTAGTCAATTAATGAGACCAAAGGAGTTGTCCATCATGTTTAAAACTGAGCGACAACCCTTTGTTTATTATAATTGCTATCTTTGTATTCTTATCGACGTTTGCATTCCCTACAAGGGAGATTCTGTCGAAATTAGCCAAACCATTTGTTCATACTTTACTGAAGAATGATGACGATACTTTTTGAACATATTTAAACATGTGTATATCACACTCAGAGTCATCACTTCATAGCTTTGTTAAATGACCATCAACACAACACACAATGCTTGAATCTGATAAAACTTTTAAGGGGTTCTTCTTGTGTGTCTGATAGTGAAAAGCACATCTCTTGACTTAATTTCATACCATTTTTAATGACCTGGTATCACCAGTCCATTAGACTTGTCCAAAGCACAAGTTTCGGAGTACGAAAACGGATGCATATTTTGAAATTTCTCTGAATTTCTTCATTATATTTGTTAGTTACTTTACAAGCTCAGACTTTTTGTTAAGATTTCAGTTGAGCTTTTTTCAGTCTGATTAACAATCTCTTCTGTCCACCGCTAAGTTTCTATATATTAACCGATGATCTTATAGACTAATAGTACATGATCACAGTTCTCATGATAATTATGATATATTGCTTTAATTCGATAAAGTGAAGCCTACCTGGTCCGCAGAAGCGAATTCTTCACTAGTTATTTCCCTTCGCTTCATTTTCACTCTTCTGCCCTCGGCTTAGTCCTGAAACAATAGTAGGAAATTGGCTATGGTATTAACAATTACACATCATTTTGACCAGCTAATTAATGCTCTGATGAAGAAACTGGACCCCTATATCAAACACAAGGAGACATCAAAGTCTCCAAATTACTGTTAGACATACAATCAACTTGCAATGACCTTTCAGGGCATAAAAAACTTTGAAATATCGTCTTTTTGTGCCTTTTTCCGTTAAGTAAGTTTTTGAATCTAGTTATAAGTGAACAGTTCTAATACTGGGCTCAGAATCCCTTAAGGTGGTGTTCTTGATGTTCTATAAGTCATAGAGAGGTAGCAGCTTTCATGTTCATGTTCACTTTCATGTTATTCACTTTGTAGTTGAGACATTTTCGATTATTTATTAATTCAAACCGTTTTTGTTCCAGGTCGTATCCGTCTCCGGTACAAAATGGAGTACAAAATGGTCAGACGATGAATTGCTCAAGCACACAAGGTAGTGTATTCTGCATATGAAAGCTCAGTTACGCAGTAATTTCCCTAATAAATAGGTTAATGGAGTTACAAGGCTATTCAAAATTATTTTTGTCTCTTATAAGGCTGAGTGAAAGCTAGAAACTACAAAATAGCAATAACAGGGTCAATTCACGGTTCAACACTTTTTAGAAAAGCTCTGTTCAGTTGAATACATTCTCTGACAATTAATCAGTCGACTATTCGTCCATTTTAGGTGGTATCATGGTGAAACAGGAAGCTAGAGATGATGGCTATGAAACCAGCCCAGATCTGGAGCTCAGAAGTACTGGCGGTGATAGCAGTCAACAATATCACACACCCTTAACACCTCACACGCCACATACTCCTCACACACCTCATACCCCGCTCACACCAATGTCGGCATCGTCTCAGCAGCCAGGTAGCAACACAACGAATCTTAATCAGGTGAGTTTCAAGGTGGAAAAACGATTACTAAATGCTCATAGATTTTTTGGAGGATCTTTCCGGGAGAAGAGAACGTTTTTTATTGGAAAATATCATGTAAACTTTAAGCCAGATTTTATTTAGAGTTTAAACAAAAATTCAGACATGACTTTGTCTCAGGTCACAATAAAATGCGAAACACCCGTCGATCCTTACTCATTTGTGGATGAGGAAATGTCCATGGGTGGTGGCATGAGGGCGGCTAGCAGTCCCGGTAGCAATCAAGAAAATATGACGTGTCCTGGCGGAGCTCAATCTAGAACGCCATCGACGCCTCCTGGCCACCTCCAGAATCATTCGCTAGGCAATATCACCAGTCAACATCAAATGAACCTCGCCATGAATGGAACAAATCCTCAGTTACCTCACCAGCCGAAGAAAAGAGGCAGGAAGAAGAAGTCTGAGATGATATTAACCCCGGAAGAGTAAGCAATGATTTCATTTAGTCATGGAGTTTTTTTTTCCAAGAGCTTTTTAAGCGGTAAAGACATTTTCTACCAATCATTTCAGTCTAATTATCTTTCTTAACGATGATATTATTCTATATTATTCACGGTATCTGTTTATTTTTCAGAGCCGAGTTAGCCGAGGCTAAGAAACGAGCAAAAACTTACAAGGAACGAAAGAAGCACGATAGATTCGACGGGATGCCTGAAGAGGAAGTCAGTAAACGAGTCTTGCCTGATCACCTTACCAGTAATCTCGATATTATTATAGTAAGTTGTAGTAATTACTCCACCTAACTTGGTGTTTATTAAGGATAACTCGCTGAGTAGGCGAGAAACAACTTACTGAAAATTGCTGCAATTTTTCCACAAATTGACAATTGCTTCGATGAAGTTTAAAGACTTTGTAAAACAATTAACCAAGGATGAACAGTTGGATAAATCATTGGCAAAAATCACTTGGAGTGCTTTTTCCAGCTTTCTTTAACACTGATCAGTGCTAAGCTATTCGAGTTTCGCATTACCCTTTTCTGTCAACATTTTTCGATACATACATAAGGTCAAGCTATGAATCTACCAATAAAGTGGTTGGTATAGGTCAGTTCATTAGATTGAAGAATGTTTGAGTAACTTCGTGTTGGATTGGAAAGATTTTAATTCCTGACAAAGAAACGCAGGGTTTGGGGAAATACCAAGAAGAAGATGAAGAAAATTGTACAGTCGGAGTTTGTGGTGACCGCCTAATGATTCGAGGAGTGAAAATCAATGGGGTGGCGAATATAAAATGGAAGAAAAAAATGACCAAGATAGAAGAGTACTGCCTGGATTAACGAGAGATGGAAGAAGAAAATAAAAAGCACTGCCAACTGGACAAGTGGTTTATGCATGAAAATTTTCGTAATAATTTCTATGCCTGTGATGAATAGATTGCTTTGATCCTATCAGTGGTATAATTTCAAAGTTTCTTTTGGTTCTGGTAATCTTCTGTCTAGCAAAAGTTTTGCAATTTTCCTGAATGCATGCGACGGTTTTTAATTTAATAATTGATTAAAAAACGTGTGAAAATTGTTATGGGATCGTCTGTAAACGGCAAAGAAAAAAAAAAAGACTGTTATTCACAAAGCATATAATATATCTAAGGGTGTATAGATAATCGATCATTTATCAAGAGAATTTCAAACAGTTCAAAACTTGTATGTTATAGATTGGTATCAATCCAGGATTGTTCGCCGCTTACAAAGGGCATCATTACGCCGGTCCTGGAAATCACTTTTGTAAGTATCTCTGATAATTAACTTAGCAAAAACAAGCAAAAAAAAAAAATTTACACAAAGTTGATAGAAATTGACAAAAAAAAAAAAAACAAACCTAAAAGGGGTTCGAACTCCGAAGATATATCAATCGGATAACGGAAAAACGATTTGAGCTTCTCACTTCAAGAAATAAAAAAGAGACAAGAAAAAGAAACTAGCATAAAAAAAAAGCAATGACCCGGCAATTAGGGAGGATTTCGCGAGGGGAAAGAGAGACGGTGAGTTAACGGGGAAGGGAGGGGGGGGAGGGGGGGGGGGGATGAGGAAAAGGCCAGAGAACGACGGCAGGGTGGAAAATGTGGGTGGAATGAAGAGGTGTGGGTGAGTTCATGTCCCACGCCTATCCGTTCAATAGCAGCTTTAGTCCAGCGTTCTCTGTCTCTCTTTCCCATTCCCTCTCTCTCTTTCTTTTGGTTTCTCTCTCTCTCTTTTCCTATTTCTCACCCTCGCCCACTTATTTTCCGGACGTTTTTCGCTGCTTCGTTACAACTATTTCTCCTTAAAAACGGACCCTTCCGCACCCCTCCCTTTTTTCTGTTTTCTCTCTTCGTATTTTTTTTTTTTTTTTTTTTCTTCCGAAATATTTTTTAACATAATTTTTCCCCCGTCTTCTTTCCGATCTCTTTATCATTTGGTTTCACTATTACGTATCATAGTCGGCGCTAGATCTCCTTTTAGGAAAACAAATTTATCGTTCGAATTTACGCACGCCGGCCGCGCGGTATACACGCGTCCTACTTTTTAGCTCGATCGATTATATCCCACACGTATGTATGTACATACGTCGTCCTTCTCCTATGCCACAAGCTAATCTCTCCACCTAACGTACATACCCACCTATACGATTATATCTTTTTTTTCTTTATATACGTTCTAACGCGTAATACAGGTACGAATTATTAGAATTTTCGAACCTCAACGGATGCTTGAAGCGCCATGTGCGGTAACTTTTTTTTTTTTACCTTCTCATTTCATTATTTTTTTTCTCTTTTTCTCTCTTCTTTAATTAAATCGTTTCTTACTGTCGACTTTGTGAAAACAAAGCGGAAAGAAAACAGTTTGGTTCAGTTTCCGCGTATACTTTGTCAGGACAATCAGTGATATATATTTATTTCTATGAATACTCGAGGCAGTTTAAAACAGCTGTTACACATTATAGTTTATCGAATGAATAATAATAACAACGATAATGATATTATTAATTATGTACAATATCATTTTTGTTTCAGGGAAATGTCTTCATCTTAGTGGATTAACACCAGAACCTCTCACGGCCGATGATGATTATAAATTATTACGGTTAGGCATCGGGTTCACAAATATGGTAGCACGTGCAACAAAGGGAAGTGCCGATCTTACGCGGAAAGAAATAAAAGAAGGTCAGTTTTCATATTAATTTGTCGATAATGAGAATCGGGGATCAGGGACCCAGGTTGACAAAACTTGAAACGATAAAAAAAAAAAAAAAAAAAAAAAAAAAAAAACCAATAGCATAGAGATTTAAAATACAAATATGAATCGCATTATACATATGATACGAAACGCAGAATACCACGAACGAGTCTGGTATTAGACAATTTTGTTTTGGTTATGTCACATAAATTACATTAGGTTTGTAGTAGATTGGAAACTAGAGAATAACAGAGATTATCAGAATCGTTTAATTACACAATGTAGTTTAGTTTATAGTCTAAACCTGATATCTACTTGCCAGTTCATCACGTGTTGTCGTTCTGTATTTTTTCCCTCGACTCGAAAGTTTTTACTCTACGTACGGAACGTTAGTCCTCACAAAAAAAAAAAACATGGCAACTAACCTCGTGGACGGCGTCCCTACCGCTATTCGAATCCTAACAAACCACAGCCTTTTTATATAGGTATCAAACTTCACGTCGTTAAGGATGCATATCATTGGCTGATATTCAATCGTTTCTCGTTTCGCGCCTTTCCGTTTCTTTTCTTCGATATATCGCATAGATTACGTCAATGAGTGAATCTTTCAATTTGAAAATACAAAACGAATGACCTAGGACATGATGTGATGCATTGTTATGATATACTAAAACCTCATCAATACGTTTTATTTCTTTTGTTGTTACAGGAAGCCACGTACTGCTAGAAAAATTACAAAAATACAAACCGAAAATTGCCGTATTTAACGGTAAACTGATCTACGAAGTATTTTCTGGGAAAAAAGAATTTGGATTCGGTAGACAACCGAATCTCGTCGACGGAACTAACACGGTAATAAAAATAAACTACAAGCAACGAAGAACAAAAAATAAAAAATAATAAAAAAAACGTTAATAAAAAAAAAAAAAAATTGAAAGACAAATAATTTATTCTATTGTTTTTGTTCTGTAGTTTTGAAGAAACAAATTTCTTAAGATTATAATTTTTATTTCTAATTATTTTGCAGTACATGTGGGTGATGCCGTCGAGTAGTGCGAGATGTGCTCAACTGCCACGAGCGGCGGATAAAGTTCCTTACTACGCAGCCCTGAAGAAGTTTAGGGACTATTTGAATGGGGCAATAACTCACTTAGAGGAGTCAGACATAGTATTTGCGGATTCAAAATTGAAGAAGAAAGAGCCTGAAGTGTTGGAGGACAGGAAGCCAATATTTGATACAGAGTTTACTCCTGATGGTGAAAACCGGATAACAGACTTGAGCAATACGGTGATAAAACAGGAGCCAGGTACAACGGTGCCAGGTAAAAAAAAGCGGGGAAGACCAAAGAAGATAAAAAGTGTAGAAGACCAACCGGCACCGGATCCAGAAAAATTAGATGCTAATGGTGAGGTGATAAAGAAAAGGCGTGGTAGACCGAAGAAAATACATCAGCAACAGAAACAACAGGAGAAAGACAGCAGGGAACGTGAAACTCACTCCCAGCAACACCATCAACAACAGCAACAACAACAGCAGCAACAACAACAGCAGCAGCAGCAACAACAACAACAACAACAACAACATCAAAATCTAAACAATCATCATAATGATAACTACTCTAATTCCGTGCCAAACTGCTTTTCTCCTCCCATAATGTCCCCTCCTAACAGCTTTCCCCATATGGCACCCTATCAGTCCATGGGGGATTCAGGGTTCTTTGGTCAAGGTATTAACGACAGCCCATACAACATGAGCGCGAAACAGAGTCCTGTTCATATGCAGCATTACAGCCAGAGCCCAAAGTCAATGTCTTTATCATTTACTCATTCTGATTTATCGTCAGAAATAAACACAGCCATATCCTCTGAGAACAACCTGGAACCGTCCCCGTTAACTTCGCCTAGCGTTGAACACCCGGATTTTGAACCCCCCACTAGCATTTCTCAACAAAATATATCCGGAGATCATAGGTCCTATAATCCCGGTAGTGGAGATAACAATGGCCATCATAGCAGCCCGGGTACTCCTTCTCATTCTAGTTACAATAGCTACATGGGATATCACGACAGGCCACCAGATTCTCATAATACTCATCCCCATCAGACTACACCAACACCTCTGAGCCAACAAGGCTCTGGAAATGATGAACATTCACATCATTCTCATCAAACTCCGCCTCACACGCATCCCCACACACCAACTCATCCCGCAATGTCGCCTCACTCCCATGAACAGTACAGTGTCAAGAGAAATAACAATGGTACGGGAGGTCAGGATGTATCGTCAAAAAGTCTGAGCGATTTAGAATCTCTCGTTGATCAGATACCGAGCATAGCGGATGGTGGTAACCAGCGTCATCCTTCTCAGAGTGTTATGAGCGACGAATCGCTTGCTGAAAAGATGGACACTCATCATCAGGCTTCGTATTTGTCCGGTTTTTCGACATCCAGTATGTCCAACTATAGTCCACCACCAGCACCGCCTGGCAGTGGGCTTTATCCTGGTTCTCTGCACCACTCGCCAGGAGATAATTACGGATCGTTGTATGGCATGAATAATAGACACCACCCCGAAGCCCAACAACATAGCAAGTCTTACACCGTAGAGAATTTGACATCTAATAACTATAGCTCTAGCATGAACCATTCTCATCCGGGAAATTCGTATGCTAATATTATTCCCGGCCCCCATTATCCCGTCCCCATGGGATCTACGAATGGGTACCTTTTCAGTGGGCTTGAGTCTAGCTTGATGCAACGCACCTATGGTATGGGGGGTATGAGCGGGATGGGAGGTATGCATCCGTCTTTGGGACCTATGGCTAATCCATATCCTTATAACGGCTCTTATACAAGTTCGTTTGACGCTTACCCACCTCCCCACGCAGGGATCCATGCTCCTAGTGCCAATTATCCTGGTTATCCTGGGAGCGGGGGTCCTGGACCGGGAGGCTCGGCGACCTCCTACCTTTCCCCGCATCATAGGCCACCCGTTGACCTTGCCTATGACGCTGTATGATAATCAAAGTAATTGATATAACTTACAGGCTTTTTTCTATTTTTACATTATTAAAATCTTAGTTTGTTCGCTGACTCCTCGCGTCGATGAGTGCTAATGTTGTAATGGTACTTTTTGTTTTTTTCTCTTTTCTTTTATATACAAAAGGCATTCATACACATTTTACAAGATTTTGTTGATATCGGTTTATCGTTTAAATCGTTTATTCAACATCAAACAAGATCAACAACGTGATTATGAATGTATTTGATGATTTTTATCCCAACTGTTTTCTTTTGACATTATCAAATTATTCTGTAATTGTTATTCGTAGTAAAAGTACAGATCACTATATATGCATGACATCGACGCTAAAAGTTTGACGAATAAATAAAATTTCTCGCAAAGTCTGTGGCCAAGGATTTGTCGTATTGTTATAACTATCTTGTAGACTAATAGACTCGATGGTGTATTATCAACATATTTTCTATTTACAATCATTAATATACAGTTGAATCCAATACAGTCGTTATATAGGTATCCTTTAATATTTTTTATTTTCTTTTTTTCTTTTTCAACGAACTTATATATATATATATATATATATATATATATATATATATATATATATATATATATATATATATATATATATATATATATATATATATATATATATATATATATATATATATATATATATATATATATATATATATATATATATATATATATATATATATATATATATATATATATATATATATATATATATATATATATATCAATCAAGAAAAAATTATATGTCACTATAACTACATCCAGCGTAAGATAATTACTATACAGCAATTTTCAATTTATGTCTATACGACAATTTCGTGGCTACTTTTAAGCGTACTAAATCCCCGAAGTGCATCCCTGACCTACAGCGACTGCTAACGGGACACTTATGGTGCCATTTTAAAAGAAAAATGAAAAGAAAAAAAAAATTGAAAAAAAAACGTATGCTACTGTATAAATGCGCAGGTTTTTATCCTATCATTATGACACTAATATTATTATTATTATTATTATTATGACTATTATTATATGTATGTATAACGACGAACAGGAATATGTCTAGTTATATATATATATATATATATATATATATATATATATATATATATATATATATATATATATATATATATATATATATATATATATATATATATATATATATATATATATATATATATATATATATATATATATATATATATATATGTGTGTGTATATATATATATATATATATTATACATATATACATATAATAATATTATAGGACGTTTGATTGTGTCCCGGCGGTATGGTGATTAACAATTAATTAATTATTATTGTTTATACATTGTTATATATTTGTTCCGTTTTAGATATGACATTATTATTCTTATTATGATAATTATTATTATTATTATTATTATTAGAGAAAATATTATTGGACATAATATTATGATTATAATTATTGTAGGAAAAGGTATAATATAAATCATAGGCTGGCGATAAAATGCCAGTTTATATACGAAACGAGAGTATAGCGGTAAAAAGCTGGATATATACTGACGATGCGAATGGAAAAAACTTGAAATTGTGCAGTTTTTTTTTTTTTTTTTTTTTATTATTAATTTTTTTTTTTTTAATCCAGATAATTTTGTTGCGATTTTTATGTGGACAAAATTATTTCATGTGTATAATAGGAATCTGCGTGGTCTGCGTGCAATATATACAAGAGGTTTTTATCCTGGCAGAGGTCAATATCAGAAAAAAACAACAATCTCTCATTTAAAATAAATTATTATAGTACCTAATAATCGTGTGCGTTTTTGGAAAAAAAAAAATTCTTCGAGGAACGTGGTGTATTCTTTTCTTGTCATGTTTTTTTTTTTTTCTTCTTCGACAAATCGGATATTATTATTGTTCAAATTTTAAACAAGTGTTGTTTAATCTTTATATATATATATATATCGTACCCGCTATTTCTCGTCAAATTATATAAGGCTCTAGTCTATTGGCCGGTTCCAACTGTAATAGAAAATTTCTATGCATTTACGATTTTCAATTATATCGCAGACGCTAGAAATTTGGCGGAATTTCGGTAGTGGAGATCCACCATGGCCGCCATGGCTCACTCTACTGTCCACCTCGCGACTTTAGACTATTCAATCTGTTAGCCGCCGTTTATTTGGACGAAAATTCAAACTTTCGTATACTCTCTGGTGCCGGCATAATCGATACACATACGCATACCTCCGATTCTGAAATCATAATACACGGTTTTTGTCAGTCACAAAGGCAGTTTCCTCGCTCACGTTCCCGCCATGTTCGACTAGGGCCTTAAATCGTATTCAATTGTTACTCATGGTAATATTATTTCCGTCTCGGTTTGAATTATCGGTTTTGGAAAGAGTTGTTGCTTGTCCGCCGATTAAAGTAAATCTTAGATAGTACTTCGAGCCGGATTGTGGCAATTATATTCTCCGTCATTTCATAAGTGATAAATTAACAGCTCCCTTATGCTTTGAAGAGAATTAATGCATAATCAGGGTTTCCTAATTAAAATTGTGCAATAATATTTTAATATTTTAATCGGCGAAGCATAGAACGATATCCGAAACCCTTTGCTTAAATTTGTTGTCGATGTAATAGATGAAAAAGATACATTTTGAAATAGCATATCATCCACAATATGTATAATGTATCTTCCTAGGTATTGTTAAACGATTCTGCAACTATACACATTATATACAATTAAGCATAAGATTTATTTTTAACTTGAATAATTCAAATCGAAGGACAACGAACCATATTTTTTCTGGTCTATATCTCTGCATGGATTTTATACAGCTCTTAATTCTTGTCGTTCGGTTTTCTTTTTTCCCCTATTACTCGCTTTATACGTACGGTAATGATTCATTCAAATGTTTATATGTATAAGGTTTATAATAATTACGTTATGTACTTATAATTTATATCTTATCATTATTCAACGCTGATTATCCTAATATTCGTTTACTAACACCAATCCTATATTTTCGAGCTAATTAAACTAAAGTGAAACCCTTTATACCCTCCCCGTCCTCCCCACCCGACCCTCCCTACCTTCATAGTTATATAGAAAATTATCTTCGAAATATTTATTTGATATAGGTATGTGTATATATATATATATATATATATATATATATATGTATGTATGTATATACATACATATAATATTATTGACTGGAGAATAAATATCATCAATCAGAACCATCAGAATGATATACTAAATAATATTACATCCTTTCGGCATCTGGCTCTATCTTTCGTATTCATATATTGATTATTTGTTCGACAGTTTTTTTTTTTTTTTATCTACTTGAAAAATTAAAACTAAATAATTCGCAATAGGCAGAGACAGTTGGAAATTTTTTTTTCTCTCTTATCGGTTTTCTACAATTACTATAATAGCATCAATATCTTTCGTTCGACAATTATATCATTATAATTATTTATCGATTATTCTTCTGATTTTAAACCTGTTATCGTTGTTATCGTTATTATTATTATTGTTGTGTACTATAAATAATAATAATAATAATAATAATAATAAAAATAATATCTATTATTATTATAATTATTATTATTGTTATTATTATGATTATGATATTGTATAATTATTATAATTATATATATTTGACGAGTGAGACATGGCGAAACGCAAAAAAAAAAAAAACCTACAATTCTCTGTCGCTGATCTGCTGTAATATATATATATATATATATATATATATATATATATATATATATATATATATATATATATATATATATATATATATATATATATATATATATATATATATATATATATATATATATATATATATATATATATATATATATATATATATATATATATATATATATATATATATATATATATATATATATATATATATATATATATATATATATATATATATATATATATATATATATATATATATATATATATATATATATATATATATATATATATATATATATATATATATATATATATATATATATATATATATATATATATATATATATATATATATATATATATATATATATATATATATATATATATATATATATATATATATATATATATATATATATATATATATATATATATATATATACACATATATATACATACTATAATTCCTACATAATTGTATGATGCATTCAGCATAATTTTTTTACGCGTATAATGGATAATACCTAAAATTTGATCGAATCGATGCATATACTAACTATATATATTATTATATGTGTATTAATACTGCAGAGACACGCGCGCACGCATTGATAGAAAAAAAAATAAAAATAAAATAAATAAATAAATAAATAAAGTAAAGAAAATGAAAAAAAAAAAAAAAAAAAACCAAACCGAGAGGAGAGACATATAGGTATACCGTATATGTAAAGAAGAAAAAGAATTGTTATACCATTAACGAAAATATGAAACGTATTATAATAATATACATACATATATACATATAATATATGTATACGTATTGCGTATATACATATATTGTATAACGTGATGATGAAAAAGGAAAAAAAAAAAAAAAATCTCTCTCCAAATAACATACGCGGAACGCATATTAATATTGATTAGTAATATTATAAATAACATTTTATCGAATAACCACATAGAATGTGTTGAGATATTAAGATGATGCACAGGGTATAGATGAAATCGTTAATAATAATAACTGATGTCTATATAATTATTAGATGTTTCTTTCGTTTAATATCGGCCTCAAGAAAAAAAAATAAATAAATAAATAAATAAATGAATAAAACTCCACCACTAAATAGATGTATAATTCTTCGCAAAAGAATCCATAATAATTATCATTATTATTATGATTATTATTATGATTATGATTATTATTATTATATTATTATGATTATGATTATTATTATTATATTATTATTATTATTATTATCTGATTCTGAATTAAAAAATAAAATATAAATGTCGTTAATGTTAATTATTAATTAACTCTATCGAAGTAACTGGTGATGATGATGACGATGACGATGACGATGATGATGATGATGATGACGATGATGATAACGATCAGGATCACGATCGACGATTTATTAATTCATATTAAGTAATTATACTTAATTGTAAATTATTGGAATAAATAATGATTAAGTATATACATACATATATATATAGATAAATTGCTGTTGAACGGAGCAAGTAATCAGATTAAGGTACATATAACGGTTACTTTTCATGTGGTTACAACTACGAATTTATTATATTATAATAAAACTATATAAAAGTAATTGAGAATATGTATTTATAATGGAAGGTTGGTTGAAAATCATACGGATTTGAATAATTACGATCGTAGTATATATATATATTTATTGAAATTCGTTATTGTTACCACATGAAAAGTCCTCTTATAAGAGAGCTTGGGTCAGTGGCCTCCAACATATTTTTTAATCGCTTCGAACCTCTATTGTTCTACGTAATAATTACAATATTTTAATTGTAAACGATGGATTGAATGAATGATTCAGAATAATTTGTTCGATATCAATTATTAAAATAAACCCGCCCGCGTTTTACCTTCCCGTATATGTTTTATCTATATATGGTATATATAGGTATATAAACTACTATGTGTGTATATCCACGCGGTATAAATTAACAGCCTTGATTAATATCAATGGCTAATAATACGTCTACAATCTTTGTACATACCTACTTTTATTCAAATTTCCCGCCTGCGCAGTGGATAAAGCGAATCGCGCTTTCGCCGGTATATACCAAGCTCGATGGGTATACCGATAAAATTTTACTTTCCCTTCGTGAACCCTTAATGCATAGACTGCAATTACACATATTGTAATGGAATAAAAAACAATAACAAAAAAAAAAAAAAAAACGGAAATATAAAGCAGAGAGATAAAGCGAGAGAGTAAATACAAATGCGGATTATAGTGCGTGTCGATAAGGCCTGAATAAAAATGATAAAACTTATGTCTCATGTAAAGTATTAATTTTAGTGTATTTTTAATTAAATACGTATTTTCTTTTTGCGTCCGATGTTATAAGTTCGATTATATTATCATGCGGTCGGTACTACTTGATCAGTTCAGTCGGTAACAAAAACGACTGTTACCGTATTAGCGACGGATTTATACTGTAGGTAAATATTTATCTGCGTCTGTAAACAGTTCGATAACTGATACACGAGGTAAGAAATGTGCGGTGAGCTTGCAGTGGTAATAGTGTTTGGGAGTTATTGATAATTTTATAGGTATACCTAATAACTAACAGGAATCGTTTTATTCATCCGGGACTACCCTAGAATAGGATTAAAGAAAAAGGCGTCGATACGTCATTCTGAGGAATATATGTTGGCATCGATATATTTACAATATTAATTGATATAAATATTATACACTTTTATTTCCTATAGAAATCACACATTCTGAATTATTCTAGAAATTTTACTCGTATCAAATTTTACCGATCAGTTACAAGTATTGCAACGATACTCCTTTCAAACGGCTTCCGGTTAAGGCAGTTTGCGAAACGATGATTGTGGTGGCGCTGCAGAGATGTGGTGACTCTCTGAATCAACCGTACGCCAGTCTTTATTCTGTAGATAATTATTCCGCATGTACACGGACTTTGAAAAAGTGTGAAGATGAGGTGAATGACGCAGATCCAACGGTCAAAATTCAGATCGCTAAGTTGCGCGTCATTTCCGCTTGCAATATCGTCGGTTTCATATCCAGGGTCGGTTCAATTGCACTGCAACGTACGTCATCGATTGTTTCATAAGCGGACTGCGGTTTGTTCATCTATGTGCCGCACCTTCGGTGTTCATTTGGACGTAAGTATCGCCTAACTGGTAGTAATGCTGAAACAGAATCTCTTCGTTAGCACCATAATCGAACTCGCTCACACATATAATCGATGCGCGATTGTACGATAGCGAGTACTAATTATTCGACTGCAAAATACAATTGGGAACATTTTTCGAAAACTACAATCTGGGAAATATATCATCGAACATGTTGGGTTGTACGAATCGGCTTACCGTTTCACCACTTTCATCCAGTAAACGAGCGATGCTGTTTTCGAGTTTGTCGAATGACGGTCGCTTCAATGGATCCGCATCCCAGCAATGTAACATCAAATTGTACCTGAAACAAGTATCGAAAGTAACGAATGCTTCCACGAGTTGCAGGATGAAATTGACGATGTAAACCTATACACTCACATATCCTCACTCGCGTGTATTGGCCGGATCATGCGAAAGCCGTCTTCCAATTTTTGGCAAATATTTTTTGGATGAATACCCGCGTACGGAGTTTCGGCTAGCGTGAAAAACTCCCACAAAACTATTCCGTAGGACCAAATGTCTGAATAAACGGAAAATACTTGATCCCTGATCGATTCTAGCGCCATCCATTTCACGGGCATATGATCGTACGCATCTTTCTTCTGACTCTCTTCCATGTACAGAGCTTTCGATAAGCCGAAGTCGCTAATTTTAACGACGTTATGATCGGCAAGAAGAATGTTCCGCGCTGCTAGATCCCCGTGTAAGACCTGAAAGACAATTTACGGTCGTCTCAAGAAATCTCCTGCTTCTAAGGACTTTTTTAATATCTCAACAATATCTGTCGGATCAGGAGGTCAAACATGAGATTATTTGTGGTGAAAAAATTGCTGTCATAAAAATGGTCACTCACCCTTCTGGAGCCGAGAAACTTCATGCCACGCGCAACTTGCCAGGCCCAAGACAGTAAGTCGCGCGTAGATAGCGGATCCACATCGTCATCCGTATAATCGCCCCCGTATTTGGATGGCCAAGCAGGTGCAGCCGAGTCAGTTTCCGGAATACCATCGTTGACTGCCGCACCCTTATCACTGGCATCTGCGCCTTCGCAAGAATCTCCAGTCCCTGGTTCCACACTGTCGATAAAAGCCCTATCGTTAGATCGTGTCAAGTAAAAGAGGCTCACTATCGTGAAAGAGCTGCTTACCCGTGACCATTCCCATTGACACGATCGGTACTGGAGTTGGAAGCTGCACCGACATTGCTGGTGGAGGGATCGTGAAGATTGCGAGTAAAATCAGCCCTACGACGGAACAAATAGTCGCGCAAGTTCCCGAATCGACAGAATTCAACGACGACGAAGAGTTCACCTGTTGAAACCGATCGGTGGCTCAGAGCGTTGTTACAGTTATCACACGTGAAGACTCATAATTGATATACACGGTTGGGTCTTCGTCGGATGCTTAATTAATGTCCAAAGTTGAACAGTCTGCTGCTTGCAGCTAAACTTACCGTGAGAAACATTCTGGGTGCAAGCACCGAGAAGGTTAACAATGTTCAGATGTCTTCCGAGGTAAGAAAGAATCTTCAGTTCGCGATTGAGGGCTGTCATGTGATTGAGATTGGCACTTGCTCGGGCCATTTTAACTGTGACTGTCGTTAGCGGGTCGCCTTTGTGGATCGATTTCACGTGTGCCTTTTGCACTATGCCGAAAGCCCCGCTCCCGAGTACCTTGTCTGTGGAGTACCGTGAATGTATATTATAGGTATACGTTGAATCAACAAGTTGTTCGGAAAAATTGAGGGCACTGAGTATAGAGACGAGTGTGAATGCGTTTCGTCGCAATTTCTAATGGATAGTTCAACAAAAATCTATGCGAGAAGTAAAGCTGCCCATTGAAAATTGGGAAAGTGTAAAAATGCACATGCAAGTGAATGTGCTATACTTTTACGTTATCAATGAACTAAAATCTCCCACAGCAGGGGAGAGGAAATCAATTGAAACACTCATCGTCCGCAGACTGTTGGGGAATAACAAAGTTCTTTGATTGTGAGCATGAAAGACCGAGAATCCTCTACAACTGTCTATCACATCGGATCGAGTTAATCGCGGGATTTAACCGAGCATAAATGAGGGTTGTGATGAGCCTGATGCGTACCAAGTATCAATAGCTTCCGTGGGAATTCCCATTTATCGTCGTAAGGTATTCGCTGAGCCTGATCACCGAGGTTCAGTTCTGGATCCAGACATTCCAAAGCCATGTCGTCGTAGCGGTTCAGCGTTTCTTCTCTGGACTTTTTCCTTGCTACCTGGAAAATATGGTGAATCACGTTTATGAATCGGTCGATTTGCAACGACCCCAAGGCCGATTGTTCTTGCGTACCATCTCACGGTGTTTCCGGATGGCCATCCAAGCGAACACCACGATCACGAGTAGAACCACTACACCTATTATCACATTCTGCCAGATCGGGCCTTGTGGCTCTTTCTCTGTAACAACGTTAATTTCAATTGTTTATACAGTTATATGGGCACAATCGGTGCTCGTGACACACTTTTTGGGAATGAATAAATTCACGAAATATGTGGCTGACCATCAACTTGTAAAAATATTTGACATACTTTCGTGTAACGTGGAAACTACTACTGGGACACTCCAATGATCGCATGTAGAAATCGAATCGCCACACGCAGCCACTTTTAACAGATAGTCAGTCTCAGAAGCGAGATTTCGAAAAACATATGAATTCAGATTTCCATCTACGTAATTCGTCTCTATTTCGTTGTCCTGGTGAGTCGCCAGTACTTTGTACTGGTGAACGCGATTCTCCAGCTGTGGCGGCATCGACCATCTCATCGTTATCGAATGAGCAGTAATTTCCTCGATCGAAACGGTTGGACCGAAATACGCATCTGAAAGGTCACATATTTTTTATTTTTTTTGTTTGTTAATATCTCGACGAAATGATGTCGTATGATCTTTGAGTAGGATTGAACGAAAAGTCGTTGCCTGGATCCGGAAGGTTGGCTCGAACCGCACAATTTGTGAAAAATAATAATTAAGTATCCTGGCGACTGAAACAGTTACGAGAAAGTGGTAGAAACTCCGCTGCGTTTGTTCCTGGGCTCCAGAAATTTCGCAAATCAAGGAAGCCGAAATGCCTGGCATAATGCCTCCAGGATTTCGTTGACCTATTTATTCTTCTATCCAAGCTCGATAATTTATCAGAGTCTGAGTTGACTGTGGTCGATTCTCCATCTGCAGTTGAGAAACCACCGGAAATGGAGCTGATACAGGGAAAACTCATGCTACGTCAAGTTTTGTAATTTCTATAGCAGGAAAAGAGTCACTTCTCGCGAAGCTAACCGTTTTGAGGATAAGTAATGAAAAATAAAAATAAATGTGACGATGGTATCGCAGGATGTGGTTGGAACCGCGATTGACACTGCGAACGTCATGTAGTGTTATACTAGCTGGTTTCTTAAGGAGAAATTAAATGCCAAGGCAGGATTTATTTTGCTCATAATTATTAAATGACAATCGGTCGAAAACTACCACCATACATATTACGTGAACTAATATTCGATAAAACTTAATTAAGGATGGATTTGTTCGATAGGAACAACGCATGACAAATGCAAGACATATCCTGTTCAAAAGATGTAACAGTCAAATTCGAAACTTGGAGACAAAGTGTGATAAAAGATCAGCAAAAGAATGCAGATTACGGATAAAATTTTGAACAGATCACGTAACAAAAATCCATAAAAATTATGAGATAACATTTTTTGGACATCCATTCGGTTGGACCCGGAATTGCCCATCATATATTATCGTGATTTTAGGACGTAGGATAGAAAACAAACAAGAAAAACGTAAGAAATTTATTGAGTTTTGCAAATGGGTCGTTTGACTTACCATAAATCCCATCAGGATTCGCAAGGACATAAATTATCGCTAAAGAAGCGATGAATAACGATATTTTCGGCATCGGGTCTGGTTGAATTTGCAGTATGACGTATAGCCGGGTTTGTGGTTCTTCCGTATCTGCACTTATCACTGCGCCTAATAATTTTAGTTGATTTCAAATCAGCGCGCGTTGAGAACCTTCTCAGCTCAGTTCACAGTCTCCACTAAGTGCACTTTCGTAAGAATGTTCATCGCTCGACTTCGGAACAGTGCTATCGCGTAGCACGATCTGACGTTTTACAATGCTCGTGATTGGTCGTGGTTTGCGTCTGACGCACAGTCGCACAGTTCATGCGTAGAATTCACTTTAAATTGGAATTACGAATCGTATATTTCACCTCTTTGTTCAGAAATTCAAGGCTGCAGCACGCCCATTACGTATGTAGGCGAGAAAATTTTCGCGATAAAAAATGCATACGATTCGACAAGTCGATATTTCGCAACGTTCTCGACCGGGGAAAGTCATGAAAGCTCTAAATTGTTAGGTGAACAGAGTGACCTTGAACTCGAAAGTGTACAAATGCGATAACGGCTCTTCACAGAGGAAGCAGTTCCCTCAGTCAGCACCGAAATTCCGAGATCAATTTTCGAACGATTCCTGAACTTATACGGAATATGAATCCCTTGAATTTCGTCATTTTCTTTGTAGTTTGCGTTTATAAAGATCGAGCAGCAAGTTTATAACTGGACATCATGGCAGCGTGTGATATTATTTCACTCCTGACTCATAATTCGGATAATCATCTAAGTCGTAATAAATATTCTTATAACAGCTGTGAGCGAAAGAACCGAGATATTAGAAGGAACTGCACGTCGTAGCATCGCAGAAAAAGTAGCGGTGGTCGCCATATAATTTAGTAATCGATATTGACAACAAGAATAAGTTTAGGGGCTAAGGAATGGCCGTAATTGTCAGTGCCGGGCCGTCAGCAGACCCATCCAGTTGTACAACGTCTTCAAACTTGCGAATTCACAGTATCGTGTATATTTAGGATTAGAACAAGTATCTAACCGACATGAAACGTAAAATGAAGTGGAAATTGATATTACCCGAATATCCAATGCTGGTTTATTATTATTTGAGATTTATCGGACTGGCTCCATTTACCGTGAGGAATAACAGATTCCATCCGCCGTCTCTTTTGGGTAAACTTTATCCGGTCTTAATAGCTGCGAGTTATTTGATTTTACTGTCAATGCTATTTTTTTCCACAATGGTAGAATATTACGCGATGAATGTTTCGCTGTTCGATAAAGTCTGGGGTACCGCTCTATTTTTTTCGAATCTTCTGGGCATTGTTATCACCCTAATTATGTCTTTGTTCATGTATAAGAAGATTGTATGCTTTTTAAACAAGCTGTGCACCACAAGCAACGAACTAAAAAGTTTGGGCATCGAGGAGGACCGTGAAAACTTTTTCAAGAATCTTTTTTTGACTATCGTAACGGCAAATGGAATCCTTGTCGTAACAAGTATAATTTCAATGGAACTTCGATGGAATATTTCTTTTGAAGTAAAACTCTATATCGACAGTTGTTTCTCCCTCAACATGGTACTAATCTTCGTGAAAATACTCAACTACATCAGGAATCGTTTTACCCTGGTTAACGAAAAACTTTACGATTTATTGATATCCGATGGTTACCTAAGACGTCCCCATCATGCGCGGATCTTCGTCATAAGCAGAAACAATGATCGGGAAGAAACTGAACCAGGGAGTGAACCTCTGACTGATTTTCAACGTATTCGAAAGATCGAAAATTTGCACTTGGACTTTCGCGATCTCGTAAATCGGACGACCGATCTTTTCTCTGTTCCAATCATTTTCAATACCTTAAGATTTTCCGTCCAAATGGTGCTTTCTTTATACTGGTTATACCTCGAGTTTCGAAACCCAATCCAGTTAAATATTCGCTTCGTATTGATTACTGTGGTTAAAACTGTCCTGCTGATTTTTCAATTATTCATCATAGCCCATGCAACCGTAACAACATGCGAACAGGTAATATCGATTCGATCTTTTTTTCCAGACTCGAATTTTGGATGATAAATTCTGGTTACTCTTTTCTTTAGGGAAATGCTACTATGGCTGTGCTGCTCAAAGTCTGGAACAAGTTCAAATCCGCGGAACTAACCGACGAGGTAACTCCATTAATTTGATTGAGACTTTCAGTGGATGTAACACATTACTTGAAATGATATCCTTCTCGCACATACAGCTGTACATAGGGACAGTGAATCTGTCGCACCTAAAATATGCAACCGAAGTTACACGACGTTTTAAGTTGGCAATGCGCATCTTAAGTAGCGCCGCGATGTAAGTTGGCGAGTGAGCCAACTTAAAACGTAATGTAACTTTGGTTGCATGATTTAGGCGCGACAGATTCACTGTCGTTGGCTGTACATTTATTGATCGTTGATTCGTAAGGTTCGACTTAGCACTGAAATTTATTAATACCGTCTGAACGTCACCGACCGAAAAAATTCTATTCGAACAGGTTCAACGTTACTGTACAATTGTTACAGAATTGCAAATGTGTTCCTATCAAATGCCGACGTTTCGTAAATCCCGTCCGTTAATATGTAATCGAAAATTTCAATGACAAGAAATTTACACACAACCCCGTGGATCGATACACACTTTTTCTTATCGCACCTACCGGGAGTCATGAAAGTTCCTAATCGTTGGGTAACTCGAGTGACCTTACTCAAACGACCTCACGATAAACTCTGTTTTCGCAATCGATTAGGAAATTTTCAATGACTCCGGGTTGATGTCAACTGGCTGTGGCTCACATGTTTTTAGTCGACGATTTTGGGGTGAATAAGGGATTGCATTTAGCTAGGGAAAAAAGTTTATATCTTGCACCGAATTTGTTCAGCCAAACAATTTGTGCACTTTATGATGCCTTGAATATCGCCTGTTTCAGTTTTTCAAATTTGCCAAGCAGCTGTTGCACACACCGGTCTCTGTATCTGCCTTCGGATTCTTGGATTTGGACTATTGTTTCATATACAAGGTGGGACTGATTATTAGATTGATCAAACATGTGAATTTCTCTCAACGATTATGCTTTTGGATACACGAAATAATCGTGATATCGATTCGGATTGTGAATTATATCAGTTTTAAAAGCGATATATTGATCATTGGCGAATTCAATTCACCTGAAACATGGATTTTTACATTAAATTACAGATATTTCGCACCGTGATAGCCTACTTGATCCTCGTGATTCAGTTTCAACCGTCGTAATCAAATTTCTGAATTTTTTTCCGGCGATACGTCGAGAATTGACGAGTAAAATATCGTTTTAGATAAGAGTCTGCACTGATTTTCAACACCTTTAAAAATTCAAGAATTGTTTAATAGAACAGTTTCATTTGTTATTCTGTCCGTTCTATCCATCGAGTGATTATGTAAATGTATGTACTGAAATATAAACGTCCACGTCGTACGATTTGTCAATTATTGATCTCTGTAAGTCCGCAGGTAATTTATTCAAACGAGTCCCTATGCTTGACTCCGGAAACGAGCAACAGGTTAGTGCCATAGTCTGTACGTTATAATAGCCACCCAGCTACGGAATGAAATTGAAACAGTGAATTAGCACAATCGGCGAAGCCCACTTGCAGATTCGATCATATCATCACCGCGGTATTTTTCGATTATTTATTCATCAGCAATTTCGTGAATAATTTCGATGATAATCGATCCATCGAACCAAATAATTGTGACTGAGGAGGAACTGTACCGAATGAACTTTGATATCGAGAAAAAATTTAAGGAGAAAACAGGGAAAATTTGGTTACGAAAATTACTGTACTGAAAAATTATAGAAGCGATTTTAACACCTTGGAAGATCATCTATTACCGTTTTTTTTTTTCAATATTATATGCGATACCTACTGAAGTAATTTTGATGCAATTTATTGTTAAGCTATTGTATATTGATCCGGTTTTAACAACCTAAGTACCGAATCGATTCCTGGAACAGGTATTACGTGAATATATGCGGTATTGCACCAACAAAGATACCATCACTTCATTCATTAGCATATCATTGGCAGCAATTTGTTAAGTGTCATAAATATTGTGACATCGTAAAATAGAAGCGGTAGTTGCAATATACTTTACCGATCGATATATCGGCTACTATGAAAATTAGTTTATGAGTAAGGGATTAGCTATCACTGTTAGAACCAAGCGGTGAGGAGACCCTTTCGGTTTTCCGTGTCCAAACTCACGTCTTTACAATATCGGGAATTTTCTATCAGTACTGACGACGTGGGGTATAACAAAATGAAGTGGAAATTGAACTTACCCGAATCCCCAATGCTGGTGTATTATTTTTTGAAATTGTTTGGACTGGCACCGTTTACCGTGAAGAATAACAGATTTTATCCACCAACTATACTGAATAAACTTTATTCAACGTGCCTCGCTCTCATGTATTTATTTTTTACGTTAAAAACGATTATTCTGGGAATCGGAAGATACAGAACGCTAAATTTACCACCGTTCATAACTATTTGGAGTATAATTGTATACGTCGTAAATTTTTCGGGTACGTTTATCACCCTTCTGACAATTTTATCAATGCAAAAAAAAGTCGTATACGTGATGAATAAGCTGCGCTCTATTAGCGACGAATTTAAGAATTTGGGAATCGAGGAGGGTCATGGAAAATTTTTCAAGAATATTTCCGTGATCACCGTAACGGCGAACGCCGTCGTTGCCGCAATGAGTGTCATGATAATTGTGACAGTACGTCAACCGTTCAGACTTACCACAATTAAATACTGTGTTGACACTTCGTTCGCTGTGAATACGATTTTAATTTTCTCTCAAGTACTTTCCTACATCAGGCAACGTTTTACACTGGTGAACAAATACCTGTACGATCTATTGATACCTGCAGCTGGAAATCTCAGATCTCCTCGTCATAGGCGGATCTTTGTCGTGAGCAGGAACAACAATCGAGAAGAAACTCAACCAGGGAGCGAACGTCTCACTGATTCTCAACGCATCCGGATCATCAAAGCCTTGCACTTAGAGCTTTGTGATCTGGTAGATAGGACGACTCATCTTTTCTCCACTCCGATTATTTTCAAGAGCTTTTCGTTCTCTTCCCAGTTCGTGCTATCCATATACTGGATAATTTTGGAGTTTCGAACCTTAAGTTATGTGAATATCTTTCATATATTTCGTGTGGTGATCGGCACGGTCATCGAGATTATTGAACTACTTGTTATAGCTCACGCATCCGTGACAACTTGCGAACAGGTAAGGAATCCAGCTTTGATGCGGCTCATCAATTCGCGGCTCGATCAATTCAAGATAAACTTGTCTATGAGGACTTGTCTTTCGGAGGATAAATTCTAGTTATTCTCTTTTTCAGGGAAACGCCACAAGAGCTGTACTCTTCAAAATATGGATCAAGCTCAATCCTGTAGCGGAAGTGACAAACGAGGTATGTATGTGTGTGGTCCGTGCTAATTATTTGAAAAGTTTGATCATTCAGTTGCAAACTTTTCGCTATTAGTGGACTTCTAGGCGGCAATATTGAACACAACGTTATATCTTCGTAAGCACACTACAAACATGATGTATTGGAACTCAGAATACGATGTGTGACGTTAACTGTTTCAGCTTTTCACGTTTTTTAACCAACTGCTGCACACAACGGTCACTGTGTCTGCCTACGGGATCATCAATCTGGATTATTCGTTCATATTCAAGGTGAGATCAGCCCGTTAATTGATGCGTATCTGACGGTCGCTCACGGTGAATTTCAACCCAGATTGAACGCGGAATTAACACATGTTATGGTTTAATGATTTTTCTGCGAATGCGCGAAAGGAATGAAGATTGAGTTGTCATCGCGAATAATTACTGAATGCGATAGGCATTATTAGTAAGATTATTTTTTCTGAAACGTGTATTTTTTATATTTGATTGCAGATATTTGGCACCGTGATAACTTGGTCAATCATTGCGATTCAGTTCGATTATGTACCGCACAAGAGTGAAGTACCATTTTTGAAGAATTGAAATTAGTGATTATTCGAGCACCTTTCAAGATTATTCCTTCTACACTTACAACTATACGTAAGTAACCACGATGCGAATTTAATTTCACTGTAATCCGTCGTGATTCGAGTTATGAGTCGAGAATGCGCGATAAAATATGTTGATAACGATGTAGGTTACAGAATATATGGACAGCGTGAGGATGATTGACATAGTCTCACCTAGTGCACCATTGCCATAAAATAGTCATTAAAATATTGAAATAGTCAAGTCACTGTGCGTTACAGTCTAAAGCCGATATTCCAAAAATCTGTGATCTGCCGTTAAGTGCAAACTTCTGTTGCAAAAAACTGCACACTACTCGGTGAATCGATACCTCACTTAGTGCTTCGGGGAAGTAATAAAAGATTCTATTCGTGAAACAAATGGATGGACCTTGGACGTGGCTGATAACCGAGCAAATAACTTGATGGTTCTTTGCTTTTTACAATAACCTACGAGATCGGTATCGTATTGAAACGATAACCCGATAATCTCCCATTTTGTTCGGCTAGATATCGCAGGAGAATGATTTTCGAATTCATTAACCAGTCAGTAAATATTTGAATTATAGCGAATCGAAATTTTGAAGAGTTTTCTTGGAAATTAAAAATTGAAAATCAGGTTTCATTTATGACATAAGATCACCTGAAAATATAGACCTTGATACATTTATAGTGACCTGAAAATAAATGGCGAAACTGCGACTTTGCATGACCCACAGTGTATCGATCAATTGAACGATGACTTATTTTCTGTGACGGTCCTAATATTGTGAACCTGATCAGTCACTCGATTGTCGTGTAACGATTGGTGAGAAAGCACACTTTCACGTACTCGCGCTCACTCATCACATTTGCCCTTCGCCTAATGGGCGAGTGTAAGTAAGCGAGGACGACTGTATGTGTGCGCCATTTGTCAATAGTGACACCGAGTCGTCTTCTTTCGATATGAGCGATGTCAGGAATAAACGAACGTTCCCTGTTAATCGAATAAAAAATAACATTTGAAAGTTATATGTATCTTGGAACTTGGCGCGAGACTCTACCGAGTCTCTTGATCTGCCAGAATTCTTCTTTTATTCTTTTCATTTACCGCGTAGCCGATGGTTGTCAATAGACGATTCTCATTTCTGCGGTAAATTCTGCGATTCTTTTTCCTCGGGGCGTCTGTACTTTACCGATCGATATATCGACAGCAACGACAATCGGCTTACGAGGCGCGAATTACCCGCAATTGTCAGTATCCACCGATCGTAAGTCGTGAGCACACCCTTCCAGTCGTCAGTCTCCGAAGTTGCGACTTGGCGTCATAAAGAGTTTCGTGTCAACATTGCCGACGTAAAATTCATAATGAAGTCGAATTCCGGATTATCCAAATCTTCGATGCTGGTGTATTATTATGTGAAATTGACTGGGCTGGCGCCATTCACTTTAAAGAATAAAGAAATCCATCCACCGACTTTCTTGGATAAAGTTTATCCGCTCTGTGTCGCTGTCGGTTATTTAATTTTGACATCAACAACATTTACTCCCGTGATAGAAAAAACTGACGCAGTAGTGAATTCACGATTTGTAAAGATTCGAAGTTCGACTCATCACTTCATAGGCCTTCCGAGTACACTTGGCACCCTGATCATATTCTTGTTGAAGCATAAAAACATCGTATACCTGATGAATAAACTGTGCTCCATGAGCGATGACTTGAAGAGTTCGAGCATAGAAGAGGATCATGGAAAATTTTTCAAGAATCTTCTCCTGACCACCGTAACGGCAAACGTTGTCGTTGTTGCAACATTGGTGACGCTGATTTTGATGGAACCTTACTTGTCAATTGTTGTTACAATTAAACACGGTATCGACAGCTGGTTTGGTCTTAACACGGTCCTAATTTTCGCACAAATTCTATTCTGCATCGGGCATCGTTTTAAACTTGTGAACAAGAAACTGCACGACCTATTGGTACCGATTCGCTCACGCAGATCTCTCCATAATTCGCAAAACTCTTTCATGAGCAGGTCCAATAATCGTCAAGAAAATCAACCGGGAAGAGAAGGTATCGGGACTGATTTTCAAAGTTTACGGATGATCGAAAATTTGCACATAGAACTCTCTGATCTATTGAGTCGGACAACCCAATTGTTCGCCACCCCAATTCTTTTGAATAGCCTGAGATTCTTTGTCGAGCTCGTGCTAAACTCATATTGGATAAGTTTATCGTTTCTAAATACAAGTCACTTGGACATTTTCTTCGTATTGTCCGGCCTACTTCGGATCGTATCACTGAGCGTACAGTTATTCATCATAGCGCACGCATCCGTAAAAATCTGCAGACAGGTGAGAGCCAGCAACGATGAAATCGTAATAACGATCGCTAGTCGACGACCGTAAACCGTAGCTCAGATAGGATCGATTTCAAGATAATCTGATTGAACTTTTTCATGACTGAGATTTTTTTTAAGATAAATTTTCGTCGATATTTTCTACAGGGAAACGCTACCAAAGATGTGCTGTTCGATGTGTGGAACAATTTGATGCCGGCGGAACTAATAGATGCTAGCATACATTGTATGGTAAATATATAGCTTATGTATAATAAATTACTGTAGTTGTATTATTTTTTTTTTTTTTATGTACTTGGCGCGAGACTCTACCGAGTCTCTTAATAATCTGCGCACGACGATTCCCATCGAGCCAAAACACGATATGTCACGTTGAATATATTGTTTCAGTTTTCCAAGTTTTCTGATCAACTGCTGCATACCACGGTGGTCGTATCTTTCTTCGGATTTGTGAATCTGGGCTATTCTTTCATGTACAAGGTAAGACCGATGAGCGATCTTAATATACTTTTGACTTGCTATAATTATTGTATGATTCGATTAGTTTGTTTTCTCGAATGTTCAAAAGCAAACGATGTGAACATCGTTGGCGAAAGTAATTTCCTTAAGAAAATATATTTGTACGTTGAATTGCAGATATTTGCCACCGTGATAACCTACGTAATCATCGTCATGCAGTTTGAAATATCACGAACAAGTTCGTAAGCTGGGTAATTCGAAAATACGTCGAGAAATGGGTCATACCGCAAGAAAGTATACCCGCATTTTGGAAGAAATGAATCGACGGATTTCGGACTCCTTCGAAGATTACCTCCTACTTGTCGTTAGACGTAAACACAAAATGTAAATTTTTACTGCATTATAATTTGTCGTCAAGTGAGAATTCTGTACACGGCGTTAACGTAATACGTTAATGACGTCTTAAAACGACGACAATACCGATATCAAATTTGTATAATTTAATGGGATAAGTTTGTTCTTTGGTGTGTTGGTTGCATTCAATGAGAGATTATGATAATACAAATGTGTGAAATATAGTTGGTCATTTATTGATTTCTACCCGGTATAAGCTCTTGTTCTGAGGATTTCCTAGTCACGACAGACGCGCAACAGGTGAGTAAATTATATATTGTGGGTTTCAGATAGCAGGGAAAGGTGAGGCAGAATAAAACACCATTTTTGTGACGGAAAAATCAAAAAAAAAAAAAAAAAAAAAATCCTTTTTTCTCTCAATAGTGGCCCATTTTATCTCAGCATTAGCTTTTCCTCAATTCTCAATAAAATAATCCAGCTAACAAACACTGAGAAAAAAAAGAAAATTTTTTTTTTTCTCTGTTTTACTGAAAATTTTGATTTGGCTGCACAGCTCTCTGGGCTGATCGACTTGCACCATTCGCCTTGCGACTCTACGAGAAAAACTTTATCCGATCTCCTTCGCTGTCGTTTATTTATGCTTCGTAACGTCAAGTTAAGTCAATTTACTCGGTTATAGCATGAACATTTCATATAATGGATTTATTCACTATTTATGAAAATTTTTGGGACAATCCTATATCGTCGGTTAACCCCAATCGGGAGAAAAAAGACCCGTACTTTCGTCGTCGCTGTGAAAAAGGAGCCATTTCAGTCTTACTATACGAAAAAAAAATCTCTGTATGAAGATTTACTGACCCAGTGAACTAAAATTTATTGGAGAGTGCGCAAGTGCAACTTTTGAACATTTCGCTATCCGAAATCTTCGATTTTCTAATTATTACCGATAATTTGTAATGCAATTGACGGTTAGACGATCTCGATCGATTGCAATGCGACTTTGCACGACCCGCTGCAGTGTATCGATTAATTCAACGATGACCTATTTTCTGTGACGGTCCTAATATTGAGGACTTGATCGTTCACTCGATTTCCCTGTAACAATTGGTGCCACGCTCACTCATCACATTTGCCCTTCGCCTAATCGGCGAGGGTAAGTAATGCGAGGGTGACTGTAAGTGTGTGCCATTTGTCAATAGTGACACCGAGTCGTTTCCTTCCGATACGAGCGATGTCAGGAATAAACGAACGTTCCCTGTTAATCGAATAAAAAATAACATTTGAAAGTTATGTATCTTGGAACTTGGCGCGAGACTCTACCGAGTCTCTTGATCTGCCAGAATTCTTCTTTTATTCGTTTCATTTACCACGTAGCCGATGATTGTCAACAGACGATTCTCATTTGTGTGGTAAATTCTGCGATTCTTTTTCCTCGAGGCGTCTGTACTTTACCGATCGATATATTGACAGCAACGGTAATCGGTTTACGAGGCGCGGATTACCCGCAATTGTCAGTATCCACCGATCGTAAGTCGTGAGCACACCCTTCCAGTCGTCAGTCTCCGAAGTTACGACTTGGTGTCAACATTGTCGACGTAAAATTCATAATGAAGTCGAATTTCGGATTACCCGAATCTTCGATGGTGGTGTATTATTTTGTAAAATTGATCGGACTGGCGCCGTTCAGCTTAAGGGATGACAGATTTCATCCACCGACTCTCTTGGGAATACTTTATCCGGTCTCCTTAGCTGTTGGTTATTTATCCTTCGTACTGTTCACGTTCATTCCTGAGTTGGATACATTTTTTCCAGACAATTATCCGCTGTTTTTAAGTGTCTGGGGCTTGATAGGATATCTGATCAGTATTACCACCGTACTTGGCACCATTATCACATTTCTCTTGATGCATAAGAAGATCGTATGTCTGATGAATGAACTCTGCACCGTGAACAACAGACTCAAAAGTTTCGTCATCGGGAAGGATCGTGAAAAAATTTTCGACAGTATTTTCGTGACTATTGTTATGTTGAACGCTCTCCTGGCCGTAATATTGTTCATGATAATTACAATGACTGAGTGGAACATCTCCTCGTCAATAAAATTCTGTGTCGAAGATTGGTTCGGTTTTTATACGATTTTTATTTTCTCCCAACTGCTGATCTACATCAGGAAACGTTTTGCCCTGTTAAACGAAGCACTTCACGACCTTATAGTGACACTGGTCCGTAACCGCGAACCTTCCCGTTACTCGCTGTCCAATGTCGCTAACTGGAACAATAATCGTGACGAAAATCATCGTGTTGGTACCCATTTTCAACGTATACAGATCATCGAAACTTTGCACATGAAACTTGCCGATCTACTGCGTCAGACAGCCCAATTGTTCGCTACTCCCATTCTTTTGATTAGCCTCCGATCTTTCATTGACCTCGTGCATCGACCCTACTGGATATATTACCGGCTTATAACCTCAAGTAGCTTTCATACAGGCGCTATATTGTTTTCTTTATTCAAGATGATCTCAGTTGGCGTGCAGTTATTCGTCATAGCTCAGGCATCCGTAAAAACTTGCGAACAGGTGAGATCCAGCAACTATACAATCGTAACAATCATTAACTTTGGTTAATGACCGATAGAACTTCGTAGCAAAATGATCACCGTAAACTTTGTCCATGCGATTAAGATCTCCGAAGATAATTTACCCTTTCCATTTGCTCCAGGGAAATGCTGCTAAGGCTATACTATTCAAAGTGTGGGGCAACTTTCCGCGATCAGCACTGAAGGATGGGGCTATAAACTTGATGGTAACCTATCATATCCGTTCAACGATTCTCAGAAGTTTGTTGTTTGGGTTCCAAGGTGCTTTCAGTTGATAATATTCGGAACACTCATTTTCTTCTTCGAATGTTTCAGTTCTTGAAGTTTTCTCATCAACTTCTGCACACAACGGTGGCCGTATCTGCCCTCGGGATCACGGATTTGGGCTATTCTTTCGTATACAAGGTGAGACTGTACGATGCGGTGCCACCGTCGGCGAAAGTATATAAATATCTCTGAAACACGTATTTGTATGTTAAATTGCAGATATTTTGCACCGTAATCTCCTACCTGATCATCGTAACCCAGTTCGAATCGTCAGGAACAAGTTCCTGAATGCTGTTCGTGAATATGTCAAGAAATTGGTTGTACCGGGATAGAGTGAACCCGCATTATCGAAGAATTGATTCAGCGGATATCCGGACACCACTGAAGATTGTCTTATTGTCGTGCTTTTTCTAGATATGTGAAATATAAAATTTGACGTCGTACAAACTGCCAGTTATTCATTTTCACCCCGTCTTTATACCCAATTCTCATACGATCCCAATGTTCTGGCTCAGAAGACAATATAGCAACAGGTTAGTCTACACTGTTTCACCATCATTTTAATTCAATGATGTGTAAACCGAAATATTGACGACTCATTGCTGTTCCAACGAGAAACTGATAAGTTGTACAAACTCAATTCAACTAGAGTCGTCCTTAAATTCTCAAATTCATCATTTCGACGGCTGAGCAGAACAACATCGTATCTCAAAATTTGATTCAACAACATCGTATCTCAAAATTTGGTCCAAGACCATCGTATCTCAAAATTTGGTTCAACAACATCGTATCTCTGTGTATAAGAAATATGAGATACGATGTTTTTTAACCAAATTTCGAGATACGATGTTGTTGAACCAAATTTTGAGATACGATGGTCTTGAACCAAATTTTGAGATACGATGTTGTTCTGCTCAGCCGTCGATTTGAATTAATATTAATAGTAAACTAAGTCAGGAACAAAAATTGGTACACAAAATCCTATAAGTTTTTATTTTTTGTTTTCCTTTGTTTGTTTTTTTTCGCGAGAAAGCTCTAATGCTACAAGAACAACAAAGCCAATTGTGTCGAGGATACTTGATTTTGTTGTTCATATCAACCTTTCTACGTGAAAAAAAAAATAAACAAAAAACTTTTTCATCATAAATATGAGGTCAAATGAAAGGAAAACACCGAGCGAGTAACAAGGTTTGTTATTTTCATTGATTAATCATGACAAGTCATTTTCAAAACGGCTTATTTTGTGTCATGTGCTTGAGCCGGTATAGATGTCTCTGTTTCCTCGGGGGGATACATTAGCCGATTTTCGAGCCGGTATTTCGTTCACGTCCTTCGCGGCAAATTTATGATAAGTTAGATTTAAGTATATTGTTTTGTTAGTAAATTCGAATCCTTTTCTTGATTGAATATTGAATCGTATTCTATCGATTTTGTGATTCGTATATTGAAGCTAATATTTGTTATTTGTTATGTTTGTCGAGTCGCGTATACGGTGGACGAAAACTAGCTACCGAAAATGCCCGCGTAATTGAAATTTGTCGACAACTCGTACAACCAGATACAATAGATCATTATTTTTGTTTCTCTGTGAAAATTAACGGGCAGATTACAAGCTCTCACTTCATACGTATGGTGTTCGAAAAAAAAAAAATTCACTCCAGATTTTTATGCCGGGGAAATAAAAATGAACCACCCTGTATATACTATACATTGATGTTTGATTGGAAATTTTTTCTGGCACTAGGCTTGATCGATTATTGTGATGTCATTGTTCGGTGGATCATCCAACTCGTTATGTAGCACTCCTTAATATTGTCAATTTCTCAATAAAAGGTCAATACGTCATACATCGTAGAAAATTTGATTGAATATAGGTTATCTTTTATAGCATCGCCATAATGTGTCCTGGAATCGACAACCAACACTTGGCAAATTCAGTCGGCTAGTAAGATTAAGAAATTTCATGATAATGATACCTATCTTTTTTTTTTCTCAAGCTTTCAAGAAAAGTAACCATTCTGATGGGAATGAGGGGCAAAATTTGGAATAAAAGCCTCGATTATAATGCTCGCTATTTATTATGCCAAACTGTATACATTCGATTGATGCTCAGAATACGACGTGTGAAGTTCAATGTTCCAGTATTCCGAGTTTTCTGATAAACTGCTGCACACAACGGTGGCTGTGTCTACTTTCGGATTCATAGATTTTTGCTATTCCTTCATATCCAAGGTGAAACTGATGAGCAATTTATTACTATTTTTGTACAGGTTATTGATGTATGATTTTATGTGGTCTCTTTCTTAAATTTGCGAATGAGAAATATCATTTGGAAGTTATGTATTTCGGATCTGTCGGAATTCTCTTTCGTTTTATTTACCACGTAGCCGGTGTTGGAAATAGACGATTCACCTATGTGCGATAAATTATTCCACCTATTTTTACTCGAGGCATATGTTCTTCACCGATCGATATATCGGCAGCGACGATAATCAGTTTACGAGTCGAGGATTGCTCGCAATTGTCAGTACTCATCGATGTTGAGTCGTGAGCACACACATCCAGTTTTCAGTCATTGAACTTGCGACTTGACGTTATACAGAGTTTCGTGCTGACATTGCCGACGTAAGATCTATGATGAAGTGGAAATTTCGCTTACCCGGATCTCTGATGCTGGTGTATTATTCTATAAAATTGAGCGGACTGGCACCATTCACCGTGAGAAATAATAGATTTTATCCACCAACTCTTCTGGGTAAACTTTATCCGCTCTCTCTCGCTGTCAGTTATTTACTCTACATGGCACTAACATTCCCTCCTCTAGCAGAATTATTTTATGTCCAGAGTTTTTCACTATTTTTTAAAATTTGGGCGACAATTTCACATTTCGTCAGCCTTCCCACTGTACTCGGCACCCTTCTCATATTTCTCATGACGCACAAGAAAATCATATGTATGATGAATAATCTGGCCACCATCAGCGACGAACTGGAGACTTTGGGCAATAAACAGAATGGTGAAAAATTTCTCGGAATTCTGTTGGTGACTACCGTGACAGCGAACGCCACTCTCGTTACATACTGGATCTTAATATATTCGATGGAACCTCAATGGCAAATAATGATTCTGCTTAAAAACTGTATCGACACTTGGTTTACTACTAATACAATTTTAATTTTCACCCAACTACAAACCGGCATCAGGAAATGTTTTACCCTGGTGAATGAATCACTGTACGAACTAATGACGCCAGCTAGCCACCGCAGACGTCCCAATCATTCAGGGATCTCGGTAGTCGTGGTCAGCGAAAATGAGCGAGACAATCGACCGGAGGGTGTTCATCTCTGCACTGATTTTCAACATTTACGGATCATCGAAACTTTGCACATGGAACTCTCTGATCTGCTACTTTGGACAGCCCATCTGTTCGCTGCTCCGATCCTCTTAAATGGCGTTGGATTCTCTGCCCTGCTCGTTCTATACCTCTACTGGATGTATTTCGAGGTTTTGGACTCAAGCGAAATCGACGTGATCACCCTAGTTTGTTGCGTAATCAAGATGGCATTCGCTGGTGCGCAGTTATTTATCATAGCTCACGTATCCGTAACAACCTGCGAACAGGTAAGATCCAGCAAACGGAATAATGATCCATAGTTAATAACCATAACTTGTGGTTGTTGATCAATTGAATTATTTGCAAGTTTATCAACTTGAACTTTTTTACGACTACCAATTAGATGTTGAAAAATCTCATCCCCTGACTCTCTTCTTCAGGGAAAAGCGACGAAAGCTGTGCTGTTTAAGATCTGGAACAAGTACACACCAGCGGAACTTGAGGACAAAGATGTGAATCGGATGGTAAATGTCATATTCGTTCAACAATTTGTAGGAATTCATTCATTGGGTCCTAAAGTATATATGCAGTCGATTTCCGTTCAGGCAATGACATTCAGATAGATACCTATTTTTCCTCATGCTTCCGAGGAAAGCAACGGAACTGATTCGAAGGGGGGCAGTATTTATGAGAAAAGTTGAACTAATCAGCGGTATTCATTAAGCCGAACTTCATAAACTTGATCGATGCCTGAGATACGATAATGTGTAACGTTGAATGTTTCAGTTTTCCAGGTTTTCCCAACAACTGCAGCACACAACCATAGCTGTATCTGCCTTCGGAATCGCGGATCTGGACTATTCTTTTATTTACACGGTGAGGCTGATCACTTGATTTATCCAACGTACGAATGACCGGACTCGACCATCGACCATAAAGAATTTCATCATAATTCTTAAACGTCATACTAATACATGTTTCGATAAGTCTTTAACGAAAGTTGGAAAGTATGGTGATATCGATGTAAATCAGATGACGTTCAGTGTAAGAATGATGGCCTGGTATGAGAAAAGGTAGAAGTCCGCTGGGCAAACTGCGAATGAACAGAAATTACAAGGCCGCAATTAAAGAGACGGTTGAATTGCCAAGTTACCTAGTTAAAATTCTAAACGCAAGTCATTTACATCATACAATTGCGATATTCGTTATTGATGGAATAAATTTTCCCAAAAAATGTGTTTTTTTGTTAAATTGCAGATATTTGGCTCGGTGATGACCTACTTAATCATCGTAATTCAGTTTCATACATCACAAACAAGTTCCTGAGTGCAACAATTTGACAATACGTCGATAAACGGTTTATACCGCAAGAGACTAAACCTGCATTCTGAAAGAAATGGATCAATGGATTTCGAACACCATCGAAGATCACCCTCTACTTGTTGTTAGACGTATAGAAAATATGAATTCAAACGCACCGAAGTCTGATGTAAAGCGAGTGTTGTTTTGTTCATCGATTGTATAATGCCATGCGTTCGTATTCTCTGTATAATTATTTATGAAATATAAATCACAGATGAACGAGTGCAAAACTAGTATTTAATTTGTACGTGTGGTATCTGTATTCGTCGGGTGATTACTCAAAAATCGTAATGTGTGAAATATGAAAATCGACGTCTTAAAGGTTGTCAGTTATTAATTCTATTTTCCGCCGATTTATTCTCATTGGATTCTCGTGCCTTGGCTCGAATGATGATATCAACAGGTCAGTACCGTAGTCTATACTTAATACTAACGCAAGAAATTACATTCAATTCTTCTCGTCGTAACAACTAAATATTATTCACTTCATCGAAATATTTTTTTGTTTTGTACGCTACTCCGTTCCATTCTATTCTAATGCGGGTATAATCTGCATATCGAATTCACATCCTTTTCCAATGGCTCGCCAAACCGATTGAGGAGTTTCACGAAATAATAGCTTGTGGAGAATTATTGGGCTCAGAGGTAGTTGGGGAGAAAATTTTGACAGGTTATTGACGTCTGATTTGATGGAGTGTCTTTCTTAAATTTGCAAATAAAAGCGTTTTCGAGTTCCGAATTCTACATAAATTGTTTCCAGATGCATCACTCATTAAGTTGTGCTATTCAGCTAACTGTACGTATTCCATGCAACCAAGTGTTGTATTATTACAAACTGACGAATAATTTCTCCATACAAAAGTGCATTTATTTCGAGATGTCACATGAAATATTGCAGGAGCTAAAAAGTAGATAAGGGTAGGCTGTATAAGCGTGTCTCTTACCAACCCCGGAAAAAATAAGTAGGCTCGAGACTCTACCGAGTCTCTTGATTTAGATATAACGATATCTGTTCAGATTCACTAAGATCCATGTAGATTTCTTTGGATCTAAATTTTTTTGGAAATTTTTTGTTTGCCTAAGGATTTGAAATCTCTTGTCAGAAATCGAAATTGTTAATATTCAGTTCGGTGATTTCCTTTTTTTTAGCCTTGATCTCCGTAGATATACGCAGATCCACGTAAATCTACGAAGATCTAAAAATAAAGAAATCGAAATCTACGTATAGATTTTTAAGTTGTGTATTTTGGATCTGCCAGAATCCATGTTTTCATTTACCCCATAGCCGATGTTGGAACTAGACGATTCACATAATTTTGCCATTTATTTTTACTCGGTGCATGTATACTTAAATAATCGATATGTGGGCAGCAACGATAATCAGTTTACGAGGCGAGGATTGACCGTAATTCTCAGTACCCATGTACCGATAGTAAGTTGTGACTACACCAGCTTCCAGTCGTCAGTCTCTGAACTTGCGACTCGAGGTTATATCCTCGACGTTTAGTGATTGTATTTCTGAAGTGAGATCCACAATGAAGTGGAAATTTAGCATACCCAAAACTGTGACGCTGGTTTATTATTTCGTGAAATTAATCGGACTGGCACCATTCACCTTGAAGAACGAAGAAATTCATCCACCGACTCTCTTGGGTAAAGTTTATCCGGTCTGTGTCGCTGTCGGTTGCTCACTTTTGACATCAACAACATTCACTCCCTTGACAGAAGTAATTGACGCGGTAGATTCATCACGATTCGTGAAGATTTGGTTTATAATCCTACATTTCATGGGCCTTACGAGTACACTCGGCACCCTGGTCATATTTTTTTCGAAGCCTAAGAAGATCGTATACCTGATGAACAAGCTGTGCACTATAAGCAATGACCTGAAGAGTTTAAGCATAGAAGAGGATCGTGAAAAATTTTTTAAGAATCTTTTCGTGATCACCGTAACGGCGAACGTTACCATTGTTGCATCATGGATGGTAGTGCACTTAATGAATCCTTACATTCCGATTGCCATCAGAATTAAAGATTTTTTCGACAGTTGGTTTGGTCTGAACATGGTCTTGATTTTCGCTCAAATTTTGTTCTGCATTAAGCAACGTTTTACACTCGTCATCGAAAAACTGAACGACCTATTGATACCAATACGCTCACTTAGATCTCCCCGTAATCCGCGGGTCTTTGTCATGAGCCCTTATTTTCAACGTTTACGGATGATCGAAATTTTGCACATGGAACTCTCTGATCTATTGCGTCAGACAACCCAATTGTTCATCTTTCCAATTCTTTTGAACAGCCTTCGATTCTTTATCGAGCTCGTGCTGAACTTATATTGGATATATATCTCGTCTTTACACACAACTCCTTTCGATTTTCTCGGCGTATTGTGTTGCGTACTTCAGATGTTGTTAGTGAGCGTCCAGTTGTTCATCATAGCTCACGCTTCCGAGACTATCTGCGAACAGGTAAGACTCAGCAACGACGCAATAAAAGTTGATAATCGCAAGTCGTAATTACTGATCGATTAGGAGGCGAAGTGATATGAAGCTTTTTCATGACTTATAGATTTGTAAAGATCAATTTTGTTTGGTACTCTTTCTTCAGGGAAATTACGTTACAAAAGCTGTGCTGTTCGATGTCTGGAACAAGTTGACGCGAGCAGAACCAACCGACGCGGGCGTATATTGTATGGTAAATATAATTTGTTCGCATATTGTTCATAAGAAAAGTCTCGATAACGATCGTATGCGTTGAATCAGACCTTCGACACTCGGTCGATGCTCGGGATACGATCTGTCGCGTTAAATGTTTCAGTTTACCAAGTTTTCTTATCAACTGCTGCACACGACGTTGGATGTATCTGCTTCCGGACTCATGGATTTGGGTTACTCTTTCGTATACAAGGTAATAATGACATTTGAGAGATTTGAGAAATTTTTTTAAATGTGCCAGAGTATGCAATCATCCTAAAAAAATGTATTTGTACGTTGCATTGCAGATATTCGGCACCGTGATTACCTACTCGATCATCGTGATTCAGTTTCATGAATCACGAACAAGTGCCTGAGTGCCACTCGAAAATACGTCCGGCAATGGGTTATAACGCACAAGCGAGTGAACCTGCATTTCGAAAAAATGAATCGACGGATTTCGAACACCTTTAAAGATTACCTTTTACTTATCGTTACCTGCACTATAATCTGTCGTAATACGAGTAATTCCTACTCATATATTGATTGTATGAATTGTGTTATAAATTATGAATCACGGATATGGGAAATAAAAGTAGGATCAAGCTGTAATCAAATTTGTAACGATATGTGTTTCTTTCTGGAAGCGTTTTCTGTATTAGTTGAGTGATCACGTGAGTAAAAATTTATTAAATATAAATGACATCGACGTCCTACGAGTTCTTATTCAAATATCCATCCCTACAGCCGACGCTAATATTTTCCAGAGCCGGACCGCTGCAGTAGGTAGAAAATTTCCGCATCAAGTAATACGCACAACTTTCTAAATCGATATTTTTCTTCGGGCTTTGTGGGAAAGTCGTAAAAGCACCTCATCGTTGCGTAGCCTTGCCAACGCTGAAAGGTCGTATTTTCAAATTATGTGAGATGAATTTTTTGAATGAGAAAATAATTATTTTGCGGAAACGACATCAAGGCGTTAACAAACGTGAATTTCCAAAAAACTAATGCCAGGAGGTCGCATACCTATGCCAACCATAAATAAGCCCGTGTGGCTTCGAATTCGCGTTTTTGATGGTTTTGACTTTGAAGCATTCATAGTCGTATGACGTGTACTGAACTAGCAATAGAGTTAAAATAATGGGTTTCCCCTTATTCGCGAGATGTTCGACTATCTAGTTTTGGAAAAGGTTCACACCAGGACCGTGTATGCTTGCCATGAGATAATCAAAGCAAATAGACATTGAAATATCAACATAGTCAGGTCAATGTGTGACAGTCTGAAGCCAATATTTCGCGAATCCGCGATCTGCCGTTAAGTGAAAACTTTTGTTGTAAAAATCTGCACACTACTCGGTGAATCGATACTTTACCCGGAGTTCCGGGAAAGTAATAAAAGCTCCTGATTGTGAGGTAAATAGAGTGACCTTGGCTTGACAAGCCAATTGAAGAATTTCACCAAATAATCACGTTTGGAGGATTATTAGGCTTCGAGATGACTGCAGAGATAAATATGCGATTCGGTCAGTTACAGATATTCGGGAAGCGATGTGTTACGGACTGCACCTTGGCCGATAAACTCAAGAAAAAAACTATCACTGCAAATGAAGAAACAAAATATCAAAATCTGCCTGAAAATACAAGCCTTGACGGAATTAGCGACGTGAGAACAAATTACGAGACCGCAACTCTGAACGAGCCACAGTTTATCAATGAATCAAACGATGGCCTATTTTCTGTGACCTTCCAAACTTGAAAACTTGATCAGTTACTAGATTGCCGTGGACTGATCGGCGAGAAAGCAAATTTTCACGAGGCCTTGGTTGTCCATCATACTTATCCGTCATTTAGTAGGCGATCGTGAGTCAGCTAGGGTGACGGTGTGTATGCGCCGTTTGTCAATACGGAGACATCATACCCAAGTCGTCTTTATCCGATATGATCGATGTCAGGAATGACCGAACGTTCCCTGTATCAAATAAAAAATAGCATTTAAAAGTTATGTATTTCGGATTTCCAGAATTCTCTTATGTTTCATTTACCACGAAGCCAGTGTTGGGTGAATAGACGAGTGTAAATTCTTTCACCTTTTTTCACTCAGGGCATATGTATTTCACCGATCGATATAATTGGCAGCGACGATAATCAGTTCACGAGGCAAGGATTGCCCGCAACTGTCAGTATTCACCGATAGTAGGTCGTAAGCACACCCTTACGGTCTTCAGTCTCCGAACTTGCGACATGACGCCATACAAATTTTCGTGGTAACATTGCCGACGTAAAATCTATGATGAAGTGGAAATTCGGCTCACCCGGATCTCTGATGCTGGTGTATTATTACATAAAATTGAGCGGACTGGCACCATTCACCGTGAGGGATAGCAGATTTAATCCACCAACTTTTCCGGGTAAACTTTATCCGCTCCCTTTCGTTGTCAGTTATTTAGTCTTCATGTCACTGACATTCACTCGTCGAGCAGAAATGTTTTATACCACGAATTTTTCACTATTTTTTAAAATTTGGGCGACGATCCTACATTTAATCGGCATTCCCATTATACTCGTCACCCTTGTCACATTTCTTATGATGCACAAGAAAATCATATGTATAATGAATAATCTGGGCACCATCAGCCACAATCTGGAGAATTTGGGCATTGAACTGGATCGTGGAAAATTTTTCGGAATTCTGTTGGTGACCACCATGACAGCGAATGCCGCTCTCGTTATATCCTGGATCTTACTGTATCCGATGGAACCTCACATAGACATCGATTCTGCGATTAAATACTGTATCGACAGTTGGTTTACTACTAATACAATTCTAATTTTCACCCTACTACAAATCGGCATCACGAAATGTTTCACCCTGTTGAATGAAGCACTGTACGAGCTTGGGACGCCAGCTAGCCACCGCCCACGTTCCAATCATTCGGGGATTTCAATTGACGTGGTCAGCGAAAATGAGCGAGACAATAGACCGGAGAGTGTGGATCTCTGCGCTGATTACCAACGTTTACGGATCATCGAAGCTTTGCACATGGAACTCTCTGATCTGCTACTTCGGATAGCCCATCTGTTCGCCACTCCAATCCTCTTGAATGGCGTTGGATTCTCTGCCCTGCTGGTTCTTTACCTCTACTGGATGTATTACGAGTTTTTGGACTCAACTGCCTTCAACGTGTTGTCCATATTGTGTTGCGTACTCAAGATGGTAGTCGCGAGTATACAGTTATTTGTCATAGCTCACGCATCCGTAACAACCTGTCAACAGGTAAGATCCAGCAACGATGCAAACGGAATAGTGATCGATAATTGATAACCATAACTTGTGGAAATTGATCAATTGAATTAATTGCAAGTTTATCATCTTGAACTTTTTTACGACTCCCAATAAGATGTTGAATAATCGCATCCGCTTACTCTCTTCTACAGGGAAATGCTACGAAAGCTGTACTGTTTAAAACGTGGAATAAGTACACGCCAGCGGAACCTGTGGACGAGGACGTGAATCGGATGGTAAATCTCATATTCGTTCAACAATTCGTAGGAATTCATTCATCGGGTCCAAAGATGTATGCAATCGATGTGCGTTCAGGCAATGACATTCAGCTAGTTACCTATTCTTCTTCATGCTTTCGAGGAAAGCAACGGAACTGATTCGAAAGGGGGCAGTATTTATGAGAAAAGTTGAACTAATTAGCGGTATTCATTCAGCCAAACTGCATAAACTTAATCGATGCCGAGAATACGATAATGTGTGACGTTGAATGTTTCAGTTTTCCAGGTTTTCCCAACAACTGCGGCACACAACCGTGGCTGTATCCGCCTTCGGAATCGCGGATCTGGACTATTCTTTTATTCACACGGTAAGGCTGATCGGTTGATTTATCCAACGTGCGAATTAGCGGACTCGACCATCGACCACAAAGAATTTCATTATAATTCTAATTGGACGTAATACTAATACATATTGCGATAAATTTCCAACGAAAGTCCGAAAGTACGGTAATAACGTAAATCAGATGACGTTCGTCGGTGTAAGAATGATTGCCTGGTATGAGAGAAAGAGGAAGTCCGCTGAGTGAACTGCGAATGAACAAAAAGTACACAAAAGGTCGCGAGTAATGAAACGGTTGAATTGTCAAGTTACCCAGTAAATTGTAAACGCAAGTCATTCACATCAAACAATTGCGATAATCGTTATTGATGGATCAAATTTTCCCTAAAAATGTATTTTTATATTGAATTGCAGATATTTGGCACCGTGATATCCTACCTGATCATCGTAATTCAGTTTGACTCATTACAAACAAGTTCCTGAGTGCAACAATTTGAAAATATGTCGATAAACGGATATTATACCGCGAGAGTATAAACCCGCAGTCTGAAAGAAATGGATCAATGGATTTCGAACACCTTCGAAGATCACCTTCTACTTGTTGTTAGACGTATATAAAATATCAGTTCAAACGCACCAAAATCTAATATAAAGCGCGTGTTGTTTTGTTCATTGATTGTATAATATGCCATGCGTTCGTATTCTCTGTACAATTATTTATGAAATATAAATCACGGATGAATGAGTGCAAAACTAGTACTTGATTTGTCTGTATGTTATCTGTCTTCGGCGGGTGATTATTGAAAAATCTGAATTTGTGGAATATGAAAATCGACATCGTCAAGGTCGTCAATTATTAATTATATTTTCCGCCGTTTTATTCTCATAGAATTCTTGTGCCTTGGCTCAAAAGATATTATCAACGGGCCAGCACCGTAGTCTATATACTAAATACTAACCCAAGAAATTACGTTCACTTATTCTCGTCGTATCACCTAAATATTATTCACTTTATCGAAATATTTTCTTTATTTGTACGCTACTCCATTCAGTTCTATTCTAATGCGGGTATAACCTGCGTATTGAATCCACATTCTTTTCGCATGGCTTACCATACCGATTGAGGAGTTTCACGTAATGATAGCTCTCGGAGAATTATTGCCGGGCTCGGAGGTAGTTTGGGCGAAAAATGCTCAATTCATTCAGTTACAGATATTCGGGTAGCGATTTACTTTCTAATGAATGCTTCGCCCTGTCAATAATAATGAAACGAGCGACTTCGAACACCTTTGCAGCTCATATTTTATCTACATACTCTGATATGGTGGAAAATGGTTCGAGGGTAAAGTTAACCAAATGGCATGCAGATTCGAGTGTTAATTTAATCCCGTTGCTTAGATATTTACCCAACAGTTATTACCGAATAGAAAATACGAAAAAGAATCAAAACTTCTCTACAGCAGATAAAAATTCGACTTCGAAGCATTCATAGTCGTACGACGTGTACCGAACCAGCAACAGAGTTTAAATAATCGGTTTTCCCTTCGCCATGAGATGATGAAATAAAATAGACATTTTTTTTTCATCCCTTGGCTTATCTCCGTATCAAATAGACGTTGAAATATCAACGTAAGCACGTCAATGTGTGACAGTCTAAAGCCAATATTACGCGAATCCATGATCTGCCGTTGAGTGAAAACTTTTGTTGTAAAAAAATGCAGACTACTCGGTGAATCGATACTTTACTCGGAGCTCCGGGAAAGTAGTAAAAGCTTCTGATTGCGAGATAGATGGAGTGACCTTGAACGTAGCTCATTTCCGAGGTAATAACTTGATGATTCTTGCTCTTTACAATAACCTTCAAGATTGGTATCGGATTGAAACAGAATACAGATATCGCATAATCAATTCGTGAATCATCCCCGCTCGGTGTAACTGTGATGCAGATTTTTCAAATCTTAATTTATTAGGCTGGCACAAGCCCAGGTCTCGTTTTTAATTTCTTTTCGACTATCTAAGTATTGTTCTCTCTGACCTAGGACTTCATTTTTCCGAAAGCGTCAGGGTACGAAATTTTCGGAGGTCGCTCGATGGATCTTGGGCATTTCAAGTTTTTGCCTAATCCGGACTCGAATAATTCTTTCGAGAAAGGCTTCATTCAACCTATACCTACTTCCGTATCTAAGTACGACTTGTCCATCACACTTATCCATCATCAAATAGGCGATCGTGAGTCAGCAAGGGTGACGGTGTGTACGCCGATTGTCAATAGGGTCACATCGTACCCAAGTTGTCTTCTTCCGATATGATCGATGTCAGGAATGACCAAACGTTCTCTGTATCAAAGAAAAAATAGCATTCAAAAGTTATGTATTTTGGATATCCCAGAATTCCCTTTTATTTTATTTACCACGTAGCCGGTGTTGGGTAAATAGACGTTTCAACTATATACGCGGTAAATTCTTCCATTTATCTTCACTCGGCACATATGTATTTCACGAATCGGTATATTGGCAGCAACGTGCAGTTTACGAGGCGACGATCACCCGCAATTGTCGGTACCCACCGATATTAGGTCGTGAGCACACCTTTCCCGTCTTCAGGCTCCGCACTTGCGACTTGACGTTATACAGAGTTTCGTGTTAACATTGCCGAAGTAAAATCTGTAATGAAGTGGAAATTCGGCTCACCTGGATCTCTGATGCTGGTGTATTATTATATGAAATTGACCGGACTGGCACCATTCACAGTGAGGAATAACAGATTTAATCCACCAACTCTCCTGGGTAAACTATACCCGCTCTTCGTCGCTGTCAGTTATTTAATCTTCGTGTCACTGACATTCGCTCGTGTAGCAGAAGCATTTTATGCCAGGAATTTTTCACTATTTTTCAAAATTTGGGCGACAATCCTACATTTAATCGGCATTCCTACTATACTCGGCACTCTCGTCATATTTCTTGTGATGCACAAGAAAATCATATGTATGATGAATAATCTGGCCACCATCAGCCACGAACTGGAGAATTTGAGTATTGAACAGGAAGGTAGGAAATTTTTCGGAATTCTGTTGGTGACCACCGTGACAGCGAACGCCGCCCTCGTTACAGTATGGATCTTGATATTTTCGATGGAACCTGAGATAGAAATCGTGTTTGAAATTAAATACTGTATCGACACTTGGTTTACTACTAATACAATTCTAATTTTCACCCTACTACAAACCGGCATCAGGAAATATTTCACCCTGTTGAATGAAGCACTGTACGAGCTTGGGACGCCAGCTAGCCACCGCCCATGTCCCAATCATTCGTGGATCTCAGTTGACGTGGTCAGCGAAACTGAGCGAGACAATAGACCGAAGAGTGTGGATCTCTGCGATGATTTTCAACGTTTACGGATCATCGAAACTTTGCACATGGAACTCTCTGATCTGCTACTTCGGACAGCCCATCTGTTCGCCACTCCAATCCTCTTGAATGGCGTTGGATTCTCTGCCCTGCTGGTTCTATACCTCTACTGGATTTATTACGAATTTTTGGACTCAGGTTCCTTCAACTTGTTCTCCATATTGTGCTGCGTACTCAAGGTGGTATTCGCGAGTGTGCAGTTATTTGTCATAGCTCACGCATCCGTAATAACATGCGAACAGGTAAGATCCTGCAGCAACGATGCAAACGGAGTAATGATCCATAGTTAATAACCATAACTTGTGGTTATTGATCAATTCAATTAATTGCAAGTTTATTAATTTAAACCTTTTTACGACTCCCAATGAGATGTTTAATAATCTCATCTGCCTACTCTCTTTTTCAGGGAAACGCTACGAAAGCTGTACTATTTAAAATGTGGAATAAGTACACGCCAGCGGAACTTGAAGACAAGGACGTGAATCGGATGGTAAATGTCATATTCGTGCAACAATTCGTAGGAATTCATTCATTGGGTCCAAAAATGTATGCAATCGATATGCGTTCAGGCAATGACATTCAGATAGATACCTATTCTTCTTCATGCTTTCGAGGAAAGCAACGGAATTGATTCGAAGGGGGGCAGTATTTATGAGAAAAGTTGAACTAATTAGCGGTATTCATTAAGCCGAACTTCGTAAACTTGATCGATGCCAAGGATACGATAATGTGTGACGTTGAATGTTTCAGTTTTCCAGGTTTTCCCATCAACTGCAGCACACAACCGTAACTGTATCCGCCTTCGGAATCGCGGATCTGGACTATTCTTTTATTTACACGGTAAGGCTGATCGGTTGATATATCCAACGTGCGAATTACCGGACTCGACCATCGACCACAAAGGATTTTATTATTATTCTTGAACATAATATTAATACATGTTGCGATAAGTTTCCAACGAAAGTCCGAAAGTATGGTAATAACGCAAATCAGATGACGTGTAATGTAAGAATGATTGCCTGGTATGAGAAGAAGAGGAAGCCACTGGGTAAACTGCGAATCAACTAGAAGTACACGAAAGGTCGCGAGTAATGAGACGGTTGAATTGTCAAGTTACCCAGTAAATTCTAAACGCAAGTCATTTACATCACATAATTGCGATGATCGTCATTGATGGAATAAATTTTCCCTAAAAATGTATTTTCATGTTGAATTGCAGATATTTGGCACCGTGATAACCTACCTAATCATCGTAATTCAGTTTGACTCATTACAAACAAGTTCCTGAGTGCAACAATTTGAAAATACGTCGGTAAACCGCAAGAGAATAAACCCGCAATTTGCAAGAAATGGATCAATGGATGTCGAACACCATCGAAGATCACCTTCTACTTGTTGTTAGACTTATATAAAATATAAATTCAAACGCACCAAAATTTAATGTGAAGCAAGTTTTGTTTTGTTCATTGATTGTATAACGCCATGCGTTCGTATTCTCTGTGTAATTATTTATGAAATATAAATCACGGATGAACGAGTCCAAAACTAGTATTTAATTCATACGTGTGTTATCTGTCTTCGTCGGGTGATTACTCAAAAATCTTATTGTGTGAAATATGAAAATCAACGTCGCACAGGTTGTCTATTATTGATTCATAGTCTGCCGTTCCGTTCTTCTGGAATTCTTGTGTCATAGCTCGGAAGATAATATCAACTGGGTAGTATCGAAGTCTTTATACTTAATACTATGGCAAGTAATTACGTTCACTTGATTTTCTCGTCGTATCAACCAAATATCATTCACTTTATCGAAATATTTTGTTGATTTGTACGCTACTCCATTCAATTCTATTCTAATGCGGGTCTAACCTGCGTATTGAATCCACATTCTTTTCGCATGGCTAATTACCATACCGATTGAGGAGTTTCACGTAATGATAGCTCTCGGAGAATTATTGCCGGTCTCGGAGGTAGTTGGGGAGAAAAATGCTCAATGCATTCGGTTGCAGATAATCGGGTAGCGATTTACATTCTAATGAATGCTTCGCCCTGTCAATAATAATGAAACGACCGACTTCGATCACCTTTGCAGCTTATCTTTTATCTACATACTCTGATATGGTGGAAAATGCTTCGAGGGTAAAGTTAACCAAATGGCATGCAGATTCGAGTGTTAATTTGATCCCGTTGCTCAGATATTTTACTCAACAGTTATTACCGAATAGAAAATACAAGAAACAATCAAAACTTCTCTACAGCAGATAATAACTCGACTTTGGACGTTATGTAAGTATTCAGGATCTTCCGGATCTGCGCATAATTAAAACTTGTCGATAACTACATCACCAGATACCTACGATAGGATTTTTTTTCTCTTGGTGAAAATTGAAGGGCAGATTACAAGCTTTCATTTCGGATGTATGGTGTATTCTAAAAAAATTCATTTCAAATTCTTATGCTGGGGAAATTATAATGATCTATCCTGTATACCATACATTGCTGTTTGATCGGAAATCCTTTTTGACACTTGGCTTTATCGATTATTCTGAAATCATCATTCAGTGGATCATTCAAGTCGTTATGTAGCACTCTTTGATATTGTTAATTCATTCATATGGTCAATACGTGCTTTACAATACAAATTTGATTGAACAGGTCATTTTTCATAGAATCAGCTAAATGTGGCCTGAAATCGACAACCAACATTTGGCAAATTCAGTCGGCTATGGTAAGATTTAAAAATTTCATCATGATGAAACCTGTCTTTTTTTTTCAAGCTTTCGAGAAAAGTAACCTCCCGATGTGAACGAGGGGCCAAATTTTGAATAAAAGTCTCGATTATAATGCTCGCTATTTATTAAGCCAAACTGTATACATTCGATCGATGCTCAGAATACGACGTGTGACGTTGAACGTTCCAGTATTCCAAGTTTTCTATAATCAACTGCTGCACACAACGGTGGCTGTTGTCTATACTTTCGGATTCATAGATTTGGGCTATTCTTTCATATTCAAGGTGATACCGATCAGGTCAATGTGTGACAGTCCGAAGCCAATATTACGCGAATCCGTGATCTGCCGTTAAGTGAAAACTTTTGTTGTAAAAAAATGCACACTACTCGGTGAATCGATACTTTACTCGGAGCTCCGGGAAAGTAGTAAAAGCTCCTGATTGCGAGGTAGATAGAGTGACCTTGAACGTAGCTCATATCCGAGGTAATAACTTAATGATTCTTTGCCTTTTACGATAACCTTCGAGATCGGTATCGGATTGGAAAAGGATACAGATATCGCATAATCAATTCGCAAATCATTGCTATTATTGGATGAACGTCAAGTTTTCGCGAGACGGTTAGCCCGATTAATAGCGGATCGAAATTTCAAAGATTTTTCTTCAAGATGAAAATTGGGAATAGAAAGCCCGCTGTGGACAGATGAAAAAATGTCCCTTCGCTGTAACTGGGATGCAGATTTTTCAAATCTTAATGAATTAGACTGGCACAAGCCCAGGTCTCGTTTTTAATTTTTTGTTTTGTCTATCGAAATATTGTTCTCTCTGACCTGGAACTTGATTTTTCAGAAAGCGTCAGGGTACGAAATTTTCGGAGGTCGCTCGATAGGTCTGGGGCATTTCAAGTTTTTGCCGTATCCGGATCCCAATAATTCTTTCAAGAAAGGCTTCATTCAACCTACTTGGCTATTTAAGTAAAACTTCTCCATCACACTCATCCATCATCAAATAGGCGATCGTGAGTCAGCAAGGGTGACGGTGTGTGTACGCCGTTTGTCAATAGGGTCACATCGTACCCAAGTTGTCTTCTTCCGATATGATCGATGTCAGGAATGACCAAACGTTCTCTGTATCAAAGCAAAAATAGCATTCAAAAGTTATGTATTTTGGATATCCCAGAATTCCCTTTTATTTTATTTACCACGTAGCCGGTGTTGGGTAAATAGACGTTTCAACTATATACGCGGTAAATTCTTCCATTTATCTTCACTCGGCACATATGTATTTCACGAATCGGTATATTGGCAGCAACGTGCAGTTTACGAGGCGACGATCACCCGCAATTGTCGGTACCCACCGATATTAGGTCGTGAGCACACCTTTCCCGTCTTCAGGCTCCGCACTTGCGACTTGACGTTATACAGAGTTTCGTGTTAACATTGCCGAAGTAAAATCTGTAATGAAGTGGAAATTCGGCTCACCCGGATCTCTGATGCTGTTATATTATTACATGAAATTGACCGGACTGGCACCATTCACCGTGAGGAATAGCAGATTTAATCCACCGACTCTCCTGGGTAAACTTTACCCGCTCTTTGTCGCTGTCAGTTATTTATTCTTCGTGTTACTGACATTCGCTCGTTTAGCAGAAGAATTTTATGCCATGAATTTTTCACTATTTTTCAAAATTTGGGCGACAATCCTACATTTAATCGGCATTCCTACTATACTCGGCACTCTCGTCATATTTCTTGTGATGCACAAGAAAATCATATGTATGATGAATAATCTGGCCACCATCAGCCACGAACTGGAGAATTTGAGTATTGAACAGGAAGGTAGGAAATTTTTCGGAATTCTGTTGGTGACCACCGTGACAGCGAACGCCGCCCTCGTTACAGTATGGATCTTGATATTTTCGATGGAACCTGAGATAGAAATCGTGTTTGAAATTAAATACTGTATCGACACTTGGTTTACTACTAATACAATTCTAATTTTCACCCTACTACAAACCGGCATCAGGAAATATTTCACCCTGTTGAATGAAGCACTGTACGAGCTTGGGACGCCAGCTAGCCACCGCCCATGTCCCAATCATTCGTGGATCTCAGTTGACGTGGTCAGCGAAACTGAGCGAGACAATAGACCGAAGAGTGTGGATCTCTGCGATGATTTTCAACGTTTACGGATCATCGAAACTTTGCACATGGAACTCTCTGATCTGCTACTTCGGACAGCCCATCTGTTCGCCACTCCAATCCTCTTGAATGGCGTTGGATTCTCTGCCCTGCTGGTTCTATACCTCTACTGGATTTATTACGAATTTTTGGACTCAGGTTCCTTCAACTTGTTCTCCATATTGTGCTGCGTACTCAAGGTGGTATTCGCGAGTGTGCAGTTATTTGTCATAGCTCACGCATCCGTAATAACATGCGAACAGGTAAGATCCTGCAGCAACGATGCAAACGGAGTAATGATCCATAGTTAATAACCATAACTTGTGGTTATTGATCAATTCAATTAATTGCAAGTTTATTAATTTAAACCTTTTTACGACTCCCAATGAGATGTTTAATAATCTCATCTGCCTACTCTCTTTTTCAGGGAAACGCTACGAAAGCTGTACTATTTAAAATGTGGAATAAGTACACGCCAGCGGAACTTGAAGACAAGGACGTGAATCGGATGGTAAATGTCATATTCGTGCAACAATTCGTAGGAATTCATTCATTGGGTCCAAAAATGTATGCAATCGATATGCGTTCAGGCAATGACATTCAGATAGATACCTATTCTTCTTCATGCTTTCGAGGAAAGCAACGGAATTGATTCGAAGGGGGGCAGTATTTATGAGAAAAGTTGAACTAATTAGCGGTATTCATTAAGCCGAACTTCGTAAACTTGATCGATGCCAAGGATACGATAATGTGTGACGTTGAATGTTTCAGTTTTCCAGGTTTTCCCATCAACTGCAGCACACAACCGTAACTGTATCCGCCTTCGGAATCGCGGATCTGGACTATTCTTTTATTTACACGGTAAGGCTGATCGGTTGATATATCCAACGTGCGAATTACCGGACTCGACCATCGACCACAAAGGATTTTATTATTATTCTTGAACATAATATTAATACATGTTGCGATAAGTTTCCAACGAAAGTCCGAAAGTATGGTAATAACGCAAATCAGATGACGTGTAATGTAAGAATGATTGCCTGGTATGAGAAGAAGAGGAAGCCACTGGGTAAACTGCGAATCAACTAGAAGTACACGAAAGGTCGCGAGTAATGAGACGGTTGAATTGTCAAGTTACCCAGTAAATTCTAAACGCAAGTCATTTACATCACATAATTGCGATGATCGTCATTGATGGAATAAATTTTCCCTAAAAATGTATTTTCATGTTGAATTGCAGATATTTGGCACCGTGATAACCTACCTAATCATCGTAATTCAGTTTGACTCATTACAAACAAGTTCCTGAGTGCAACAATTTGAAAATACGTCGGTAAACCGCAAGAGAATAAACCCGCAATTTGCAAGAAATGGATCAATGGATGTCGAACACCATCGAAGATCACCTTCTACTTGTTGTTAGACTTATATAAAATATAAATTCAAACGCACCAAAATTTAATGTGAAGCAAGTTTTGTTTTGTTCATTGATTGTATAACGCCATGCGTTCGTATTCTCTGTGTAATTATTTATGAAATATAAATCACGGATGAACGAGTCCAAAACTAGTATTTAATTCATACGTGTGTTATCTGTCTTCGTCGGGTGATTACTCAAAAATCTTATTGTGTGAAATATGAAAATCAACGTCGCACAGGTTGTCTATTATTGATTCATAGTCTGCCGTTCCGTTCTTCTGGAATTCTTGTGTCATAGCTCGGAAGATAATATCAACTGGGTAGTATCGAAGTCTTTATACTTAATACTATGGCAAGTAATTACGTTCACTTGATTTTCTCGTCGTATCAACCAAATATCATTCACTTTATCGAAATATTTTGTTGATTTGTACGCTACTCCATTCAATTCTATTCTAATGCGGGTCTAACCTGCGTATTGAATCCACATTCTTTTCGCATGGCTAATTACCATACCGATTGAGGAGTTTCACGTAATGATAGCTCTCGGAGAATTATTGCCGGTCTCGGAGGTAGTTGGGGAGAAAAATGCTCAATGCATTCGGTTGCAGATAATCGGGTAGCGATTTACATTCTAATGAATGCTTCGCCCTGTCAATAATAATGAAACGACCGACTTCGATCACCTTTGCAGCTTATCTTTTATCTACATACTCTGATATGGTGGAAAATGCTTCGAGGGTAAAGTTAACCAAATGGCATGCAGATTCGAGTGTTAATTTGATCCCGTTGCTCAGATATTTTACTCAACAGTTATTACCGAATAGAAAATACAAGAAACAATCAAAACTTCTCTACAGCAGATAATAACTCGACTTTGGACGTTATGTAAGTATTCAGGATCTTCCGGATCTGCGCATAATTAAAACTTGTCGATAACTACATCACCAGATACCTACGATAGGATTTTTTTTCTCTTGGTGAAAATTGAAGGGCAGATTACAAGCTTTCATTTCGGATGTATGGTGTATTCTAAAAAAATTCATTTCAAATTCTTATGCTGGGGAAATTATAATGATCTATCCTGTATACCATACATTGCTGTTTGATCGGAAATCCTTTTTGACACTTGGCTTTATCGATTATTCTGAAATCATCATTCAGTGGATCATTCAAGTCGTTATGTAGCACTCTTTGATATTGTTAATTCATTCATATGGTCAATACGTGCTTTACAATACAAATTTGATTGAACAGGTCATTTTTCATAGAATCAGCTAAATGTGGCCTGAAATCGACAACCAACATTTGGCAAATTCAGTCGGCTATGGTAAGATTTAAAAATTTCATCATGATGAAACCTGTCTTTTTTTTTCAAGCTTTCGAGAAAAGTAACCTCCCGATGTGAACGAGGGGCCAAATTTTGAATAAAAGTCTCGATTATAATGCTCGCTATTTATTAAGCCAAACTGTATACATTCGATCGATGCTCAGAATACGACGTGTGACGTTGAACGTTCCAGTATTCCAAGTTTTCTATAATCAACTGCTGCACACAACGGTGGCTGTTGTCTATACTTTCGGATTCATAGATTTGGGCTATTCTTTCATATTCAAGGTGATACCGATCAGGTCAATGTGTGACAGTCCGAAGCCAATATTACGCGAATCCGTGATCTGCCGTTAAGTGAAAACTTTTGTTGTAAAAAAATGCACACTACTCGGTGAATCGATACTTTACTCGGAGCTCCGGGAAAGTAGTAAAAGCTCCTGATTGCGAGGTAGATAGAGTGACCTTGAACGTAGCTCATATCCGAGGTAATAACTTAATGATTCTTTGCCTTTTACGATAACCTTCGAGATCGGTATCGGATTGGAAAAGGATACAGATATCGCATAATCAATTCGCAAATCATTGCTATTATTGGATGAACGTCAAGTTTTCGCGAGACGGTTAGCCCGATTAATAGCGGATCGAAATTTCAAAGATTTTTCTTCAAGATGAAAATTGGGAATAGAAAGCCCGCTGTGGACAGATGAAAAAATGTCCCTTCGCTGTAACTGGGATGCAGATTTTTCAAATCTTAATGAATTAGACTGGCACAAGCCCAGGTCTCGTTTTTAATTTTTTGTTTTGTCTATCGAAATATTGTTCTCTCTGACCTGGAACTTGATTTTTCAGAAAGCGTCAGGGTACGAAATTTTCGGAGGTCGCTCGATAGGTCTGGGGCATTTCAAGTTTTTGCCGTATCCGGATCCCAATAATTCTTTCAAGAAAGGCTTCATTCAACCTACTTGGCTATTTAAGTAAAACTTCTCCATCACACTCATCCATCATCAAATAGGCGATCGTGAGTCAGCAAGGGTGACGGTGTGTGTACGCCGTTTGTCAATAGGGTCACATCGTACCCAAGTTGTCTTCTTCCGATATGATCGATGTCAGGAATGACCAAACGTTCTCTGTATCAAAGCAAAAATAGCATTCAAAAGTTATGTATTTTGGATATCCCAGAATTCCCTTTTATTTTATTTACCACGTAGCCGGTGTTGGGTAAATAGACGTTTCAACTATATACGCGGTAAATTCTTCCATTTATCTTCACTCGGCACATATGTATTTCACGAATCGGTATATTGGCAGCAACGTGCAGTTTACGAGGCGACGATCACCCGCAATTGTCGGTACCCACCGATATTAGGTCGTGAGCACACCTTTCCCGTCTTCAGGCTCCGCACTTGCGACTTGACGTTATACAGAGTTTCGTGTTAACATTGCCGAAGTAAAATCTGTAATGAAGTGGAAATTCGGCTCACCCGGATCTCTGATGCTGTTATATTATTACATGAAATTGACCGGACTGGCACCATTCACCGTGAGGAATAGCAGATTTAATCCACCGACTCTCCTGGGTAAACTTTACCCGCTCTTTGTCGCTGTCAGTTATTTATTCTTCGTGTTACTGACATTCGCTCGTTTAGCAGAAGAATTTTATGCCATGAATTTTTCACTATTTTTCAAAATTTGGGCGACAATCCTACATTTAATCGGCATTCCTACTATACTCGGCACTCTCGTCATATTTCTTGTGATGCACAAGAAAATCATATGTATGATGAATAATCTGGCCACCATCAGCCACGAACTGGAGAATTTGAGTATTGAACAGGAAGGTAGGAAATTTTTCGGAATTCTGTTGGTGACCACCGTGACAGCGAACGCCGCCCTCGTTACAGTATGGATCTTGATATTTTCGATGGAACCTGAGATAGAAATCGTGTTTGAAATTAAATACTGTATCGACACTTGGTTTACTACTAATACAATTCTAATTTTCACCCTACTACAAACCGGCATCAGGAAATATTTCACCCTGTTGAATGAAGCACTGTACGAGCTTGGGACGCCAGCTAGCCACCGCCCATGTCCCAATCATTCGTGGATCTCAGTTGACGTGGTCAGCGAAACTGAGCGAGACAATAGACCGAAGAGTGTGGATCTCTGCGATGATTTTCAACGTTTACGGATCATCGAAACTTTGCACATGGAACTCTCTGATCTGCTACTTCGGACAGCCCATCTGTTCGCCACTCCAATCCTCTTGAATGGCGTTGGATTCTCTGCCCTGCTGGTTCTATACCTCTACTGGATTTATTACGAATTTTTGGACTCAGGTTCCTTCAACTTGTTCTCCATATTGTGCTGCGTACTCAAGGTGGTATTCGCGAGTGTGCAGTTATTTGTCATAGCTCACGCATCCGTAATAACATGCGAACAGGTAAGATCCTGCAGCAACGATGCAAACGGAGTAATGATCCATAGTTAATAACCATAACTTGTGGTTATTGATCAATTCAATTAATTGCAAGTTTATTAATTTAAACCTTTTTACGACTCCCAATGAGATGTTTAATAATCTCATCTGCCTACTCTCTTTTTCAGGGAAACGCTACGAAAGCTGTACTATTTAAAATGTGGAATAAGTACACGCCAGCGGAACTTGAAGACAAGGACGTGAATCGGATGGTAAATGTCATATTCGTGCAACAATTCGTAGGAATTCATTCATTGGGTCCAAAAATGTATGCAATCGATATGCGTTCAGGCAATGACATTCAGATAGATACCTATTCTTCTTCATGCTTTCGAGGAAAGCAACGGAATTGATTCGAAGGGGGGCAGTATTTATGAGAAAAGTTGAACTAATTAGCGGTATTCATTAAGCCGAACTTCGTAAACTTGATCGATGCCAAGGATACGATAATGTGTGACGTTGAATGTTTCAGTTTTCCAGGTTTTCCCATCAACTGCAGCACACAACCGTAACTGTATCCGCCTTCGGAATCGCGGATCTGGACTATTCTTTTATTTACACGGTAAGGCTGATCGGTTGATATATCCAACGTGCGAATTACCGGACTCGACCATCGACCACAAAGGATTTTATTATTATTCTTGAACATAATATTAATACATGTTGCGATAAGTTTCCAACGAAAGTCCGAAAGTATGGTAATAACGCAAATCAGATGACGTGTAATGTAAGAATGATTGCCTGGTATGAGAAGAAGAGGAAGCCACTGGGTAAACTGCGAATCAACTAGAAGTACACGAAAGGTCGCGAGTAATGAGACGGTTGAATTGTCAAGTTACCCAGTAAATTCTAAACGCAAGTCATTTACATCACATAATTGCGATGATCGTCATTGATGGAATAAATTTTCCCTAAAAATGTATTTTCATGTTGAATTGCAGATATTTGGCACCGTGATAACCTACCTAATCATCGTAATTCAGTTTGACTCATTACAAACAAGTTCCTGAGTGCAACAATTTGAAAATACGTCGGTAAACCGCAAGAGAATAAACCCGCAATTTGCAAGAAATGGATCAATGGATGTCGAACACCATCGAAGATCACCTTCTACTTGTTGTTAGACTTATATAAAATATAAATTCAAACGCACCAAAATTTAATGTGAAGCAAGTTTTGTTTTGTTCATTGATTGTATAACGCCATGCGTTCGTATTCTCTGTGTAATTATTTATGAAATATAAATCACGGATGAACGAGTCCAAAACTAGTATTTAATTCATACGTGTGTTATCTGTCTTCGTCGGGTGATTACTCAAAAATCTTATTGTGTGAAATATGAAAATCAACGTCGCACAGGTTGTCTATTATTGATTCATAGTCTGCCGTTCCGTTCTTCTGGAATTCTTGTGTCATAGCTCGGAAGATAATATCAACTGGGTAGTATCGAAGTCTTTATACTTAATACTATGGCAAGTAATTACGTTCACTTGATTTTCTCGTCGTATCAACCAAATATCATTCACTTTATCGAAATATTTTGTTGATTTGTACGCTACTCCATTCAATTCTATTCTAATGCGGGTCTAACCTGCGTATTGAATCCACATTCTTTTCGCATGGCTAATTACCATACCGATTGAGGAGTTTCACGTAATGATAGCTCTCGGAGAATTATTGCCGGTCTCGGAGGTAGTTGGGGAGAAAAATGCTCAATGCATTCGGTTGCAGATAATCGGGTAGCGATTTACATTCTAATGAATGCTTCGCCCTGTCAATAATAATGAAACGACCGACTTCGATCACCTTTGCAGCTTATCTTTTATCTACATACTCTGATATGGTGGAAAATGCTTCGAGGGTAAAGTTAACCAAATGGCATGCAGATTCGAGTGTTAATTTGATCCCGTTGCTCAGATATTTTACTCAACAGTTATTACCGAATAGAAAATACAAGAAACAATCAAAACTTCTCTACAGCAGATAATAACTCGACTTTGGACGTTATGTAAGTATTCAGGATCTTCCGGATCTGCGCATAATTAAAACTTGTCGATAACTACATCACCAGATACCTACGATAGGATTTTTTTTCTCTTGGTGAAAATTGAAGGGCAGATTACAAGCTTTCATTTCGGATGTATGGTGTATTCTAAAAAAATTCATTTCAAATTCTTATGCTGGGGAAATTATAATGATCTATCCTGTATACCATACATTGCTGTTTGATCGGAAATCCTTTTTGACACTTGGCTTTATCGATTATTCTGAAATCATCATTCAGTGGATCATTCAAGTCGTTATGTAGCACTCTTTGATATTGTTAATTCATTCATATGGTCAATACGTGCTTTACAATACAAATTTGATTGAACAGGTCATTTTTCATAGAATCAGCTAAATGTGGCCTGAAATCGACAACCAACATTTGGCAAATTCAGTCGGCTATGGTAAGATTTAAAAATTTCATCATGATGAAACCTGTCTTTTTTTTTCAAGCTTTCGAGAAAAGTAACCTCCCGATGTGAACGAGGGGCCAAATTTTGAATAAAAGTCTCGATTATAATGCTCGCTATTTATTAAGCCAAACTGTATACATTCGATCGATGCTCAGAATACGACGTGTGACGTTGAACGTTCCAGTATTCCAAGTTTTCTATAATCAACTGCTGCACACAACGGTGGCTGTTGTCTATACTTTCGGATTCATAGATTTGGGCTATTCTTTCATATTCAAGGTGATACCGATCAGGTCAATGTGTGACAGTCCGAAGCCAATATTACGCGAATCCGTGATCTGCCGTTAAGTGAAAACTTTTGTTGTAAAAAAATGCACACTACTCGGTGAATCGATACTTTACTCGGAGCTCCGGGAAAGTAGTAAAAGCTCCTGATTGCGAGGTAGATAGAGTGACCTTGAACGTAGCTCATATCCGAGGTAATAACTTAATGATTCTTTGCCTTTTACGATAACCTTCGAGATCGGTATCGGATTGGAAAAGGATACAGATATCGCATAATCAATTCGCAAATCATTGCTATTATTGGATGAACGTCAAGTTTTCGCGAGACGGTTAGCCCGATTAATAGCGGATCGAAATTTCAAAGATTTTTCTTCAAGATGAAAATTGGGAATAGAAAGCCCGCTGTGGACAGATGAAAAAATGTCCCTTCGCTGTAACTGGGATGCAGATTTTTCAAATCTTAATGAATTAGACTGGCACAAGCCCAGGTCTCGTTTTTAATTTTTTGTTTTGTCTATCGAAATATTGTTCTCTCTGACCTGGAACTTGATTTTTCAGAAAGCGTCAGGGTACGAAATTTTCGGAGGTCGCTCGATAGGTCTGGGGCATTTCAAGTTTTTGCCGTATCCGGATCCCAATAATTCTTTCAAGAAAGGCTTCATTCAACCTACTTGGCTATTTAAGTAAAACTTCTCCATCACACTCATCCATCATCAAATAGGCGATCGTGAGTCAGCAAGGGTGACGGTGTGTGTACGCCGTTTGTCAATAGGGTCACATCGTACCCAAGTTGTCTTCTTCCGATATGATCGATGTCAGGAATGACCAAACGTTCTCTGTATCAAAGCAAAAATAGCATTCAAAAGTTATGTATTTTGGATATCCCAGAATTCCCTTTTATTTTATTTACCACGTAGCCGGTGTTGGGTAAATAGACGTTTCAACTATATACGCGGTAAATTCTTCCATTTATCTTCACTCGGCACATATGTATTTCACGAATCGGTATATTGGCAGCAACGTGCAGTTTACGAGGCGACGATCACCCGCAATTGTCGGTACCCACCGATATTAGGTCGTGAGCACACCTTTCCCGTCTTCAGGCTCCGCACTTGCGACTTGACGTTATACAGAGTTTCGTGTTAACATTGCCGAAGTAAAATCTGTAATGAAGTGGAAATTCGGCTCACCCGGATCTCTGATGCTGTTATATTATTACATGAAATTGACCGGACTGGCACCATTCACCGTGAGGAATAGCAGATTTAATCCACCGACTCTCCTGGGTAAACTTTACCCGCTCTTTGTCGCTGTCAGTTATTTATTCTTCGTGTTACTGACATTCGCTCGTTTAGCAGAAGAATTTTATGCCATGAATTTTTCACTATTTTTCAAAATTTGGGCGACAATCCTACATTTAATCGGCATTCCTACTATACTCGGCACTCTCGTCATATTTCTTGTGATGCACAAGAAAATCATATGTATGATGAATAATCTGGCCACCATCAGCCACGAACTGGAGAATTTGAGTATTGAACAGGAAGGTAGGAAATTTTTCGGAATTCTGTTGGTGACCACCGTGACAGCGAACGCCGCCCTCGTTACAGTATGGATCTTGATATTTTCGATGGAACCTGAGATAGAAATCGTGTTTGAAATTAAATACTGTATCGACACTTGGTTTACTACTAATACAATTCTAATTTTCACCCTACTACAAACCGGCATCAGGAAATATTTCACCCTGTTGAATGAAGCACTGTACGAGCTTGGGACGCCAGCTAGCCACCGCCCATGTCCCAATCATTCGTGGATCTCAGTTGACGTGGTCAGCGAAACTGAGCGAGACAATAGACCGAAGAGTGTGGATCTCTGCGATGATTTTCAACGTTTACGGATCATCGAAACTTTGCACATGGAACTCTCTGATCTGCTACTTCGGACAGCCCATCTGTTCGCCACTCCAATCCTCTTGAATGGCGTTGGATTCTCTGCCCTGCTGGTTCTATACCTCTACTGGATTTATTACGAATTTTTGGACTCAGGTTCCTTCAACTTGTTCTCCATATTGTGCTGCGTACTCAAGGTGGTATTCGCGAGTGTGCAGTTATTTGTCATAGCTCACGCATCCGTAATAACATGCGAACAGGTAAGATCCTGCAGCAACGATGCAAACGGAGTAATGATCCATAGTTAATAACCATAACTTGTGGTTATTGATCAATTCAATTAATTGCAAGTTTATTAATTTAAACCTTTTTACGACTCCCAATGAGATGTTTAATAATCTCATCTGCCTACTCTCTTTTTCAGGGAAACGCTACGAAAGCTGTACTATTTAAAATGTGGAATAAGTACACGCCAGCGGAACTTGAAGACAAGGACGTGAATCGGATGGTAAATGTCATATTCGTGCAACAATTCGTAGGAATTCATTCATTGGGTCCAAAAATGTATGCAATCGATATGCGTTCAGGCAATGACATTCAGATAGATACCTATTCTTCTTCATGCTTTCGAGGAAAGCAACGGAATTGATTCGAAGGGGGGCAGTATTTATGAGAAAAGTTGAACTAATTAGCGGTATTCATTAAGCCGAACTTCGTAAACTTGATCGATGCCAAGGATACGATAATGTGTGACGTTGAATGTTTCAGTTTTCCAGGTTTTCCCATCAACTGCAGCACACAACCGTAACTGTATCCGCCTTCGGAATCGCGGATCTGGACTATTCTTTTATTTACACGGTAAGGCTGATCGGTTGATATATCCAACGTGCGAATTACCGGACTCGACCATCGACCACAAAGGATTTTATTATTATTCTTGAACATAATATTAATACATGTTGCGATAAGTTTCCAACGAAAGTCCGAAAGTATGGTAATAACGCAAATCAGATGACGTGTAATGTAAGAATGATTGCCTGGTATGAGAAGAAGAGGAAGCCACTGGGTAAACTGCGAATCAACTAGAAGTACACGAAAGGTCGCGAGTAATGAGACGGTTGAATTGTCAAGTTACCCAGTAAATTCTAAACGCAAGTCATTTACATCACATAATTGCGATGATCGTCATTGATGGAATAAATTTTCCCTAAAAATGTATTTTCATGTTGAATTGCAGATATTTGGCACCGTGATAACCTACCTAATCATCGTAATTCAGTTTGACTCATTACAAACAAGTTCCTGAGTGCAACAATTTGAAAATACGTCGGTAAACCGCAAGAGAATAAACCCGCAATTTGCAAGAAATGGATCAATGGATGTCGAACACCATCGAAGATCACCTTCTACTTGTTGTTAGACTTATATAAAATATAAATTCAAACGCACCAAAATTTAATGTGAAGCAAGTTTTGTTTTGTTCATTGATTGTATAACGCCATGCGTTCGTATTCTCTGTGTAATTATTTATGAAATATAAATCACGGATGAACGAGTCCAAAACTAGTATTTAATTCATACGTGTGTTATCTGTCTTCGTCGGGTGATTACTCAAAAATCTTATTGTGTGAAATATGAAAATCAACGTCGCACAGGTTGTCTATTATTGATTCATAGTCTGCCGTTCCGTTCTTCTGGAATTCTTGTGTCATAGCTCGGAAGATAATATCAACTGGGTAGTATCGAAGTCTTTATACTTAATACTATGGCAAGTAATTACGTTCACTTGATTTTCTCGTCGTATCAACCAAATATCATTCACTTTATCGAAATATTTTGTTGATTTGTACGCTACTCCATTCAATTCTATTCTAATGCGGGTCTAACCTGCGTATTGAATCCACATTCTTTTCGCATGGCTAATTACCATACCGATTGAGGAGTTTCACGTAATGATAGCTCTCGGAGAATTATTGCCGGTCTCGGAGGTAGTTGGGGAGAAAAATGCTCAATGCATTCGGTTGCAGATAATCGGGTAGCGATTTACATTCTAATGAATGCTTCGCCCTGTCAATAATAATGAAACGACCGACTTCGATCACCTTTGCAGCTTATCTTTTATCTACATACTCTGATATGGTGGAAAATGCTTCGAGGGTAAAGTTAACCAAATGGCATGCAGATTCGAGTGTTAATTTGATCCCGTTGCTCAGATATTTTACTCAACAGTTATTACCGAATAGAAAATACAAGAAACAATCAAAACTTCTCTACAGCAGATAATAACTCGACTTTGGACGTTATGTAAGTATTCAGGATCTTCCGGATCTGCGCATAATTAAAACTTGTCGATAACTACATCACCAGATACCTACGATAGGATTTTTTTTCTCTTGGTGAAAATTGAAGGGCAGATTACAAGCTTTCATTTCGGATGTATGGTGTATTCTAAAAAAATTCATTTCAAATTCTTATGCTGGGGAAATTATAATGATCTATCCTGTATACCATACATTGCTGTTTGATCGGAAATCCTTTTTGACACTTGGCTTTATCGATTATTCTGAAATCATCATTCAGTGGATCATTCAAGTCGTTATGTAGCACTCTTTGATATTGTTAATTCATTCATATGGTCAATACGTGCTTTACAATACAAATTTGATTGAACAGGTCATTTTTCATAGAATCAGCTAAATGTGGCCTGAAATCGACAACCAACATTTGGCAAATTCAGTCGGCTATGGTAAGATTTAAAAATTTCATCATGATGAAACCTGTCTTTTTTTTTCAAGCTTTCGAGAAAAGTAACCTCCCGATGTGAACGAGGGGCCAAATTTTGAATAAAAGTCTCGATTATAATGCTCGCTATTTATTAAGCCAAACTGTATACATTCGATCGATGCTCAGAATACGACGTGTGACGTTGAACGTTCCAGTATTCCAAGTTTTCTATAATCAACTGCTGCACACAACGGTGGCTGTTGTCTATACTTTCGGATTCATAGATTTGGGCTATTCTTTCATATTCAAGGTGATACCGATCAGGTCAATGTGTGACAGTCCGAAGCCAATATTACGCGAATCCGTGATCTGCCGTTAAGTGAAAACTTTTGTTGTAAAAAAATGCACACTACTCGGTGAATCGATACTTTACTCGGAGCTCCGGGAAAGTAGTAAAAGCTCCTGATTGCGAGGTAGATAGAGTGACCTTGAACGTAGCTCATATCCGAGGTAATAACTTAATGATTCTTTGCCTTTTACGATAACCTTCGAGATCGGTATCGGATTGGAAAAGGATACAGATATCGCATAATCAATTCGCAAATCATTGCTATTATTGGATGAACGTCAAGTTTTCGCGAGACGGTTAGCCCGATTAATAGCGGATCGAAATTTCAAAGATTTTTCTTCAAGATGAAAATTGGGAATAGAAAGCCCGCTGTGGACAGATGAAAAAATGTCCCTTCGCTGTAACTGGGATGCAGATTTTTCAAATCTTAATGAATTAGACTGGCACAAGCCCAGGTCTCGTTTTTAATTTTTTGTTTTGTCTATCGAAATATTGTTCTCTCTGACCTGGAACTTGATTTTTCAGAAAGCGTCAGGGTACGAAATTTTCGGAGGTCGCTCGATAGGTCTGGGGCATTTCAAGTTTTTGCCGTATCCGGATCCCAATAATTCTTTCAAGAAAGGCTTCATTCAACCTACTTGGCTATTTAAGTAAAACTTCTCCATCACACTCATCCATCATCAAATAGGCGATCGTGAGTCAGCAAGGGTGACGGTGTGTGTACGCCGTTTGTCAATAGGGTCACATCGTACCCAAGTTGTCTTCTTCCGATATGATCGATGTCAGGAATGACCAAACGTTCTCTGTATCAAAGCAAAAATAGCATTCAAAAGTTATGTATTTTGGATATCCCAGAATTCCCTTTTATTTTATTTACCACGTAGCCGGTGTTGGGTAAATAGACGTTTCAACTATACGCGGTAAATTCTTCCATTTATCTTCACTCGGCGCATATGTATTTCACGAATCGATATATTGGCAGCAACGTGCAGTTTACGAGGCGAGGATTGCCCGCAATTGTCGGTACCCACCGATATTACGTCGTGAGCACACCTTTCCCGTCTTCAGGCTCCGCACTTGCGACTTGACGTTATACAGAGTTTCGTGTTAGCATTGCCGAAGTAAAATCTGTGATGAAGTGGAAATTCGGCTCACCCGGATCTCTGATGCTGTTATATTATTACATGAAATTGACCGGACTGGCACCATTCACCGTGAGGAATAGCAGATTTAATCCACCGACTCTCCTGGGTAAACTTTACCCGCTCTTTGTCGCTGTCAGTTATTTATTCTTCGTGTTACTGACATTCGCTCGTTTAGCAGAAGAATTTTATGCCATGAATTATTCACCATTTTTTAAAATTTGGGCGACAATCCAACATTTAATCGGCATTCCCACTATGCTCGGCACCCTCGTCATATTTCTTATGATGCACAAGAAAATCATATGTATGATGAATAATCTGGCCACCATCAGCCACGAACTGGAGAATTTGAGTATTGAACAGGAAGGTAGGAAATTTTTCGGAATTCTGTTGGTGACCACCGTGACAGCGAACGCCGCCCTCGTTACAGTATGGATCTTGATATTTTCGATGGAACCTGAGATAGAAATCGTGTTTGAAATTAAATACTGTATCGACACTTGGTTTACTACTAATACAATTCTAATTTTCACCCTACTACAAACCGGCATCAGGAAATATTTCACCCTGTTGAATGAAGCACTGTACGAGCTTGGGACGCCAGCTAGCCACCGCCCATGTCCCAATCATTCGTGGATCTCAGTTGACGTGGTCAGCGAAACTGAGCGAGACAATAGACCGAAGAGTGTGGATCTCTGCGATGATTTTCAACGTTTACGGATCATCGAAACTTTGCACATGGAACTCTCTGATCTGCTACTTCGGACAGCCCATCTGTTCGCCACTCCAATCCTCTTAAATAGCGTTGGATTCTCTGCCCTGCTGGTTCTATACCTCTACTGGATTTATGACGAATTTTTGGACTCAAGTGCCTTCAACATGTTCTCCATATTGTGTTCCGTACTCAAGGTGGTTGTCGCGAGTGTGCAGTTATTCGTCATAGCTCACGTATCCGTAACAACCTGCGAAGAGGTAAAATCCAGCAACGGTGCAAACGCGGAATAATGAACCATAGTTAATGACCACAACTCGTGGTTATTGATCAATTGAATTATTGCAAGTTTATTAACTTGAACTTTTTTACGACTCCCAGTGAGGTGTTGAAAAATCTCATCCGCTTACTCTCTTCCATAGGGAAATGCTACGAAAGCTGTACTGTTTAAAATGTGGAATAAGTACACGCCAGCGGAACTTGAGGACGGGGAACTGAATCGGATGGTAAATGTCATATTCATTCAACAATTCGTAGGAATTCATTCATCGGGTCCAAAGATGTATGCAATCGATGTGCGTTCAGGCAATGACATTCAGCTAGTTACCTATTCTTCTTCATGCTTTCGAGGAAAGCAACGGAACTGATTCGAAAGGGGGCAGTATTTATGAGAAAAGTTGAACTAATTAGCGGTATTCATTCAGCCAAACTGCATAAACTTGATCGATGCCGAGGCTACGATAATGTGTGACGTTGAATGTTTCAGTTTTCCAGGTTTTCCCATCAACTTCAGCACACAACCGTAGCTGTATCCGCCTTCGGGATCGCGGATCTGGACTATTCTTTTATTTACGCGGTAAGGCTGATTGGTTGATTTATCCAATGTGCGAATTACCGGACTCTACCATCGACCACAAAGAATTTCAATCCAATTCTTGAACGTAATACTAATACATGTTGCGATAAATTTCTAACGAAAGTCCGAAAGTATGGTAATAACGTAAATCAGATGCCGTTCGGTGTAAGAATGATTGCCTGGTATGAGAAAAAAAGCAAGTCCGCTGAGCAAACTGCGAATGAACAAAAAGTACACGAAAGGTCGCGAGTAATGAGAAAGTTGAATTGTCAAGTTATCCAGTAAATTCTAAACGCAAGTCATTTACATAACGTAATTGCGATGATTGTCATTGATGGAATAAATTTTCCCTAAAAATGTATTTTCATGTTGAATTGCAGATATTTGGCACCGTGATAAGCTACCTAATCATCGTAATTCAGTTTGACTCATTACAAACAAGTTCCTGAGTGCAACAATTTGAAAATACGTCGGTAAACCGCAAGAGAATAAACCCGCAATTTGCAAGAAATGGATCAATGGATGTCGAACACCATCGAAGATCACCTCCTACTTGTTGTTAGACTTATATATCCATGGCTTAGGACCAGAAGGGTGTAACCCGCACAAACCGGACTATACTGCCATAAAGGCGTATCCCCAACTTTAACACGTAAGTTCCATAAGAGAAAAATTGAGCAGCCTACAGCCAGAAGGGCGTAAGCCCACTACAATACTGCCAGAAAGGCGTAAGCCGCAAAATAAAAAAAAAAGGGTTACGCCCGTCTGGCAGATCACTCACTAATTTTTTCCGTAATAAAACCGCCTCCTTACAGCCAGAAGGGCGTATCCCTCAAAAATTGTAAACGTGATGTTCACCTTACTAGATATGTGTAACATTGCCGTTTTCGGAATTTGGTAACCGTATTACAGCCGCACGAGTACATACAATTGAAAGTCACTGTATGAACAAATTTTTTTGAAGTAAAACTTTTTTACAGCCGGTAGGGTAAAACGAAGTCCTATTATACTCGCGGGCGGAGCCCCCTCAATATAAAAGAAATGTCACCTAAGACAAAATTATAAAATGATGTAAATATATATACTCATTAGATATCATCTATATTTACATCATTTTATAATTTTTTCTTAAGTTAACATTTCTTCTATATTGCGGGGGCTCCGGCCGCGAGTATAATAGGACTTTGTTTTACTCTACCGGCTGTAAAAAAGTTTTACTTCAAAAAAATTTGTTCATACAGTGACTTTCAATTGTATGTACTCGTGCGGCTGTAATTATACGGTTACCAAATTCCGAAAACGGCAATGTTACACATATTTAGTAAGGTGAACATCACGTTTACAATTTTTGAGGGATACACCCTTCTGGCTGTAAGGAGGCGATTTTATTCCGGAAAAAATTGGTGAGTGATCTGCCAGACGGGCGTAACCCCCTTTTTTTTATTTTGCGGCTATTACGCCTTTCTGGCAGTATTGTAGTGGGCTTACGCCCTTCTGGCTGTAGGCTGCCCAATTTTTCTCTTATGGAACTTACGTGTTAAAGTTGGGGATACGCCTTTATGGCAGTAAGGTCATCAAAAGCCGAAAAACAGTGGGTTACGTCCTTCTGGTCCTAAGCCATCGATATAATATAAATTCAAACGCACCGAAATCTAATATGAAGCAAGTTCTGTTTTGTTCATTTATTGTATAATGGCATGCGTTCGTATTCTCTGTATAATTATTTATGAAATATAAGTCATGGATGAACGAGTGCAAAACTGGTATTTGATTTGTTTCTATGATATCTGTCATCGTTGGGAGATCACTGAAAAATCCGCATGTGTGAAATATGAAACTCGACGTCGTAAATGTCGTCAATTATCGATTCTAACTCCGGCGTTTCGTTATCATGGGATTCCCGTGGCTTGGCTCCGCTTGGCTCGGAAGATAACATCAACAGGTCAGTACCGCAGTCTATACTTAATGCTAAAGCAAGAAATTACTTCCATTTCTTCTCGTCGTATCAACCAAATATCATTCACTTTAACGAAATATTTTATTGAATTTCACGCTACTCTATATTCCATTCGATTCTGATGCGGGTATAATCTACATAGAATTTATATCCTTTTCCAATGGCTCATCAAGTCAATTGAGGCATTTTACTGAATAATAACGTTCGAAGGATTATTACAGATATTCGGGTAGCGATCTGTTACGGACCGCACCTTGTGCGATAAGCCCACGAGAAAAATATCACCGATCGAGCAACAAAATGACGAAATCTGGGCTAGTTTCATTTGTGACATGAAATCACCTGAAAATACAAGCCTTGACGCAATTAGCGACGTGATCAAACAAATCAAAAAACTGCAACTTCAAACGTCCCCCAGATCATCGATGCAGCAAACTATGGCTTATTTCCTGTGACGGTCCATTATGGAAAACTTGATCGGTCACTAGATTGTCGTGTACCAATCGGCGAGAAGGTATACTTTCACCGACCCTTGATTGTTCATCACACTCGTCGGTCATCTAATAAGCGAGCATGAGTCAGCGAGAGTGACTGTATGTGTGTACATACCATTTGTCAATAGGGACAGAATACATCAGAGTCGTCTTTCGTCAGTGTCGGCGTGAATTCTCCTATTCATTTTTACTCGAGGCATACATATTTCACCGATCGATATACTGGCAGCAATCATAATCAGCTTACGCGGCAAAGATTGCCCGTCATTTTCAGTACTCAGCAATATCAAGTCGTGAGCACATCCTTCCAGTCTTCAGTCTCTGAACTTGTGACTTGACGTTACACTGAGTTTCGTGTTACCATTGCCGACGTAAAATCTATGATGAAGTCGAAATTTCGCTTACCCGGATCTTCGATGCTGGTCTATTATTATATAAAATTGACCGGACTGGCACCATTCATCATAAGAAATAACAGATTTCATTCGCCAACTCTCCCGGGCAAACTTTATCCGCTCTTCGTCGCTGCCATTTTTTTATTCTACTACGTACTAACAATGGTTCTTCTATCAAAGTCATTTTATGCCCGGGATATATCACTATTTTATAAAATGTGGGGGGCAATCCTAGATTTCACCGGCCTTCTCATAATACCCAGCACCGTTGTCATGTCTCTTATGATGCACAAGAAGATCATATGTATGCTGAATAATCTGGCCACCATCAGCCACGAACTGGAAAATTTGGGCATTGAACAGGATCATGGGAAATTTTTCGGAAATATGTTGGTGAAGATCGTAACGGTGAACGCCGCCCTCGTTACATTCTGGATCACGCTATATTTAGTTGAACCTGTCACGAACATCGTGTTTGCATTCAGAGACTATATAAACACTTGGTATACAACTAATACATTTCTACTTTTCTTCCAACTACTAATCGGCATCAGGCAATGTTTTACCCTGGTGAATAAAGCACTGTACGACCTAGCGACGCCAGCTGGCCACCGGCCACGTCTCAATCTTTCGGGGATCTTAATTGTCGTGGTCGGCGATAATGGGCGAGACGATGGACCGGAACGTGTGGATCTCTGCACTGATTATCAACGTTTACGGATTATCGAAACTTCGCACATGGAACTCTCTGATCTGGTACTCCGAACAACCCATCTTTTTGCCACTCCAATCCTTTTGAATGGCTTTGACTTCTCAATCCGTCTAGTTGCATACTTCTACTGGATGTATCAAAAGTCTTCGGAGTCAACTTACACTCTGGTTATCTGGATAGTGGCTTGCGCAATCCGGATAGTATTTGCGACCGTACAGTTATTGTTCATAGCTCACGCATCCGTAACAACCTGCGAAGAGGTAAGATCCAGCAACGACCGAAACGAAATAATGATCCATAGTTGATAACGGTAACTTGTGGTTATTCATCAATTGAATTGATTGCAAGTTGATCAACTTGAACTTTTCTACGACTCCTGATTATATGTTGAAAAATCTCATCCGCTGACTCTCTTCTTTAGGGAAACGCTACGAAAGCTGTACTGTTTAAAGTGTGGAATAAGTACACGCCAGCGGAACTTGAGGACGAGGAACTCAATCGGATGGTAAATGTCATATTCGTGCAACAATTCGTAGGAATTCATTCATTGGGTCCAAAAATGTATGCAATCGATGTGCGTTCAGGCAATGACATACAGATAGATATCTATATTTCTTCATGCTTTTGAGGAGAGCAACGGAATTGATTCGAAGGGGGGCAGTATTTATGAGAAAAGTTGAACTAATCAGCGGTATTCATTAAGCCGAACTTCATAAACTTGATCGATGCCGAGGATACGATAATGTGTGACGTTGAATGTTTCAGTTTTCCAGATTTTCCCAACAACTGCAGCACACAACTATAGCTGTGTCCAATTTCGGAATCGCGGATCTGGACTATTCTTTTATTTACGCGGTGAGGCTTTATCGGTTGATTTATCCAATGTGCGAATTACCGGACTCTACCATCGACCACAAAGAATTTCATTATAATTCTTGAACGTAATACTAATACATGTTGCGATAAATTTCCAACGAAAGTCCGAAAGTATGGTCATAACGTAAATCAGATGAGGTTCGGTGTAAGAATAATTGCCTGGTATGAGAAAAAAGGAAAGTCCGCTGAGCAAACTGCGAATGAACAAAAAGTACACGAAAGGTCGCTAGTAATGAAACGGTTGAATTGTCAAGTTAACCATTTAAAATTCTCAACGCAAGTGATTTACATCACATAATTGCGATGCTCATTGATGGAATTAATTTCCCCGAAAAATGTGTTTTTATGTTGAATTGCAGATATTTGGCACCGTGATAACCTACGTAATCATCTTAATTCAGTTTGATTTGTTGAAAACAAGTTCCTGAGTGCAACAATTTGAAAATACGTCGATAAACGGCTTATTATACCGCAAGTGACTAAACCCGCATCTTGCAAGAAATGGATCAATGGGTTTCGAACACGATCGAAGATCACCTTCTACTTGTTGTTAGACGTACGTAAAATATAAATTCAAACGCACCAAAATCTAATGTCAAGCGAGTGTTGTTTTGTTCATTGATTGTATAATGCCATGCGTTCATATTCTCTGTATAATTATTTCTGAAATATAAATCACGGATGAACGAGTGCAAAACTAGTATTTAATTATACGTGTGTTATCTGTCTTCGTCGGGTGATTACTCAAAAATCGTAATGTGTGAAATATGAAAATCGACGTCTTAAAGGTTGTCAATTATTAATTCTATTCTCTGCCGTTTTATTCTCATGGGATTCTCGTGCCTTGGCTCGAATGATAATATCAACAGGTCAGTACCGTAGTCTATACTCAATACTATCGCAAGTAATTACGTTCGATTTTTCTCGTCGTATCAACTAAATATCACTCCATTTATCGAAATATTTTGGTGATTTGTACGTATCTGCGTATTGAATTCACATCCTTTTCCAATACTAAACGAGCCCATTTGAAGGATTTTCGGGCTTCAAGATAATTGCAGTGACAAATACTCGATTCGGTCAGTTACAGATATTCCTAGGAAGTGATCTGTCACGAACAAAATATCACTGATCGAGAAGCAAAATCCTCAAATCTTAACATCAAATCACCTGAAAATAAAAGCCTCGACGAAATTAGCGACGTTAGAACAAATAACGAAAGTGCAACTCTGCATGACCCACAGTTTATCGATGAATTAAACGATGTCTTACTTTCTGTAACGGTCCAATATTGAAAACTCGATCAGTCAATCAATTACCGGGTATGCATTTAGCCATGTATTTCGGATCTGTCAGAATTCCCTCCATTTTTTATTTACCACATAGCCGGCGTTCGAAATAGACGATTCGCCTATATGTATGTGCCGTAAAATTCTTCCATTTATCTTCACTCGGGGCGTATGTATTTTACCGATCGATATGTTGGCCGCAACAAGAATCAGTTTGCAAGGCGAGGATTTCTCGCAATTGTCAGTACCCACCGATAGTAAGTCGGGCGCACACCCTTCCAGTCTTTAGTTTTGACGTTATACAGAGTTTCGTGTTAACATTGTCGAAGTGAAATCTGTAATGAAGTGGAAATTCGGCACACCCGGATGTCTGATGCTGGTGTATTATTATATAAAACTGACCGGACTGGCACCATTCACCGTGAGGAATAGCAGATTTAATCCACCAACTCTCCTGGGTAAACTTTACCCGCTCTTTGTCGCTGCCAGTTATTTACTCTTCGTGTCACTAACATTCACTCGTGTAGCAGAAGCATTTTATGAGAAGAGTTTTTCACCATTTTTTAAAATATGGGCGACAATCCTACATTTAATCGGCATTCCCACTGTACTCGGCACCCTTTTCACATTTCTTGTGATGCACAAGAAAATCATATGTATGTTGAATAATCTGGGCACCATCAGCCAAAAACTGGAGAATTTGGGCATTGAACAGGATCGTCGGAAATTTTTCGGAATTCTGTTGGTGACCACCGTGACAGCGAACGCCGCCCTCGTTACATTCTGGATCTTGATATATTCGGTGGAACCTCACATAGAAATCGTGTCTGCGATTAAATACTGTATCGACAGTTGGTTTACTAATAATACAATTCTCATTTTCACCCTACTACAAGTCGGCATCAGGAAATGTTTCACCCTAGTGAATGAAGCACTTCACGAACTAGTGACGCCAGCCAGCCACCGCTCACGTCATAATCATTCGGGGATCTTATTCGTTGTGGTCAGTGAAAATGAGCGAGACAATAGACCGGAGAGTGTGAATCTCTGCCTCGATTTTCAACGTTCACGTATCATCGAACCTTTGCACATGGAACTCTCTGATCTGCTACTTAGGACAGCTCATTTGTTCGCCACTCCAATTCTTTTGAATGGCGCTGGATTCTCTGTCCAGTTGGTTCTGTACTTGTACTGGATGTATCACGAGTCTTCGAACTCACGTGACTTCAGGATGACCTCAATATTGACTTGCGTACTCAGGGTGGTATTCGCGAGTGTGCAGTTATTCGTCATAGCTCACGCATCCGCAACAACTTGCGAACAAGTAAGATCTAGGAACCATGCAAACCAAATAATGATCGCTAGTTGATGGCCATAAGCTGTGGTTATTCATCAATTGAATTGATTGCAATTTGATTAACTTAAACTTTTTTACGACTCCCAATAAGATGTTCTAAAATCTCATCCGCTTACTCTCTTCTTCAGGGAAAAGCTACGAAAGCTGTGCTGTTCAAAATGTGGAATAAGTACACGCCAGCGGAACTTGAGGACAATGCCCTGAATCGGATGGTAAATATCTTATCCTTTCAATAATTTGTAGGAATTCATTCATTGGGTCCCAAGGTGTATGCAATCGATGTCCGTTCAGGCAATAACATTCAGATCGATACCTAGTCTTCTCCATGCTTTCGAGGAAAGCAACGGAACTGATTTGAAGGGGGGCAGTATTTATGAGAAAAGTTGAACTCTTTCAGGCTATTCATTAAGCCAAACTTCATAAACTTGATCGATGCCTAGGATACAATGTGGTGACGTTGAATATTTCAGTTCTCCAAGTTTTCCCATCAACTGCAGCACACAACCGTAGCTGTATCTGCCTTCGGAATCACGGATCTGGGCTATCCTTTCGTATACAAGGTAAAACTGATCTGTTGATTTATCCAATTTGACCGGACTTGACAGGTCATTGGACCTAAAAATGATTGGTATGAGAAAAAGAAAAAGGCCGCTGACCAAACTGCGAATGGACAAAAAGTGCAGGAAAAGCCGCAAGTAAAGAGACGGTCAAATTGTCAAGTTACCCAGTAAATGCTAAAACGCAAGTCATTCACATCACATAATTGCGATGATGATCGTTGATGGAATTAATTTCCCTGAAAAATATATTTTTACGTTGAATTGCAGATATTCAGCATCGTGATAACCTACTTAATCATCGTGATTCAGTTTGACGTATCACAAAGAAGTCCCTGAATGCAATTCGAAAATCCGTCGAGAAATGGGTTATACCGTCAGAGAGTACCTAAGCCCGCATTTCGGAAGAAATGAACCAACGGATTTCGCACACTTTTCAGGTTGACCTTCCACTTGATGTTTGATGTATACAAATTGTGAATTCGATTGCACTCTCATCTATCATGAAGCGAGTTCTTTATCATTCATTGATGGCATACACAGCTGTGTTCAAATAATTCAATGCCCCGATTATTTTGAAAATTGTTCGATGCTCTATCGAGCTCACACTGAACTTCTACCGGAGTTTTCACATTTAAAAAAACTCACACCCACTCTGCAATGTATTCATAGTCTGGATCAATATCGTAATGCAAGTTTTGTGTTATAGATTTGTTCACCCGTTGCAATTAATAGTTTATGAGCAATCAATCATTGATCAATCATCACAAGATTGATAACAGATATCCCATTCATTGAATAAAATAGGTTTGTCTCTTGTTCAATTGTATCCATTCATCTAATGTGTGAAATACAAAAATAGACGTTCTCTAACGACTCGTCAATTATTGATTCTAACCCCACCCTCCACTTCCCAGGATTTCCTAGCATTGGTACGAAAGATAAGCAACAGGTTAGTACCGTAGTCGTAGCTACATTCCCAAGGGTAATCAGCCACTGTTTGTCGATTGATTATAAATAGAGGATCAATCTAATTATACGTATTCTCTGACGAAAGAATAAATCGCCATGCATCGACCAGTGAAAAAAAAAAAAAAAAATTAAGAACGTTGGAGTCAGGCGCAATATTTTGGTCCTGATAATTGAAAGGATTCTTTTTGAACGAGTCGAGGCCTTCATCTGTAATAATTGCCAGCCCTCTGCGAGACCGAAAAAGATACGTTGGACTTGGCAAATTTGATCTGTGAATTTATTACCTTCGATCTTGCAGCTTACATTTCAACTTTTCGTGATGCTTATTCCTGTCCGCATCAAGCTTGTTACCAAAAATCCACAAGAAAAATTTATGGCTGTGTACCGAATCAACAGCACTTCACCATCACTTCATACCGCAGTATCATTAGCAGCTATTTATCAGGTGTCATAAATACATTTTCTACGGCGACGAAATTACGTTAGCAAGCAAAGTGACATCGTATGAAGAAAGAAGTGGCCAGTGGTTACCAGCTGCCACTTGACTAATCGATATTGGTAAACAGGAAAATAAGTTCACGAGTTAAGGATTGACCGTAATTGATAGTGTCCCAAGACTTACTTCTGGCGAATTTGATATCCGTACTAATATGCATCGATATAAGTAAGAGGAATAAACGTTTTCATCCACCAAATTTTCTGGATATGCGATTTGTCCCTGCTCATTTTTCGAATTCTATTTCTAGATTTTAATAAGTTTACACGAGAGCGTTGTCCTTGCATTTTAATAGCTGAGGTGTCATCGTGTCTCTATACCCAAGGCCAGTAAGCTGCGGTAATTTTCGTGATTAAAAAATTCACACAACAACATGTAGACAGATAATTTTCTTCGCGTTACTGCGCTAAGGTCATGAAAACTCGTCGTAATCGTTGGGTAAATCGAGTGACCTTGAACTCGAGCAGGCATACACGATGTTACCGATGCCTTGCCGATGCCAACAAGAAATTGTTGGTCAAACAGTAAATTATTTGAGTAATTATTCGACGTTAATCGCTAAGAAAAAAAAATTGCAGTCGCCAATTGCTTTACCAATCGATATTGGCAACGACGAAAATAAGTTGATGAGTCGAGGATTACCTAGATGAATCGACAGTACCGTGCCGTGAGCAGACCTATCCAGATCTCCGCCTTTGACCTTGCAGTTTTAGATTATCATTTGACGTTGATCGGTATCGCTGTGGGCCACAAAACAAACATAAAATGAAATGGAAGTTGAGTCTACCCGATTCTCCAATGCTGGTTTATTATTATATGAAATTGACTGGTCTGGCACCGTTCGTAGTAAAGAATGGTAGATTTCATCCACCTACTCGGTTGGGCGAATTATATCCGGTCTTTCTCGCTGGCAGTTACTTGATCTCTCTAATAATGGCATTTGATTGGACAATGAAAAAAGTTGTGATATCCAAATTTTCACCGTTCATTAGAAGTATGGGTTCAATATCATACTTCGGAACCATTCTGAGTGTATTTTGTACACTGATAATATCTTCGTTGATGTCCGAGAAGATCGTGTGCCTAATGAACAAACTGTGCATCATCAGCAACGGATTCAAGAGTTTGAACATCAAGGAGGATCATGGGAAATTTTTCAAGAATCTTATCAAAACCGTCGCGATTGGGAACGCTGTCGTCATTTTATCATCTGCGGGGCTAATTTTGATGATTCCCAGCTGGCCCGTTCTTGCTTCTATGAAATACTGTATCGACAGTTGGTTCAGTCTTCATACGATCATAACTTTTTCCCAATTGCTGTTTTTCATCAGGCAGCGATTTACACTTCTGAATAAAAAACTGTCCGAGCTATCGACACCGGTTACCCATAACTTGCGGATCTTTGTCGTGAGCAGAAACGATCTGGGCGAAAATCAATCAGGAAGTGAAGGTCCCACTGTTCTTCAGCGCATCAGGAAGATCGAAGCTTTGCACTTGGAACTTTGTGGTCTAGTAGATCGGTCGACCCAACTATTCGCTATACCGATTTTTTTAATCAGTATTCGATCCTCTGTCGTGGTTATACTGTCCTTATACCACGTATATTTCTTGTTGAAAAGTGCAAACCGTCTCTGCAATGTAGGAGAAATCGTTCCATTTAATATCAGCGACATTTTGTACTTCATATTCAAGATGTTCGCAAATATTGTTCCGTTACTTATCATCCCTTACGCATCTACAACAACTTGCAAACAGGTAAGATTGAAATTCAATTTATAGGCACGTTCCTTTCATTGCTGATTGACGACATTTTAGATCGAAGTGATTGTGAAAAATGATCAGTTCAAACTAATTCTGTACGATGTAGATATTGGAAGATAAATTCTATATGTAGTTACTCTTTTCGATAGGGCAACGCTATGAGAGCTGTGGTGTCCAAGGTATGGATTGATTGTGAGTTCAGGTCATCAGAAATATCGAACGAGGTACGTACGTAAGCTGAAAATTATCATCTCTGTTCTATTATTGGCTGAGAGTCGAAGTTTCTCAATTCATACCGTCATTTTTCAAATTTCATTTCAAACTGTTGTAGTTTTTCGATTTTTCCAATCAACTGCTACACACAAAGGTCGCTGTAACTGCCTTCGGGTTCATGGATTTCGACTATTCGTTCATATTTAAGGTGAGAGTGTTTGTTTGATACATCTAATTCATGAATTTCTGCATTGAACCGCTGTGTAAAGAGAAGATTTTACAGAAATATCAATGTGAGAATGAATATTGACTTCGGGTGTAGTGCGAGGAAAAGAGAGCCCCTTCAGCAAATCACGAATGTAGTATAATGTATGATACTTAAAGACGATTTTTTTTTTTTTTTTTTGTCTCATTACAGATGTTTTGCACTGTGGTAACCTACTTGATCGTCATAATACAATTCGAGGTAACTCAACCATGCCTATAAAATAATCGGCACAAGAGTAGATTGGCATTTCGAAAGGGACGAAACTATTGATTATTGTAACACCTTTCAAGATCACTTTATCTGATATTTAGTCCTACGTACAATTCGAAATTGATTTCACTATAGTCTTGTGTGATATATGATTTGTGTTTTATTTATTAAACATAATAATCATAGGTGATAGTTAATTAATCATAATAATCATAAAAAAAGAAACATTATAGCGATAGACTTGAACAATGTAATAAAATAAGTCCATATTCAATGATTGATTATTTCAATGTATGCACATGTGTGGAATATAAAAATCGTAGCTGTATACAATTCGAGAATTATTGATTTCAACCCCGCAGACTTGTTCCGAGGATTCCCTACTCTTGATTCGAAGGATGAGCAACAGGTGAGTACAGCCAAAGACAGTAAATTCGTCGCACCTAAGATATGCAACCGAAGTTACACCACGTTTTAAGTTGGCAATGCTCAAATTCTTATACCTCAAGTAGGAATTTTTTTTGTTTTCAGCGGAAGAATGATTGGTTATGGTATAAATTGTGTTGTACCACGAACAGTTTCAATATTTTTACTGTTATTGCCAAACATCGTGATCAATTATTTCGAATAATAATTCCCCTGAACTCCTTGATCCTTCACCTACAAATTTCGAACTTTCCAAGTGCCCTGTTAGCGGCATTCTTATCGGTCGACAAGTCAGAGACAAGAGTTTAGTATAGCTATAACTATTTTGAGCTGTTCTTTTATCAACTAGAAAAAAGGAACCAGACTTTGCGGTCGGTCAGTTATCAAATTTTATTGAATACCGAATTGATCGCTGCGGAGTGTCGCCATCTATGCTAATCATCAAGAAGCTATACCACCAACATTGGCTCTATCTGCTGCATTACTTAATGAGACCGCCGCTAGATAGGCGCCACTTTCCGACTCTGGTTCAATTCCGTCAACCATCATCTGGCATCTGAGGATTTGGGAATGTGGAATGATCGCATTGTCGTGTACCATAAACTCGCGGAAAGTGTAAATTCATCGCATTGTTCTAACCGTGTAATATTTCCGTCAATTTTCATTAACTTCTCAAAATGCCGTTGGAAAACCTAGAAGAAGAGGGTCTGGAGAAGAATCCGAACTTGGAATTAGCCCAGACGAAATTTCTGCTCGGTTTACCCGAGCACAAGGAAGAAATAAGCCTGAAAACAAAACTACTAGATGCTATAAAAGCTGAAAGTATGTAATAACTCGTTCGAATAACAAAATAATAAACACTAATAAACGCTGTGTTCCTTCCTCCGATCAGTACTCGCAATATTAACACCTCAAACGTTGTTATTCGGTCTCTCCTCTCCTCTCCTCGAAACTCTTCCCCACGATAATCGCCGACTCATCTCGAACATAACCTATCAAAGCTTTTCCACTATCGTCTAAAAGAGAACTGTTTTATGTCTCAGACATGGCTCCGTTCTACAAAGAGGTATGTCAAGACCTAAACTGGCCAATTGACGAAGGGCTTCTGTCCAAAATGCAGACAAGAAATCAGGAGCAGCTCAAGGAGTTAGACGCGGCTATTGAGGACGCCGAGCAAAACTTGGGCGAAATGGAAGTTAGAGAAGCTAATTTAAAGAAGTCAGAACATCTTTGTAGAATCGGAGATAAGGAAGGCGCTGTTTCTGCATTCAGAAAGACCTATGATAAGACTGTCTCGCTCGGTCACAGATTAGATATCGTTTTTCACAATATTAGGATCGGCCTTTTCTACATGGACCATGATCTTGTGACTAGAAACATTGAAAAGGCCAAAAGGTGAGGAGTTGATATTTTATTATTCATTTTAGACAGCCAGGAGCCCCTTTGAACTTCTTTTAACGAAATACTTACAGTTCGCGTAGGAAAAATCTGTCCATATTCTATTTTATCACAGGAGTTTGCTGGTCTCTTCAACCCCCTTTTACAGTATTCAAAAGTCATTTTTTCAACACGTAGAGCTTCGTTTTCTGAACGATTAGAGACCCAAATATGTGAAATCGAAGCACCGCTCGATCCAAATCCTTTTAATAAGCACTTTTACTTTGCTTAAACGATTAGCAAACTACTACGAAGAAGCTGATTACCAAAAAAACGCTTATTCAACACCATATTATCCCCTTAATCATCTTTTTGGGACTAATTTCGACGTGTGTACAGTTTGATCGAGGAGGGCGGGGACTGGGACAGAAGAAATCGACTTAAAGTATATCAAGGAACTTACTGCATCGCTGTTAGGGACTTTAAGGAGGCTGCGACATTCTTTTTGGACACTATAAGCACCTTTACAAGCTATGAGCTTATGGATTATAATACTTTTGTTAGGTATACCGTGTATTTGAGCATGATTAGTCTGCCTCGTAATCAACTTAGAGATAAGATTATCAAGGGGTCGGAAATCCTTGAAGTACTTCACAACGATCCTGATACCAAGGATTATCTATTCTCTTTGTATAATTGTCATTATGCAGATTTCTTCAAAAATTTAGGTGAGTTTGTCATTTGGTGAATATAAATAATAACTTTGATCTTTTTTTTACAGGAAAATAGGATACAAGTTTAGCTTTTCTTTTATATTTACCAGTTTTGAGATTTGGTTTCGGTAGTCGCGTGAAATCTTAGCGAAAGATGACGAAATGTTTGAAACTTTTAAATATTTACTATTAAGGTTGTTCAATATTCTTGTGAAAACTTGGAGAATCCTGTGAAATCTATGAAATACTTTTGAAATTTCCAAAAAAACTTGACAAATTTCAAAAGAAACTGTTGATAAACATTGAAGTTTCAGCGAAACTTGTAAAACTAATAAAATCTTACTGGAATTTATGAAATTCTTTGAAAATCTGCTACTTTTTCTGTGAAATTTTTGAAATTTCGATGGAATAGAAGAAATCCATGAAATTTCAGTAAAGTTTACTGTATCCATTGGCAATTCTGAGTAAGCAATAAAGAAATTTGATAAAAACTTTCTAAAAACTTGAACCAATGTTGCAGAATCCATAAAAACAAAAATTCACCAACAATCTTTGAATCCGATTCAGATCCTCAAAAAATCTCATTCAAACCTGTGAAAAATCTTCAAAATCTTTTCAAACTCCGTAAATTTTTGAATAATTTCTTGGAATTCCTTCTTCATTCGTTAAGAAATTGTTCTTCTTTCGGATAAAAAGTTTATCTAAATCAAGCAATCCATTTTCCAAATCATATTTCTCACCTTCGAATTAATTTTCAAAGTGGTTCACTGTTTTTAGCTCAAGTGGAAGGCCTCTTGCGTAGAGACTACCTCGTATTTCCGCATTACCGTTACTACGTTAGAGAAATGCGCATATTGGCATACACCCAGCTCCTGGAGTCGTACAGATCTCTGACACTCCAGTACATGGCCGAAGCCTTTGGAGTAACGATCGAATATATTGATCAGTGAGTACAGTTTATCATTGAGTGGATAAATCGGTCCCTAAATTTGCAAAACGTTATAAATTTTTTATTGTTTATTTTTTTCCAGAGAACTTTCGCGTTTCATCGCAGCCGGACGATTACACTGCAAAGTGGACCGCGTCGGTGGTGTAGTCGAGACAAATCGACCCGATAGCAAGAATTGGCAATACCAAGCAATGGTCAAACAAGGAGATCTCCTGCTTAACAGAGTTCAAAAACTTTCTAGAGTCATTAATATTTAATTAATAATTTTATAAGAGAATGATTTTGCTTCCGTAACATTCGAAGTTTATAAAATCGATGAAAAATTTATCTCGCTGCTGTATTTTACCGCGAGATTATACTGCCTGATAATGGAACAGATCGACAGATTTTTATCATACAATGATGCTGTTCTACAATAAAAAAAATAAATAAAAAATACAAATACAAATACAGAATCTTTAAGAAACTTAATTGTTTCGCAAAATAATTGAGATTTGAAACTTTAAACGGCAGAATATAAAGTCAATCGTTTATAAATGATAATAAAACTAATAAAATCAATTGCTGTTTAAACGTTTTTAAACAAAAATCAAGCGAAAGATATTTTTTTTTATACTGTATTAAATATTTGCGATGTACCATTGTCGTATTGTAATCATTATTTGATTCAAACTTGTCGCCGTATTAAATTATCTACCGCATCGAATGTTTTTTTTTTTTTTTTTTTCTTCGAATATTCTTAATTATTTCTTCGTAATTATAAGGCGACCGAAAGTCGTCGTTTGATAATAAAAAGTATAAATAAAGAAATAAAACCGGTAAATATAAAATAAATAACATTATCCTCTCCTGATCCCTTGCCGCGATATTTTTTTTTTTTTTACTCAAAAACTGCTACAGTACAAAAAAAAAAAAGAAAAAAAAAAAAAATTGTTGAAAGATATTCCTAACGCGAAATTTCTCGCAAGTAGAGAATTTTTAGATTTTTGTACCCGATGCTGATCATTTTATGCCTCAGTGAGAGAGATGTGGCTCTCTTCAGATCCGAATAATCGAACTTCTGGAAATGAAGTTGAGCTGCATGTGACCGAGGAGAGAATTCTTGGCAGCAGTAGACCGGGGGATTCCCCTGTCCATTATTGAGGTTGAGTATTTTTTTTTTTTTCTTTTTTTTTTCTCTTTTTTGTACCTTGAATCGTGTCGGTGTAAGAGACATAACTTTTGAATCATTGAATAATAAATTAGCTTACTAAACACACACAAGAAGAGAATTATAGAAAAAAAACATACGTACGTGATGTTTTTCTGTAATTCGAGAACTGTATCAAGATTTTTTTAAATATAGGATATAGATAATTTGTAATTCGTGATGTTAAATCAGGTGACTTGACTAGAAAACTATATGGACGTGGTATAAGTTATAATTGTCATAAGTCCAACAAAACTGAATACCTATATACACCCAGATCTCTGCACGGTTCAGTTTTCTTAAAATATTATCCGATTACGCAAGAAATTGGACACTTGGCATTCGTTTTATGTCACAGTCAAAAATTTTATTGAGCAACAGCAGCGGCAGCCACTGGCTTGGACGAAAAATTTCAAACTTAATAATGATAATGATATATTAAAAAAGAGAGGAAAAAAAAAAGTAACGAGAAATAAAGGTGTCAAAAAATTGACCGAAAATTGAGTTGAGCGAAAAACAAAAACCTATACTCGATTTCGCGAAGCTTATTAAACTATACAGAACTAGACCAACGGAAGTCAGTATGAAAAAAGATTAAAAAAAAACAATACATTTTTCAAACTAAAAAAAAAAAACAGAAGAGAATCTCAATTGGACGAAGAAAAAAATAAACTACGATCATAAATGTGTGTGTATATAGTTGAAAAAACAATCGATGAAAGAACCGAAGAAAGAGAAAATAGATAAGTAAAGCTATACAGCTTTAGTTTACATGTGTCTGATATATCTAAAAAAAAAAAAAAAAAAAGAAAATCTTCGAATAATAATTTGAGAACAAATGAATTAATTGAATTAAAAAAAAAAAAAAAAAAAAAAAAAAGTAAGACTTTTATCATATGATTAAAAATAAAATAATTTTGTAAAAAAGAAAATGAATGAAGAATAAAATATGCGAAAAAAAATAATTGTTGGAAAAAATTATTCGGATATTGTCTCGTAATGCCGGTGGTCCCAATCAGTTCGGAGAGGGACAGATAAATGGAAGCGGAACGAGAGAGACTGAGACCAGTAGTAGCGGACATATATGGTCGGCCCGGTGCCAGAGGCTCTCGGATTACAAGCCGGCGGCGGCGGTGGTGGTGATGGTGGTGGTAGCGGTGGTAGCGGTAGCGGTAGCGGCGGTGGCAGAGGCACAGCTGTATCGTCAGTTCGTCTGTTGCCGATAGCTACTGTTCTCTTTCAACCCTCTCTGCAGGCCCTAGCTCACCGGTCGACCAGTCGACACGGCATTGCCGTTTCGGCGGCGGCGTTCACCGACGCGGTGACGGTAACGGTGACGCCGACGCCGACGCCCGCTGCCAAAAATATACTCGGATTACCACGAACAAGTGGAATACGTTGGGCTTTACGGGAATAAGGATAAAGGATGCGAAAGGATCGCTCCGTGTTTCACGGATTACCAAATGTCCTATTTCCTTGCAGAATTGCAGCTAAAAAAAAAAAAAAAAACAAGTAGAAATAGATCCAAGAAAGAAAAAATCCATTTTTGGAAATTTATAAATTAATGTAAAATCCTGAATCGAAGTCTTCATGCGCATGAAAGTAAATACAATAACTTCTCACGTTACAGCTGGGCATGGAATGTGGATGACTCTTCTTTTTCAGTTTATGTATATTGGTTCGAAGCCAATTATAGTCGAGGTGGTAAACAATTACCGATGAATTTCGATTATTAATTGGGTCATCGATTCTGATGATGAAAATAACGTTTTGTTTATTTGTTTATCAGGATGCATATAATGTGTATACTTTTTCAGCCGGGATATGTGTTTGAAGTGCACAGCGTCCATCTGTACAGAGATTTCTGACGGCCTCTTGGTCATTGCAGGCGCCAAAAAAACGTTTCGATATGATGTCAAAACCGTGTTTCTTATTTATTTTTATTTTTTTCTTTCTATTTATATTGAATTACATTTTTCAGCTTGCAATAATAGACAGTGATATTGCATTCAGAAGCGTCACTTACGCGTGACTCAAATAATTCTTTCTCGAAATGGCTGCTGCGCGGTCAAAATATATATATATATATATATATATATATATATATAATGACAAGTTTTATTTTCCGTTACGAATTAAGATCGGTGAATATAACGATCATTATTTTGGCCCCAAGAACTGAATGATGCAACCCGCATGAAAAATATCTTGCAAATCTCTAAAGTATACATTTTCAGCTGCGCTTCTTCAACGTCTGTGAATTATTTTTTTATTATGAAAATGATATAAAAAAAAATAGATATTGCAGAGACTCGACTCCCAAAAATAATCCAACTTTATATACATATACACGCATATACTGTACAGATTTTGCACAATATCGTTTACGTATTATTTTTCACTTTCCAAAGGCATGGAAAAACGATCTTCTTCGTCTCGATACATACAATATTCTTATATATATTTTTTTCAATTTAAAAATACACGTCTGTACATTTATACATAGGCATATATAGGTATGTATGTATATGTACGTTGTATCTTGTGTTGAGACTGTTACAACAAATCTTAACGATCATCTTTCCTGATAGTATAAACTGACAATATTTATTCCGATCTCAAGAGTTAATCGTTTCACGTGGCCCAGTTTTCAATCCGTGTCAACATACGCCTATGATACATCCCGCGATTCGATGGGTTTAACTCTCATTAAAAAAAAAATTAGAGACCCTGAAAATATAAAGACGAAAAGAAAAAAATTAAAATAAAAGAGAGAAAAATTTAGGAAAAATTTTTAAGTCATTTTCGAATGACCTAACGATTCGACTTGAATTATTCTCGACGTTTCTGTATTAACTGATAGTACATCGAGATCGAGGGTGAGGAAATAAATTTTTTTTTTTACCTCAACGCGAATGAAGAGGGAAAAAAAAGGAAAGATAAGAAACGAATAATTTGATATGATCGAAGGCATTCGGCGTATGTATATAACACAATTTTTACCGCGGGCAACATAATAGGCTGATCTCTTGTCCTGTCCTCATACTCATAATATCTATTTCGAGAATGGTCCACCGGTTATGTTTAGAACAGCTGTTCCATATACAAGACTCAGAAAACTCGACATACTTGAGGCTCCCTTGAGTAAAATGTGCAAAATGAACAAATATCATCGGCTCGGTGCTCCTCGCTGGCAACGACGACGACCCTCTTTAACAACTTGAATGATTCCAACTTCTCAACGTATATAGTATGTTAAACACTTATCTGCAAGAGTCAAAATGCCTCGTTTCAAATTTGCGCTTTATTACAAGCGGCATATTTCAATTAAACATTTTGTGCCCAGTGATAAACCTAGCCAGTTGGTTTTTCTTTGGGACTCACACACGTTGCACAAAACTGCATTTTACTATGCAGCATGAGTGAACATGCTCTAATGTTGATTCTTTCCATAAGAAAAAAATCGATTACAGGATGATGTTTGTTTGAACAAATTGGTGTCGGGTGTAAATTTCATATATTAGCTTCGGATTTAGACAATCTTTTTTTTTTGTTCCAAATCTCTGATCGCTCGATTAAATCGCAATGCTGCAGCGATTTAGCGATTTAGCGTCGATGATCGTTATAATAGGTGTGTCTGATGTTTTTAATTGAAGCGCGAAGTAGGTATAAAGATAAAAAAATTTAAGATACCGGAGGTTTAATGACTACGGGTTGCCAAAATCTTTGCTTTATTTTTATCGTTGCGTAAATAATTGAAAAAAGATCGAAAATCTCTCGACTGTTCGCGCGCGTTCGCACATGTATTTGGTCGGTAACAGACCTGACCCTATTTCCATTGCAATAATTATAGAACTGGCTTGAAAACATCTTATACCAACGTTGCCGCGAACTGTTCAAAACCGACACGATCATTTAAAGTAGGTACCGCGCCCAGAGAAATTTCAAGAGCTGCTTTATAAGTCCAATCGAATTTACACAAACGTTTCAAAAATTTACCATTCTCTTCGTATTTCTTCGTCTATTCATGACTTTTCCCCTATACATCTGCCTTTAACAATAATTCGTCGAAATGGATCAGTTTTTTAGTTTTTTTTAATCCTAATAAATCCTTACGGCGGATGTTTCAGATCTTCTAGCCCTTTTCCAACCTTAATAATAATCTCTTCTCTCTCTCTCTCAATAATAATTATAATGCTCAATCGTTTATTTCGTAAGAATAAGATTTGCGAACGTTATAACATCATTGACGGTTTTTTTTTCAATATTGTACAGAGAAGGTTAATAATTTTTTTGCTAATAATTGATCAAATGCAGAATAGAGTTATAACAAATAGAAAGAAAAAAAAATGAAAATTTCACTGTATTTCTATTGTTTTGAAAAACGAATAAAAAATATATGTACAGTCAGGGAAATGGTATCTGTCGCCGCCTTACTTAATGCAACTGAACATACAAGTGGTTGTAATGAAAAATTTGTCACATTGTTATACCCCGTGGAAAAGAACACTCGAGCAGAGGTTGCTCTAATTTTTTGCCAACTTCAAGGCAATTAAAACCACTTATATGTTCAGTTGCATCAAGTAAGGCGGCGACAGATACCATTTCCCTGACTGTACATATCTATGTATAGTATTATATGTGTTTCTTTTGTTTTCTAAACCTGTCTCGAAATATTCTCATATATTTATTCTGATCAAAGCTTGCACCCCGATCTATAAATATACGTTTTATATTGTTGGCCTAAACGTAAAGTACTCGAACATACGATACAGCTGCAGCTGTTTGAACAGCTGATTATAATCGTAACTATTTATACTACACGTCTATATATATAATATATATACATATAAATTTTTTTCTTTGGCTTTGAACATTTTTCTAGACATTTGAATAGGCACATTGATATACCGAACAAATCGTTGGATAATTAGTCGACATGTTTAATACAGAGTTTCACAAATTTCACGAGATAAATTTTCTGAATATAAATTCTAAGAATAATATATATGTATTATATATGTATTTCATTCTGTTTTTAGATTTAATTATTATTTAATTCAGTTTTTTATTCTTCTGTTATTTTTGTTCAAATTTATTCATTCAAAACAAGAAAACCGAGAAAAAATAAAACAACAAAAAAACGAACGTTTGGAATAAATTCAAATCGCCAAATCTTGGGCTTCGAAAGTTTGACATAGTAGATGCAGGTATCTAGCTGATAGATGAAAACGTTGTTATAAAACAGCTGTCTCGTCGGTTGTTTTAATATACATTATTTCTGCTACTGTACATCATGAATAACATGTCATTTTATTACACAAGTGTACATTCGCATATATATATATCTGTATGTATGTATGTACAGTTAATTAGAAGAAACAGAAAGGAAAAAACCAAAAAAAAAAAAAACCAAAGTTTCTCAGAGATCGTTATCGGCGGAATTGGACCCTGAAAACTTAAACGACGTACACGCAAGTATATAGGTATATAATACGTGAATTAGGCGGTTATTTACGGATGTACAATATACAATTCTCTTTGTCTTGAATTTTGGATTCTTCAGCGGATGTATATATATACTATATACATATATCTATATATAAATGTGCGATTATTCATGTCCAAGATATATTAATCAACTGTCGGGGGCGGGTGGTATTTCGCAGGAGGAAACTCTGCATGAGAATCAAAGAAGAAAAAAAAATAGAGAAAAAATGAAAAATGAAAAATGAAAAATACAACAAAAACTTGTGCTTCGTATGTTTTACGATCGAGATTCGCGGCAGCGAATAGCCGCCAATTCTACCGTATAGTCCAGCGAGCACATTCTTGTATTCTATTGTAAAGAATCTTTTATATATTAATTCTTTTGGACTGCTCATTAATTTTTGATAAAATTTCACAGAGGCGTAAGACCCACTCGATGACCTGACCTTGCTCCCTATAAAAGTTGGGTGACATCGACCAAGCGGTTCCTGCAGAGATATTGACCGTCAAAGTTGATCGAAAAAACACAATCCTCTTCGCTTTTTCTCCCCTTTCTTCCTTGCAGAACGGCTATAATTGGGACCGCGATATCCGTCGAACCGTTGCACTTATGAACTTACAATTTGGAGAGGGTGTTCTTGACAGCGAAATCTCGCCTGTAGTCTATTGTTTTTTAGCAATAATTATCGTCCACGCATAACCGAATTATTCATATAATAATTATTTATGTATAAAAATTAGCTTCTAATATCTCTAATTATTTTATAATTTATATTATTATTATCATTATCATTATTGTCGTCGTTATCATCATTATCGTTATTACCTACAGTAAATATACATCAAAACGCATCAATTTTTTTTTTTTATTTTTGGACGCTGTAAAGGAGGATGAAATGTTTTTGAGTTTTTAGGCCAGTGGAGCTATTTTTTTTACTCGGCGATAATTTTTGACATTTACAATGTTTTTGCCGGGTATACCGTTACTTTTCTTTGGAAATCGTCTTTTTTTTATTCTATTATACTTATAACATAATTTCACAAATAATTCGTATATCTACCGCGGTATGTATGTACGCGCGTAGGTATTTATTTATATATATATTATTGATGCAACTTTCATGTATGATAAATTTTCGACTATAGATCAAACGAAAATATCATTTTACGGGAGAACACAACATATAGGTATATATCCCTGTAATATACGTATAATTCCTCACTTCAGCAATAAAAAGTCTCTCCAGTTTTTACGACTTTTTTATATTTTTGTGTTTCATATTGTTTTCTTTTTTTTTTTTGTTTTTCATTTTTTTATTTTTTATTCTGTTCCTTACACATATAATGTATATCAGATAAATCTGGAACATCCAGTCGTATAAAGCTCCCGGTGGATACGCCTGGGGGTCAAATTATATTTCGTCTATATATTTTTTTTTCAAATTTTGTTATTTTCTTTCATTTTTACTTTACTTTATACTTTGAATAATTTATATATATATTGGAACAAGTCTGATGAAAATCGTGATAAACGTATATACGAAAGATTTTTGGTTAAATGAAAACCATGAAAATGGAATTACAGATCAAAAAATCGGTTTTAATTAAACAAATTTTTACTATATCTGCGGAACTATGATCCCGCGATAATATACAGTTTCGTTGAAAGAAAAAAGAAAAAGCAAACGAACTTTGTAATGGGATGATAATTTGTCTGTTCAAAAAAATTAGTAAATTTTGATTCAAAATTTCGCTATTTATTGAGGAATAAAAACGATGAAGCAATTAAACAGATTATAAAATTTTGTCTGACACAAAAAATATATTTTAAAGACTTCTATGAATACATATACGTATATATAGAGCAAAGTTAACAAGGTTGGTAAAAGATTTGAGAGCCTAATCGCCTAGTATTAAACTATTAACCCTGATTTTAGTGGTTCTGAAGTATTTTCTAAAGTGGAACGCTATATCTGTGATATATACGTACATACTATATGTATATATATATATATATATACATATATATATATACTCAAGGTCATAACTTGCAGGTCAGAAATGACCTTGCATGTTATACGTGACTACATATATCTAATTTCGGAGTATAGTGTGTGTATACGTTAGGTATACCCAGAACCAACCGTGGAGCTTATATTACTGACAAGTCGATTTAAAAGAATAATAAATTAAACTGTAAGATTATATATATTTATGTAAATACATATTATACATATATATGTATAGGTATATATATAAATATAAACAATGATATATATAACTGCATGATGGAAATTTTACGTTTCTGTAGAAACATTCGGGAAAATTCGCCACATGTATTTTGTCTTTGGGATATTTTCTCCTCAATTTTGACTAAATTGGCTATAAACTCACGTTCCGAGTTTTCAAATTTGATCAGTAAAGATTCAAACTGTATACTTATGTATACTGAAAACTATTGAAACATTACGATTTTATTTATACAGTTCAGATTCGTTGTCATCCTGGTTCAAATTGTCCTGGCGCCCAACTCTGGAATCGCATACATCTATCGATTTTTTTCGGACACGTTATCGTTTGATTTATTATGTATAACAACCGTTGCTAAATATTTGACAATGTTCAAAGTATGTTCCATAATTTTTTGATCCCAATCGGACCGACAGTTTTCACACGGCAAGCGCGTAACTTTTCGAAAGTGTGACAGCGGAAGGATTAATTCGATTTTTTTTTCATTCGGTTGAAATTTATCTGAAATCGTTACCTTTCTTTTTCCTTATGAAGTTTACATTCTCTTCATTTTTTTTTCTTTTTCTTTGTAATTTTTTATTACTTTGAGAACACGAATTACACAAATAACTGTGTATCCTTAGTCGAAGAAACTATCGGAAATGAAAATCTAAGGGTTCGCGTAATGTACAATTTACGTTCGATCTAGATGTGATACATTTATTGATTATCTTTATATAAACGGCTGTGAAACCAGGATCTTATTATTTGACGGACAGTTTAACGCCGGGAATAATATCATCCTGCGATTATTACGTAAGATAGTAACTTTCAATATGGCGACCGCTAGCCGCCAAATAGCTGGAGGCTCGGCGGTATAGATTGTAATATGTAAAGATAGATTCACGAGTGAGGGGCGACCGTTTAAATTTAGAAAACCCGTTCTGCTTGCCAGACCTGATCCTAACCTGACCCTATCCTGGACCACATTTTCGATTCTTACTTATATCTTCTCAATTATTCTTATCGGTTAATTATACGTTTTCCCGCCATTTCATCACACGTATCACATTCATTTTTTCCGTTACCCATAAAACTCAACAGAGGCGCGCAATTGCAATTCCTTTTTTCTTTATAGGTTAGAATTTTTTCTTCGCAGAGCGTAAACCGCGTTTTTTTTTCCCGCCAAAAATCAACGATCTATATTTCTCGATCATTTCATATGTTTAAATAATTTTTTTTTCTTTTTTTTTTCGTTTTTTTGTTTCACTATTTTCTATTCGTTCAGCAACCGTCGCTATATTAAGAAGTCAGAGTCGTTAAGCGATTGTTTTTTTCGCATGTTCGTATATTAGTATATTTACGTATTATCTATCTATCTATAGATTACCTATCTATCTGTTAGATAAATCGATGTGAAATCCGGTGTGTTCAGTAAACGGAAACGCAAGTGGTGATTTCTGTTTTTTTTTTTTTTTTTTAACAGGTTAAAAATAATAGACATTGATTTATAAATTGCGGATATTCTTAGTTGAGCAAAAATAAGAAAAAAAAAAAAAATGGAAATCACCGATCGTTTGAAATTGTTTCGGAATATGATAAATACGGTACAGTGTTAGAATACCTCGCGGTTATAGTTGTACAGACGGTAAATACCTAGTTCGCGACCGGTATATCTATAATGTATATCAACATATATCGAAGGTACAAAGTTATAACACCGAACTATTCCTGGCGCGTCCGGTTGATGACTTTCGAGCATCCGATGACTAAGACGTTGGTGCTCGTAGGAACTCCTCGGTATTTGTTAACGGATTGAAATTGATTGGTTGTCATTCGCGCCGACACAGATGACTATTAACGTTGGCACTTTGTTGATCGCGAGTGTGCGATATTCGCGGACAGCCATTTGGATATATTCATTTTTAGACCATGGTAGATAGTTGGTAGATAGAAAACTATGATCCTAGCCAGCAAGTGTATACCGATACGAGCAGATACGTACACAGATAAAAACATATTTATCGAATTGTACAATTTTCATGGATATTTGTTCAATAAGTCAACCGTGCAGATTGGATCGGTTTGCCTGTACCGATTCCTAGATTTTTTTTATTTTTTTTTTTTCTAACGGTTTTGTTTATGAATATGGAACTAAAAACTGACTCACTGTTTTATATATAGTCAAATTTTCAGATTTAACGTCACGTACGGTTGGCTGACTTTTAGAACGTTCTTTGAACGGTTTCCGGAAGTCAGATCTTTCGATTTTCGCAAAATTATTTTTACTTTTACCACACACGTAAGTATTGTGTTTATCGTGCTGTATGCAGGGTGGAAATAGAAATCGGGTTCCAGAAAATCCGCGGAGGAATCGCCGATATTTCAACCAATTTATACCGATCATTCGTGCATCCACTGCACGTCGTTGTAACTGCAGCAGACCCGTCGATTCACACTTATTCATGCATAAATACAAAATTGTGTGAAGAAATATATCCTGCTTATCGTAAAACGCCATTCAGCGCAGTGGATGGACCCGAAATCGGTCCGGCCGTTACCGATTTATGTCTGTCGAAATGAACTTTCCAACTGTTCTTTAAAAATTTCGAAAGCTCTGAAGGCGTACCAACCAAGCAAATTTCGTAAAAATCCCACGAACAACACTTTTATCTACCATTTTCAAACCTCTCGACCGATTTTCACCAAATTCAACACATGGTTTAAAAATTGTTCGAGATATTTATGTGCAAAATTTTGTAAAAATCGGTCGACTAGATCGAAAGATATTCGACGAATGGTCGAAAAGACGATAGAGAAGAGCTTGTCAAAGCAGTGTCCGCAACTTCATAATCCGGGGAAAATAAAAACGATTTTTTTGTTTCTTCGGACAATATCATTAATTAACTCTCTGCCAACATTTGGCAACGAGTTTCTGGTTCCTTCGGAATACAGAATATAATTAATAGTCAGCATAGCATCAACTAGTCTGCAGACAATGAGAGCTGCAACACTACAGAGCTCGCCAGACAACTGTTTATAATACATACTAAACGTCGAGCGGCTTAGGCCGGTCGACGCATGTGCCGGTTGACCGTTACTACTGAACTCTAGAGATTGGCTGACCTCGCGGTGACTGATTCCACTTAAAATCTACGGCTATTTCGATCTAGGGATTTAAATAACCTAAAAATCTTCTCATTTTCTTATTATTTTTATTTTCGACCAATCGCAGATAGCTGCCGATTTCAAGGTAAAACTTGAACTATGTGACAGTGCTGCCACATTAATGGGAAAAAAAGTCTCCAGACGTTTATGATAGCTTATATAATAGATATCTAAACATTCATTACAATACCTACGGTCGAATAATTATTATCAAGTATATTTTAATCATTGTCGTATTATATGTATGAGAAATAATAACTAAAAATCTGTTACTGCACAACTGTTTATTTAATTACCAGATCCATGAAAGAGGAACCGATCCGACATGCGCAGTTTACGATTATTCAGTCTCTGCGCAAGCTATTGGATTTGAAAGAAATCCGCGATCGTTTATTTGGGTACAATTTTTTTTATTTTTTATTTTATTTTTTTCTACAGAATATAGAATATCAAACACGATGTATTTGATTGACTGAAAATTTCCAGACACCACGAGTCTTTCTGGGAATAAAAAAAAAAATCAATAATAATAATAAAAAAACAAATAAATACATACTGGGAAATTTTTTCAAGGACAAATGTTATTTAAAAAAAAAATCCTCCAAAGTGAGCCGAGCTATACAAAATTTGGTCTTTGAATTTCGATCAGGCGATTATAAGTGACAAAAATGGAGAAAAAAAAATTCAAAAATCGAAGACGGATGAACGGGGCTTAGTTGCAGTTAGTCAGAATCTGTATTCCGATCATATGTCGTCAAATCCACATGACTTCTAAGAAGAGTATGTCATAGGTATATGTATGTAATATGTATATGTCGAGGTATGTATGTATATATGCATACGAGTACATACCTATACAGATATATATCGAAAAGTAAAATATATGAAAGTAGAGGGGATGTGGAATGAAAGGTAGAAAAAGGTAGGGGACGTTCGCGGGGGCGGTTGGCGGCCGAGAACCGACCGTCAAGAAATAGATTTAGTTTGGTTAGTTCGTGCGCGGGGCCCCAGCGACTGGGACGACGGGCAATTCAAACGAGGCGAACGACATATATATATATATATATACATATATATATATATATATAATAATTATACGACGATACAAAATACGCGCGCATCCATAGGTCAGAAAACAAAAAAAAAAAAAAATAAGGAGAAACAAAAAATATTAAAAAAAAGTAATAATAATAATTAAAATAAATTTTAAGGGCGGGTAGGTCCGATATCAAAAAAAAAAAATCCACGCGAATCGAAAGCCGGTGTAACATCAAAAAAAAAAGAAAAGGGAGAAAAAAAAAGCAAGGCAAAAATCACCCCAGTGTCAAACAACGCGGTGTACAGTACAACGATATTATACAGAATTAACACGTATTAAGAAAATACTAAAAGAGAAAAATTAAAGAGAAAACACAGAAAGAAAAAAAAAGAAGAGAATTTTTTTTATTTTATTTTTTTTTTGGTTCGTTTCATAAATTTTTTTTTCTCTCTTTTCATTGTTTTTTTTTTTTTTTTTTTCTTCTAGTGCGAACGAGCTGTTAAGAGAAGATAATTGAAATTCTCAAGTAAGTTCATTACGTAAAAAAAAAAAAAAAAACGAAAAATAAAAAACCAAAGAAACAACTGAAAGTGCAGCTTTAATATGTATAGCGTTTATCGTGCGGCTAATTATCTTCATTCGAACAAAAAAATTTTTTGCTCTCTCCTTTCTTCATATTATTATATACTCTTTCTTCACAAGTGATATAAATTTGATACATATACCCATATAACGATGATGATGATGAATATCATATGTATATTAATTTTATACCAGAAATTGATCATTAAACATGTGCTAATTGCAAAATTTTTGCAACCACTCGACGACATAACGATATTATATATATATATAACTTAAATTCGTGTAACTAATTATAATACGTCTATATAATATAACTAACCAAAAAAATCTATCAGTTATTCGTCTGCTGCAGTGTACAGGAATTATATCTGTTTCCATACTTATATTACACACATACTTATCATTTAATTTAAACGCTATACCATTTTACGATTTCAGTGGTTTTTTATATATATATTTAATTTTTTTATTTACTTATTCATTTTCCTTACTTTTCATTCGTTCTTTCTTTGTCAATTTGAAAACGGCGGAATTTGTTGCAAATAATTTTCGATAAAAAACAGAAAGAAAAATCAAAAAAGAATCGTTTCACCATAAAATTATTTGACCTTGACCGTCGGACGTTGCTAATCGAATCCAATTTTGATTTTAATATATATATCATACCACCGTACGCTTAAGGCAGCCAGAAATTTAATTTTCGTAAATTATAAAAGAAAGAAAATTAAAAGCTGCGCGAATATGCCGTCGATTTAAATTTAACAATTTTTAGATAGGATTTTTGGTTTTTTTTTTTGAGCTTTCGGTTCGGAGTAAAACGATGGAAAAAAAAACGAAGGGGAAAAAATTATACTAAAATTATAGGTGAATAAAAAAGAAAAAAGAGAATATGAGCAACAGTAGAGGAATTTTTGAAATTATTGTCTCTCGTGGCTTTGAGCATTTCGACAATTATAAGTGTTTGTGATTATATATGTATATAATATACGTGTATATCTATGTACGGTAATTTCAAGGATATTTAATTAATTCAGTGCAGCGTTGAAGAATTTTTTAAAAAAATATTCGTATCGTTATAGCTGCAGAGATTTCGAGGAAGGATAAAAATAAGAATAAAAAATAAAACAGAAAAAATTCGACGGTAGGTATAGGTGCGAGTGACCCGAAACGAGAAACGAAAATGACGATCAGCGGGTGTGAATTAATCACGGATGTATTTTTTTTAATTTTGTTTTTGGGGATTTTTTAAATCACTCGCGGTTACTCGAAGATCGATAAAATCCTAATAAACCGACTCACGCTGCATCTAATTCAAGACTAATTTAAAAAATCGATTTTCAACATTTCCCTATAATACGACTCTCACCTATACCTACGCGAGTGAAAAGTGAACGATCGTGTTAAATTATCATTAAAAAATAAAAAATAAAAAAACACGTTCAATAGTAAAAATAATTTTTCCTTTTGGCTCCGATCAACCAACCCCTATCTCTATACATACATGAGTTACGCAACGGTATATAATAATATGTTGTAAAATTTTCTAAAAATAAAATTCAGTGAAAATATAATTTTCGATGAACCATATAATAATATACGATCTAAAATATCGATAAAAGAAAATTTTTGAGAAAAAAAATCCTCATTCTATTTCCGATCTCTGATAACGATTTTCTCCAACCCTGTTCGGCTCTTTCCAAAACGTGAAGTAACAAAAAAAAAAAACATATTTAAAAAAATTACGGTGAATATATAAGTTGAGCGTTGAAGAAGAGAGTCAGTCCGATCGACAGATACCCAGTGAAAAACTATTCGTAGACTGGTCTAGGTATCTAGGCTCGATGTTGGATTATTTTTAGAGAACGTAACGTGAGCAGGAGTGGAGGTAAAGCGAAGTAGCACTCTTAGCAGCACGCGATTCTGCGCTTTGTTGGACGGATATCATCATCTTAGCTTAGTTATTTCGTTATTGCGATGGCCCCGATGCGTAGGTGGCCGAGCGATGCTTTAGCCCCGCCCAAAAACTACGGCGAAAGCTAAAAGCTAAAAGCTAAAAGGTTGATTTAAAAATACATACATACCCTCCACATGCATGACCTGAACTTTCGACTAGGTATATTGCCAGAAGAATCCTGCACGTAAACATCGGGAATATTAAATCGAAAATCATTTCATAGCTAACCGTTTTGACGTTGGGCTGTTATTGAGACACTCGAAAGTTCCATGGGCCTGAGTTTTCACCCGAAGAATAGCGAAACTGGTTAAAAAAATTCAAAAATCCAAGCAACAAACCGAAATCGAAAAATAAAAAAAATCGCTCGAAAACAAGCCTCTATTCAAAACCGCGTAACTTTTCAACCTGTTGACATATGAGGGTCTCCGTAGTCCCGTTTTGAAGGTAAAGAATCAACCTTCAAAATGGTGCCTCAGAAATATCTCTAGGTTGATCAGGAGCTGAGATATCGGCATTTGAGTGAGCCTATCAAAGCTGGTCCATACCGATTTTCTTTATTAAATGTTTTTAAGCTTGTCGGCACATTCGATTCCTCCTGTTTTTTTTTTTATTCTCATTAACTTCTCCAAGAGGAAGACCCCTCGCCCCTGTTTTTCTCGAAAAGGTATATTTGCAACCACCGATTTGATCGCTCCGCCCCGCTGCAATTGACGTTCTTTCGTTAGGATAAAAAAATCGGATCCAACCAACTGCATATCGACGATATAGATCTCTGAACCAAAGATTTTTGACGTTAGCTTATAGACAGATATAGATCACATTTAGCAAGCTCCGGTCTGCTGATTTCTTTGACTCAGTATCTAATAATAACTCCCAGTGTGAGTAACGGAGACTGAAGACAGTTTCTAAATGCATCATTCATGTAGTAATTATAACTTCTAGGTCAGAACAACCGGGTATAGATACACATAAACATTTGTTTACTCAAAACGATTAACACAATTTCCCCGAAGAATTTCAACCGATTTTAAACGGGGAAAATCGGTTCTATCCCGATCGAAATTTATAATCAAATATAATATTATACATGAGTTTATTAAATATGGTTCCAAAAAAAAAACAAAAAAATTTTAGGGACCTCAAGTCTGACGAAGATTTTTTTGACTTCTTTATACTATCTTCGCGAATATCTGCAGCTAGTCGCGGTGTAACAGCTGCTAGATTATACGTCAAAGTAGCATTCAGCGAATAGCTTAGCGGCCCACGAAAGAGGCCATCGATGTTCTAATTCGGTCGGAGACTTGGGAGATTCTAGCAAACTGGTCAACGCCTCGAATCATGTGCTAATTCAAATTCCATGTGACATAGTACGTAGACTGCCGGACGTACTATTTGCGGTTAACGTTTCTGGTTTTCGTACGTGATTGACAACAGCATACCTAATTGAATAGAGGAAAATAAAAATGATAATAATTTCCGAATATTATATCTGAGTGAATTTTGGAAACGCGTTGAAAAGAAACCGTACGTATATTAATATTATACATGAAAATAGCTGTCGCAGTTACGTAATACTTATATTTATTGCGAATATCATCCTTTGGGATTATTATTGCCTGATTCCAACAATAGCGAGCTCGAATCGCGTGGATAAAAATAAAGTAAAATGTTGAAAAAGAGAAGAAAAAAAACTGAAAAGAAAGATATACGTGACTGCGTGCAGAAGGAGTCAGACGTGAGGGAGCTAAAAATGAAAATGGCGATCGAGTGTAAATTTAAACGATCAGCGCAAATTCTTCACGGACATTTTTATTATGCGCTTGCGATTAAATCAGGGTAATTTATCTCACCGACTGCCTCTAAAACTGAATTATAAATCTCTCAACGGTAGGGTATAGGTATAACTATAGACGATATACGTTATGTAATATTGTAATCAAGCCGCGGTAAGAAAATTTGAATAAATCTAATCACGGTGGCTGTGAAATTTGACGCTGAGAAACTTCTTTCGTTACTCACGTTCGCGGTGATGTTGAAAAATCGGAATTATATACGTTTTTGAATCGTGCAGGCGTTAGAAAAAACTACCCAAACCTTAATCTTCGCAATTTAAACAGCGGCTAATGGAACTAACAGGCCAAAGTCCCGAGGTGGATCGTCGATTGAGATATGGCTGTCGTATCTGACCCCTGCGCAACGCCATCTACCGTTACGTCGCGTTTGTTTACCGCGATTTAAATTTGAATTTAAAACATTATACATATATGCGTGATAATCTTGCTAGAGAATGACAATTGTTTGGCTTCTGACGTTAAAACGGCGTGTGTATTACAGTATAAATCTTCGAGGCGAATGTTTTGACTTAAAGGATCAGGAAATCTTTGCAGTTAATTATTCGCAATATACATAAATTGTTGGTATATAATTTGAGCGATATATCGATGTGTAATGCCAAGTTTGGACGTATACTGCAGCTAGCTAGCTAGTTGTTGAAACTTTTTTGGCAACTTGAATCCAGCGTAAAACATTGGGCGTTAAATTAGTCAGACATTAATTGTGGATCTTGGGACAGTGACATTAATTAAATGTGTAATGTAGTTTCGAAATAACCGATGTTCAACGTGATGTAGTACAACAGGCGCGGTTAAATGCAACGCGATCATATATTTTCCGAACCCTGACTAACTAATTAATAATGATTTAATCAAGAATCCTTATTTTATTACTGAAGTACCTATGTCACTTGATCGTCGTTAAAAATAATATCTATTTATAATCCGGAATACCCCATAGTTTGGATATAGGGAGTCACTTGAGTTCACGCCTTGCGCTAGGCAATTCAGCTTCTAAATGCTCACCATTATTTTTCTCCTTCTAGATATACACGCATCGATCATCGGTGGGAAATTTAAATAAAGTAGATGGTGCCGGTCGGCAATTATTTGTGAAGGAAGGAACAGGAGTTAGGCGTGAGTAATTTATAATTATCATACCTAACATCGACAACAATGATAACAAAAAAAAATAAAAAAAAAATAAACAAAAATAAAAATTCTGAAAAAGTTTTTGAAGAAGTTTACACGTCTGGAAATATAAATAAATGAATTTTGACAGCGAATAACTTCTTTAATAAATTTCTTGGAAGAATTTTTAATCCGTATCATAAGAAGAAGTCTCGAAATTTTTGAATCTTTCTGAAACAAATATAGCCCAATGTTTATTTGCGAAACGTCGATTGAAAGGATCTCTTAGAAATTTCTTTCGTTACCAGCATCAGACGTTAGGCGAGGTTTAATTTTTGAATAGAAATTTATCTGGGAAAAAAAAAATTGGACAACGATTGTTTTGAATTGTTGAAAACAAATGTGTAAATAAATTATACGATTTTTCGGAATAGTGATAACGAAGGAAATCGAATATGATGATACAATGAATAGAACATCGGAATAAAATTTTGAAGAAACAAAAAATAATACAAAATTATTCAGAATCGTATTTAATGACGTTGTGAATATCTCTAGGCACCCCAAAAAAATGGGGGTCGCCGAAGATTTTGCCCCAAGCTTCACCCAGAAGCCACAATTGAGACAGGAGGATGAGGGTAACAGGTTAATATTCGAGTGTCAGCTGGTGAGTTCACCAAAGCCTGAAATATCATGGTTTCGAGGAGAGACTCAGCTGAACGAAGATGCGAGGACGAATTTCAAAATTCAAAGTATCGGGACGAACAAGTTCCTCGTTGTACTTGAACTGGACGACGTGATAGAGACCGATGCCGGACTTTACAAGGTCAAGGCAAAAAACAAGATGGGAGAAGTCGCGGCGTCGATAAATTTGAACTTCAGTCGTAAGTTCTTTGTTTTTTATTTATTCTAATTTCTGAATTTCAATGAATCGATGATCAAAACGTCGCGAACAATCGTTACAAACGAAAAAAAATAATATCAAATAAAATAAAACAAAGAAAAAACGATATTTTATTTTTATCTTTCATATAGAAAAAAAAAATTTCAATTTTTTAATTTGTCTTCTCTCATTTTTGAAATTTTCCAAAGACAAACAAACAGATGGCAATCGCGGTTGTATCGATTTCTTGTACGATTAATAACTCGCATTATATTTTACAGCTGTCGATGAGCCTAGGGAGAAGTAAGTCACATATAGAAATTAAAAAAAAAAAAAAAAGAAATGAATGTGCTCCTGAAGGCTCTGGCTTCGATTTCCGTACACACGTTATACCTATACCTTGCAAGAAAAAAAAAACAAAAAAAAAAAAAAACACCAAAAAAACTAACTAATCGTTACATTCTCTCGACGCCATCTATTGTATTATTTTTCATTTTACTTTATTTCGTTATATTTATTTATTCATTTATCCCGTATACTATATTATTATCGTTTTCTTTGTCATATACCATATCGTTATACCACAATTCTTTCACACAGCCTTATTTATATTCATTTATTTTAAATTTATGATTTTAGCGGCCGAGCAAGAAAAGGCGCGGTGAGTTTGGTCACTTCCGGTTCAAATAATTGTTTTCCTTTATCGTTTATAATATATGTCTCACAATCAATATAAATCTATTTAATTCATTATATTAACATATATAATGCTGTACATATTCACATTTACGCAATTATTATATTATGTACATACGTACAAGATATATACATCATATATGTATATCGCAGATAATCGAATAACTACTTGCTCTTTTTTTTTTTATTCTTTCTTCATTTTGATTGAGTTCTTGAAATTATCAGCTAAAATCGTTTTGTTTTTATAATAACTCGCTGTTTATTGTCTCGTCAAATATCATATGTATAATATGTAATATATATATAATTACTAATTACTCACAGAAAAAAAAAAAGAAAAATACATTCACAAATCAAAAATTTAATTAATACGCCGCCGCGTCCCGAATAATTCTTAAAAAAAATTACGTATCATATCCTCGAAACATATTATTTTCATCCCTTTATACACATTTATTTTATCATTTATTCATATATACATAGTGTTATAAATCCCGATATTTATTATTTATTTATTATTTATTATTCATCTTAATTTTTAATCACATTTTTATATTGTTTATTTCATCATTACCCACGCTAAGGCTTATGCTAATTGTAATAACTCGTTTGATGTGTGTACGAATTGATATATTTAATAACAAAATATTAATAAACTATCCCCAATTAAAATAACACGGTTCTGTTCAGTGTGTACAATTTTTTTTTTCTACAGTGTTTTGAGTGTCTCGTGTGTCGATATTCGAATATAATATCGTGTATATAACGTAACAAATCTCTGCATGAAATTTGTCGATGATAAATGTTTCCTTTTCATTAGTAAAAAAAAAAATTCAATACATCGTCAAATCTTATTCTAAATAAATAACAAACCTAGTCAGCTCATAGGAAACAGATTTACGATAAAAACGAGCCTTAAATCATCGAAATCTGATGTACCAAACTCATTTAATCACTCTCGCAGTGATCGCAAATGTTATTCTGCGCAGTACGCGGTTCAAGCTAATCGGGGGATTCCCCTGCTCGTAACCAAACCGGGGAATATGACCTAGTTTGAGAGTGGAGACCGGCAAAGATGGGTTGGATCATTGGATAGGTAGACTATGATAGATAGACAAATAGTTAGACATTGGGAAGCTGGAGAATAGTTTTTGGATTAGGTGCCGGATCGATAACAGAGATTTATTAATAACGTATTATTTTAAAAAGATGACTCAGTGATAATTCGAATGATTAATAATTCCAACCTTCGTCCACCAGAATCGAGTTACAATCTAGTTTATTACTTTGACGTTGGTCAGGTATACGGATGATGAAAAAGAAAGTATATGTCTAACAGCTGTAGCCTACTTCTCTAAACTTAGTATATCGGAATCTCGACCGTTGCTCCGCATATCTCGTTCGGATGACCGTTATTTCTCTTTAGCTTTGGCCAAATCTTCTTTATTCAAAAGAACGATTAGACTGTTCTCTTCGCATCATTCATTCGAAAAAAATCATTTTTGCAGCTCCGATTGAGGATCGAGACTCTTTATGCCGTTTGAACTTTGAAAGAGAATTTTTTATTCGACAAAAAATTCTAAAACCGGCAAATTTAAAATCATCTCATTTCAGATTTTGCTTCAGTATATATGTTACCGTTGTTATCGTACACGGAAATAAATTCGGGCTATTATAGTTATGAGGATATTATTAATAGTTGTTCGATCGAACGAGTTTAGGCATGTCTATTAATAATAACGATCATTGTAATCGTTACAGCATCAAAAATTTATTTATAACCTTACATACTCATCATCACGATGTACTGATTTCGACGAACGATCTAACAATAAGCAAATATTTTGGTACGATGCCACGGTAAAATATATACGAATTGTTGGGCGGAAGATCAGATTCACTTTATTTCTATGTAGATTATAATTTTCTAACTGTATTCGGAGTATTAAATAGAATTTAAACGGGCCATTGACCAAAACCTAATTTTAGTCAATTTTCAGAGATTTTGTTGTTCATTGTCGTGTCGTGTTTAGACAGTATTGTGAATAAATAGTTGGCAACTTTTACTGCATTAAATAACAACTGCGAATACCGCAAACAAAACTCGAGTCATTTAATTCGAATTGTTGAAATTCGAATCACGTCGACGATCGAACTTGCGACAATCGACTATCGAATCGAGCTGTCACCGATTTTTCCCGCGTTTCTTTAACTTCGTGCAAAAAAAAAACTTCACCGTTTAGCTAATTGGCCGATATTTTTGATAAATTATGTAGACAAAAATCAGTGAGATAATTTGACTGATTCCTGAAGAGTTTTTTGGCTTCTATAATATCAAAAATTCAAAAAAACATATAATTTTCATTAATTCTCTTCGAGGTATTGCAACGAATATTCGAATTTGGAACATCAGTTATTCTTTCGATATCCGATTCGATGATTTTTGACGTTTTTAGTATACGGTTAAAATTTCTGCATCTAGATTTTTATGTTCGTTTGTCGTTTTTTTGCATTGCTGTACATTTATATCGAGTTTGTTTATTGATTTTTGTTGGTTCTTAGAGTTCGTACTTTGCAAAACGAAGAAACACTAGAAAAATTTGGACAGAATTCTGATCCAATACTCGGAGGCAAAATAAGATGCGAAAATTAAAAATATTGCCGTATTATTTTACAGACAAATCGACGGAATTGCACCGACTTTTGCAAAAAAGCCTGCAATCAGACAAGAAGAGGATGGAAAACGATTACTATTCGAATGTCGTATCACCGCTGATCCGACCCCCAAGGTTTCATGGTCCCACAATGGAAATTTGGTCAAGGATTCCCCCCGTCATAAGGTATAAAAAAATCATTCAAATTAATGCAAACTTTATACGCATTTGTTAACATATTGTGTAGCTTTGTTAACATATTTGAGGTGCTTTCGGTATCCAAAACTCGAAAAAGCATCTATTTCGGTGTTAATTAATATATTTATTATTTATTTAAAAACAGCTAACAGTGGATAAGGACGGCCACTCGTACTTTGCAACGTTAGAGATCAAGAACGTGACTGTTGAGGATGCTGGAAAATACAAAGTCAATGCAAAGAACGAGCTCGGCGAGTCCAACGCGACAATTTCACTGAACTTTGACAGTAAGTATTGAACAGATTCATTTACCATAATTTTTATTTTAAACTTAACTTTATAAATCACATTTGCATATATCGTACAAGGGAACATAATTTAAAAATTGCAAACAAAAAAATCGAATTTTGTATATTTCATATTTAACAAAATTAGCCATGAAAGAATTTGAATCTACGATGAAAGAGAGATCTTCTATTGTACTATATGCACAATATTATTCTATTTAATTTCTTTTTTTTTTTTTTTTTTTTACATACAAGATAGGATATAGCTCCGATCTAATTATATAACGACTAATTTAAGCTTCTTTTTTTCGTGGGTTTTCAAAAATGACAATTACACACGTTTTCTTATATATGTATATATAGATAGAAATACAATAACAATTATTTGTATATTAAAGCTTTTTAAAATCGATTTATTTAATTAATGAATTTATTAATTTAATCAATTAATCAATAAATTTATTAATTTATTTAATTAATAATTTATTTCAATTAAAACATTTTCACGATCGTGAATTAGGATCATTTTTTTCATTGAGAAGGAAGAATTAAATACTCCATTAAATTTAACAAAAGAAATTAAGAAAATAGGATCAATTATTATTATTATTATCCCTTTGCTGTCACACTTCGGAAAAGTTACGCGCTTGTCACAGTGGGTCAAATTGACACAACCGATTTTTAAATAGTTGCCGTGTGAAAACTATCTGTCCGATTGGAACCAAAAAATTATGCAACATACTTTGAACATTGTCAAATATTTAGCAACAATTATTTTATAAGAAATCAAACGCCAACATGTCCGAAAAAAATCTCGATCGTAGGGCAAGTAACGATAGATGTCTAATTCTAGAGTTGGGCGCCGGGTCAACTTGATCCACAGTGACAACGACGGGTTACCAAAGTTATAAGATTCGCAAAATCAGAAAACTCATCTTTCTTCAAAAACGTAACGGTGATTTTCTGTTATAGTCGTGTTAAACGTAACAATTATAGTGTTTCTCACACCTTTTCATAGATTTTTTTTTATCACTTTATTTACAATTATTAATCAATCAATTAATTAGTTAATTATAGATACAGGGTGTCTGCAATGATGATCATATAAAACAAATATCATATATTTGAATCTCGATTATTCAAGCAGTGGAAGATTTTCTTAAATAATCTCTGTATGTGGATTTAAACGAAAACGGAGAAATAAATAATAATAATATTAATAATAATAATAATATTAATAATAATAATAATAATATTAATAATAAAAATAATAATAATAATTATGATAATCTAATAAACGTAAATCAATTAATTAACTATTGTATAGTATAGTTTGTTTCGCTTATACGCTATATCGCTGCTAGTTTGTGAAGGTTTTAAATAAAACAATCACACACCACTACTATATACCTATACATATACAGTAAATAAAAATTATTAACCTAATAATAATTAATATTAAAGAAAGAAATAATAATAACACTTACCGATCGATCAATGAATCGATTAAAAAACAATCGAAATACATAGAAAGACATAAAATTTTTCAAGGAATAATTATTGTCAGCATTTAAAGAATTCTGATAATTGTTGATTACATTTTTTTTTTTTTTTTTCTGATCACATTCATAACATTTTACACACGCAAACAAAAACAAACAAACACACAACATTTCATGGATCACTAATAAAGTAGTAATTTTTTTCAACTTTTAACTTATGTATGTATGTACTTGTACATGTATGTAACGTATATGTAGATCTCTATTCCGACTATAGCTGCAGAATTTTCTTCATCGAAAGAGGAAATTGAAAAAGAAAAAAAAAATTCACAGTTTTAAAAAGAAAACAACAGATATACCTTCAAGTAAATAATAATAATGATAATAATAATATTGTAAATATAATAAATTGATAAATAATCTTCACACAATACATCGCACGGAATTAAAAGTCTGTAAAAATGTGTGTTCCTTGCATACAACCAGGGACATGGTGAATTTGTCGCACCTAAAATATGCAACCAAAGTTACACTCGTTTTAAGTGGCGCGTCCATCTTGAGGGCCACTGTGGTGGAAGGTGGCGAGTGGGTTATCATGGCATTGCCAACTTAAAACGTGGTGCAACTTCGGTTGCATATCTTAGGTGCGACAGATTCACTGTCCCTGCAGGCATGCATAAAATCAATCTATGTACGCATTAGGCTGTCTATAAACAAAAACCGCAAAAGTAAAAGAAGAAAAAATTTCCGTACCCAGAACACTAAACGTTATTTTTTGACGAAAAAAAAAAAATCTTCGCAGAAGTTGAGCTCTTCATCTCACCTCTGAGAGATGAGGCAGCAAATTTAAATTGAATTGTGATTTTTCGTTTTTGTTTTAAGACACATCCTAGTACACATGCATGAAATGATTTCGAATACGAAATTTGGTCAGAAATTGGAATGTCAATAATTAATTATACGCATCGTGCCCAGCAAAAAAAAGAAGATTGAAAAAAAAAACTGGGAAACGTAACAACTGTCAATCATAATTAAAAGTAAAATAACTGCGTGCAGATATGTATAACATGTATGACGCGTTGCATGAAATACAATTTTCAATGGAATCGTGTTCCATGATATGTTGCGATGTAGCTGAAAGCTTGGTTATGATTAAGGAGTACCTATAATAATTTATTGATTAGGATGTCGAGAATCAATAAAATATAATCTTTCGAAAGGGCGTGAAGAAAAAAAAATTAAATTAAAAAGAAAACCACAAAAAAAAGTAAAATTAAAGAAAAATTCAAAATTTTGTATACGAATAACGAGCGTAATTAAATACGCATACCCTTGGTGAATTGAGGCACGTTTATGTGAATGTAGGCGACGAGGCGCCCGTCCCAGATGACGGAATCAAACCAACCTTCACCGAGCGGCCTGTGATCAGACAGTCAGATGATGGGAACACAATTACTTTCGAATGTCGTTTAGTCGGTGATCCTAAACCAACTGTTAAATGGTAAGACTGAGCATGCCTTGTCCACCACAATAATTAAAATTCAAAAAAAAAAAAAACAAACAAAAGACAAAATCGGTACAATATATATTTCCAAATTTCCAAATTTCAACTTAAACTTCAACTCTTACACGTAATACATATGAAGAATGGATATGTTACATATGAAGGTTACTTTTCTCAAGAACAACTCAACAGATATAAAGAAAAATATATAATAATATTATTTAAAGAAAAAAAAAAAACCGAGAGAGAAAGATAATAAATATACCATACCTATATGCATGAAAATATGCTTAAATATCGAATGAAAATATGTAAAGCAATACTTTATAAGTAGTATGTTATTTATTTACTCTACGAATCACATGCACGTAAATGTTCACAAAAAACAACATATAAAAAAAAAAAAAAAATTATCGATTAGGTATAAATATTTTTGAAATTTATAAACACGGTCGATGCATCGAACAGGTATCACGGTAACGATGAAGTTAAAGAAGGCGGAAGGTTCACAACATCTCTCGAACTTGATCAGAAGCTTTATCATCTAGCCAGGCTGCAAATAACAAGTGTCGCTAAAGCCGATAGTGGCGAATACAAAGCGATAGCGAAAAACAAACATGGGAACGGCGTGGCTACGATAAACCTCAACTTTGAGGGCGGTGATAAACCGAAGTATGGAATAATCAGACATTTTTATATAATATAAAAATTTATTATATTTTATTGCTTGGCGATTTGTCTCATATCCATCAATTAATTACGCGGTTCGTATCTACATCTAATTCTCGAGGATGATTGGAGAGGCTTAGCTCGTTACCCTGCCGTTGGTAATGGTGATCTTCGTTGCAGCGTCTGTGAGATACAGATCATTTACAAAGTTAGCGCCTGCATGTACACAGCCAACTACACAGCGGCGAACTGTAGGGTGTCTGATCTTAGTGGTCATACGCGCTTAGGACCAGACAGCCCACAGTTCGCCTCTGTGTAGTTGACTGCCTACATGCAGGTGCCAGCGCGACTTTTCGAATGACCTATATCTCACAGACGCTGAAAGGGATATCAGCATTTTCTACGGCAGGATTTCAAAGCTAGACTCCACCAATGATCGATCAATAAAATTTTGAATCCTCGAAATTGTTTTCTTGTTTGATAAAAAACGAGTTCAACATCAATCGTCTGGCAATTAAATATTTAATAATAATAATATATATGTATATATACCTATATATGAAAATAATCTACGAGCTGAGATATTGAGAGGGAAGAGAAATGAAACTTATAATGAATTAAATGATCCCGTTAGAATTCCTGACGGAAAACCACCTCGTTTTCCGAAAAAGCCAACGATACGTCAAGAAGGCGATGTTCTTATAATGGAATGTATATTGGAGGCACATCCCGTGCCAGAGATCACTTGGTTTCAAGGTACAAAAGCGATAGCGGATAGTCCGCGTGTCAAGATGTTGCGAAAATCTACAAGCAAGGACACATATCTGTTAACATTGGAAATATCAAATCCAACAAAAGCAGACGGTGGAAATTATCGATGCAACGCTTTCAACAGCTACGGCGAAAGTAACGCCAACATCTCGCTCAACTTCCAAGGCAAGTGGACGCCCTTAAAAACAAAAAACACACAAAAAAACCAGCAAAAAAGTACAGTATCGACGATACCTTGATCGTTCTCAACTCCAATATCAAATCCCAATAACGCATCACACCTTGGATATAATTTTTTTCTCACCACTGGTGATTTGAGAAAAAGAAGTGAATGAAAAAACAAAAATTATATCCAAGATGTGTAGATGCTCCCTTAATCCTTTTTCTTGATACATACGTCTATATCCTTTAACGTATATTTTTAGTATTCATATGAACTCGTATACCTAAAATGCTGATTAAAATTTATAGACGACGTATATAAAAATATTTTATTTATTCAGAATTGTATAAACTATGAATAATATCAATGATCATTCGATCATTATTTAAAGTTTAATAATTTACTCGATATATACATTATTAAAAGGTAGGTTCTTCGATAATAGACCTAACGTTTAACACGTCGTGAATAGTCCTTGTTTGTCGCTTTGTGTGCCGCAATTACGCTTCTACAAAGCTAAAACTTTGTCTTAGTAAAGTGAAAACAAAAAACAAACAATGTAAAGAATAGAAAAACTCAAAAAAACACTTTGAAAAACAAGTCTGAGCAAAGTTTCAATTATACCTCCGATTATACGTAATCGTTTTCGATTATATTGAAATGAAAAAATTTGAAAACAAGAACCTTTAGAATTTTCCTCCAATTTTATATACAATAAATATTCCCAATTTTTTAGTATTTAGGTAAGAATTCATTGTACAATGTTTAACGCTAAATTTCTGAAAGGTGCAGATGACGGAGCAGGATTCGCGCCTTCTTTCATTGAGAAGCCGCGTATAATTCCAAACGAGAGCGGCACTCTTATTACAATGAAGTGCAAATGCAAAGCAAAACCGAAACCGGAAGTGACTTGGTACCGCGGAACAACCGTCGTCAAAGAATCGTCTAAAATAACAATCAGAAGTTCTGGCGTAGAAGAAGACGTGTACGAACTCACACTCGAAATTAAGGTGAGACTCCTCGTTGAAAATAATTTGAAAAAAAAATAATGAACCCAGAAAACCGATAATTAAGAAATATGATTTTTGTCTTTGCAGGATCCATCGGGTCCTGACGGTGGCACTTACAGGTGTCACGTCAAAAACGAATTTGGAGAGAGTAACGCGAATCTGAACTTGAATATCGAGGCTGAACCTGAACCTGAGGGTGACGGTCCCACGTTCGTCGAGAAGCCAAGAATTCAGTCGCACAATCAAGGAAAATTAGTCATAATGGACTTCAGAGTGAAGGCCGATCCTAAGCCTGAAATAGTCTGGACTCATGCTGGAAAAGTGGTGAAAGAATCCTCGAAAATAACCATCAGTATAACGAAAGAAAAGGATGATGTTTACTACATCAAACTAGAACTAAACGACCCTGGCGCGGACGACTCTGGTCTTTACAAATGTAACATTAAGAATACTTTGGGAGAACTTAACGCGAACTTGACTCTCAACGTTGAAAGTAAGCACACGAATTCATATTCCATCGTATTATCATTCCCTCATTTTTTTTTCGAATTCCCACCGAAGGAATCTTTAGAATGCGGCACCATTTAGACTTTAGTGACAGTACTGCCGTTTTGGGGTGTTGATCAGCGGACGTCATTCTAAATATCTCTGGGGTGGAAATTTGGGGACGAGATGCCGATCTGTTTTAATACGCGAAATAGGCAACCAAAGTTACAGCAGGTTTTAGGTTGGCAATGCCACGTTGAATCACTCGCCACCTTTCCTCGTGGCGGCCCTCAAGATGGGCATTGCCAACCTAAAACGTGTAACTTCGGTTGCCTATTTCAGGTGCTACAGTTTCAAATTAACAGTCTGTACACGTTATTAACGGTGATATTTCTGTCGCAGTTATTCCTGTGATCAAGGAAAAACCGAAGGTGATTAAGGTCGTGAAGAAGAAGACTGTGATAGTCGAATGTCACGTGCTTTCCAAGTTCGCGCCTGACTGCACGTGGTTCAAGGAAACGAAAGCTGTCAAAGAAGATTCTCGGCACACTGTTCACGTTGAGAAAGTTAAGGAGGTACGCGAGTAACTGAACATCAATATCCTCAGAGTAAAGAATATCGGATCTACAATATCTCATTATTTGTGTCCGCAGGGTGAGTTTTCTGTCAAGTTGGAAATCGAGCAGGTATCAACCCTGGACAAGGGTACGTATAAACTTGTCGCAAAGAACGAAAAGGGCGAAGCCACCTCTCAGGTTGTCGAGATAACAGAGATCCCCGAAGAAGGTGAAAAGCCGAAATTCGCATCTGGTCTGAGATCAATCGTGAGTAAACTTTTTTAAGATCTTTTGTAATCTCTTGAGTTTCACCTTCGCCTCACGCTTTTCCTTTTTGTTTTCCTTCATCCAGACCATCGACGAAGGCAAAACCATCGAATTTGTCGCAAGACTCGCCAAGGAGGACAAAAAAGTCAGCGTTGTGTGGTCCAGGTAAGTTTAACCGTCACCACGTCGGCAATTAAAATGAATTTCTGATCTCCGCTTGATGTTCGTCGTTATTTTTATCTTCCATAGAAATTCCACCACCGTCAAGTCGTCAAGAGACATTAAGATAACGTTCAATGGAACGGAACTCAAATTGACTATCAGTTCTGTGACGGAAGAGTACTCCGGCACTTACAAGGTCGTCGTCACCAATGAATTTGGAAAGGACGAATCATCCGCCGAGTTGATTATCAAGGTAAGATATAGAGCTGTATATTTTTTTTTTTTTTTGAAAGACGAAAATTTTATCAGAGAAAAAAAAATGATCGGATATCCGACGTACGACTGTCCCTTTTTTATTTGTACCCAGTGATTTTCTGTCTGTGAAAAAAAAAACAAAAAAATGTTTGGTTGTAAAACATTTGAAACCTAAAAATGATCCGAAATTTATTCCTCTTGTTGAATGTTGCATGCGACACGTTTTACAATACACATTTCAGAAGAAGGATGAAAAGAAAAAGAAGGAAGAGGAAGAGGAGAAGGAGGAAGAAAAGGTCGAGGGAAAGAAGAAGAAGAAAGAAGAGGAAGAAAAGAAGGAGGAGAAGAAGATCGAAAAGAAGGTAGAAAAGAAAGAGGAGAAGAAAATCGAAGAGAAAAAAGTCGAGGAGAAGGTAAAACACTTCTGCAAAATACAAATGCAACTCCCATGCTGCTGCACAATCGCTTTTATCATTATCGCTAATTCTGAACACCACATATGTGTCTATCTGTCGAATAACATTCCCACATGAAATTATTCGTGAAAGAAAAGAACGTACATCTTTTCTTTTCTTCTCTTTTTTTTTTTACAAAAAATATTTTTTGTATTTTGATACGGCATCGTTGTTTTAACATTGATATATCTAATCTCAATCCTGATATCGTGCGTAAGGTGGAAAGCTCTGACGAAGAAGAGCCGTCTGTAAGCTTGGTAGAATCGAATATCACTGAGCCAATCACCGACGAACCTGCAGACTCAAAATCAGAGCCGTTAACTAAGGCCGAGGTACACACAGAACAATTATACGCAAATACATTATACACATACAAAGATATAAAAAAACCAATAAGACAATTGACAATATATATCAAATGAATTTTATAAAAGATATTCGAACATTGATATCTGATTTTAAACAAACTGTCTGTTTTTTGTTTTCTTTTTTCAAGGATATACCGGACCCGAAACGTAACGGTATTGAAAAACCAATTTTGAAAAAGGTAATTTCTAACACACACACATTTTTTTCACGCTATTTTTACAAATTTTTTCATTCAACTCTTTACAAACACGACACTATACACATACAATCACAAACACATCGTCAGGTGTACTACATGCATAGTTTCCGAAGATATAATCATTGCTATTTATATCTAAAAAGATAATTATTATCGCTAATTACCAGTGGATGTCGTTGACGTCAACAAGGTGTTCCGCGAACTTAGCGTTTTGAATTTTGGGGAATGATTGGAGGTGTCTAGCTCAATACTCTACCATTGGAAATCGAAACAGGTTATTCAAAATGTTAGCGTCGCACGTAGGCAGCCAACTACACAGAGGCGAACTGTAGGCTGTCCTCATTTAGGCGCGCACGATCGCTGAATCGAGTCACCAGCGCTGTTCCAGTTTTAGAGTCGAAAGCGAAAGACGTCCTTCGGCAAATTCAGATATCTGTGAACAAAATATGACGAAGGGAATGTTTTCGTTTGTGATTCTTGAACTGGAAAAGCGTTGTGACTTGCTTGGTGATCGTGCGCGCCTCATATCAGACATCCCACTGTTCGCCTCTGTGTAATTGGCTGTCTACATGCAGGCGTTAACTTTTTAAATAACCTGTATCTCACAGACCTACGGAGATGTTACCCCAAAATTAAAACATTCAGTTCGGAGCCGCTCTGTATATCTGTTTTGTTCAAGTATAATCCTCATAATTGTGACGTTATGTGTTATTACGTTATTGTCAATATTTGTTAAACCCGATATCGCTATCCCGCATAATTTTTTACAACCGAATTAAGTTCTTGAAAAATTGAAGATTCGAGTATGTAAGTGATCGATTTGAAACAAACTCACTCAATTAAATCACTTTATGTAATATGCTTTTCTTTTCTGTTACAGAATATCGAAATCAAGGTGAGTTTTCAATTATTTATTATTCCTTATTATTTGATTAAGGCTGTGATCTGGACTGTTTTTTACTTTCTATTTTCGCAAAAAAGCTTACGCAAAGTTGAAAGAATCGTAGATACAATAGGTGCAACGACTTCGATCAACCGATTTATTATCTTCCTATTTTTTCATCTTTTTTTTTAAATCTAGGATCAAGTAAGCCGATGAAATCTGGCATTCTTTCAATTAACACTGATGCTAAAATGCAAATTTCGCTCTAAAAAAAAAAAAAAATCTAGATTGAGTAGGTATCTGTACATAGATAACAATAATTTCAATTTAACCATTTCGTTTATCATTATTTGTACATACATATCTATTCTCACTATAATCTGTATAATTTTTTGCTTCACAGGCGCTTCTCTAATGCTGCTTCTGATTTGATTTATAATATTTAATTTATCGCCTAATTATATTCATTTCGCTTATTATTTCAGTTTCAGCTATAATTTAAGCCTATTTTTATAATAATTATTACGCATTTGCTGTCCACAAATTATGTTTCTGTCAAAACACTCAATTCCTATATCTTTACATGGGTGTATTCTTCATTCACGTATCCTCATTCCATCACTCTATACCCGTCTTATGCAAACAAATCTTCCAATTGTGAATTTTGTTAGAAAAAAAAAATCCAAGTCCCACACGTGAATCTCCAATATATTTGAAAAATTTGTCATAATATTAGTTTTACTTTATCTTTTTATTGGTTTTTATATGCACGCGTATTAGTTTGTTTGCACGGTTTTTTTTTTCATCGAATAACGATATCGTTTGTGTGTAAAGATTGAATTTAAAATAAAATGATATTTAAAGACGCGAATTACAACGAATGATTAATTGCTACATGGTACATACATTTGAAAATTGCATCTCCTAAATTTTACATCTTTGAGTATCATTTTAGTCCTTAGATCGTATAGATACATTCCATCGAATTAAAATTATCTTTGATTAATTATACAGAAGGACGAAGCTAAAGTTAACAACGTTGAGAAAATTGAAGAGAAAAAAGTTCCCAAGGTAAAAATAATTTTTTTGGTTTTTGTTTTATGAATAAAACTTTAAACGAACTGATAAATTTACCTAATTTTATAGAAAAAGACCGAAGAGAAGGTGGAAGATAAGAAAGAAGTCGAAAAGGTAATTATAGAGCCACGTTTGATTTTTAATAAGAAACGAATTCGAAAAGGGATTCACGGTTTAAAAACTTGACCAAAGAATAAAAAAAAGGACGAGAGAATATACTAGCTTCGACTTTATTCTGCTACAAATTTGAAAAAAAAACAAAAAATTCATCAAAAACCGAGTTCAGAATTTCCTGATTTTTACCAACAGTTACTTATCATTCTTTTACCATTGAATATATGAACAGCAATAACGTGACTATTTGAACACAGGTGAAAAAAGTTGTCAAAAAGAAGGAAGTCGTCGAAGAATCGAAGGGTACTTCTCGCGAGAGTACGCCTAAATTAGAAAAGACAACAGCGACTAGGAAGCAGTCCATAAGCAGGGTATGTATCCGATTAAAATATCAACTGAACTCTACCTATCCTTAATCTCATACATAAGAATAAAATTAAAAACAACATTATCTTAGGTCGAAGAACTTCGTACAGAAAGTCGACGCAGTTCTCTTGTCACGACCGAAGAGGAGGTAATAATTAATCGAATTTCTTTTTCTCAATTTGAACAATTCAATTCTCTTTTATTCATCCAAAATCAACTGATGAACATTATTCACTTGTTTTCAGATCATCAAAGACGGAACTAAAACACCGGAACGTCGTGTCTCCACACAAAAGGTGAGATAGCCACCAAAGAAGACCTTCGTTATGCCCAGAAAATTAATGTGCATGTATTTAGCCCTTTCCTTTTTTGTTTATCGCAGCTTCACAGTATTTTCAGTATCGTTGATAATTGTTTAAAAAAAAATTATTCAGGTTGAAGAGGAATCAAAGTCCGAGAGTCGTCGTTCATCTACTATCGACAAAAAGTCTGTTACTGGAAAGGTAAGTGTTTCAAAATTTTTTAACATGCAGAATTTTTCGAGATCCTGTAAAATATGAAAGAAAAATTATACAACTTATTAAAAATTCTTTGATTTCGTAGCTGTTAATTCCTTTGGTTTTTAGTTCGAAGAAATTAGAGATAAAGTAATCCATATCGTGTTTGGCTTTGACGTATCTTCCCTTCTCTCGTTTTTCCTTGTAGTACTGATAGAAAAATGTGAAATTCTCATGCGATATGATGTGTGCTCTTCATACTTGAACGGTTTTTGATGTCGAATCGTTTTCAAATCCTTTACAGGACAAAAATTGCTGTGTTATAATTGTTACGATTTACTTAGACGTAATTTGCTTTTGTGAATAATGAACACACTCATCACACACTACACGACACAATCATACTCACATTATCAGGTCGAGGAGCCTAAGAAAAAGGTGAACGACGCCAAACCCGCGCCCAAAGAAGAAGCTAAACCAAAATCAACTCCCGCTACCAAACCCGAACCCAAAGTCGAAACCAAAGTTGAGCCTAAGGTTGAACCCAAAGTTGAGACTAAGGCTGAGCCGAAGGTTGAGCCTAAGGCTGAACCCAAATCTGCGCCAAAAGTTGAGCCAAAGGTTGAGTCTAAACCTGCGCAAAAAGTTGAGCCGAAGGTTGAGCCCAAGGCTGAGCCTAAAGTCGAGACTAAGTCACCATCAATCGGTGCTAAAGCTGCGCCTAAAGATGAGGAAAAGCAAAAGCAAACTCTCGGCGTTAAATCCGAACCGAAAATTGAACCTCAGGCTGAACTTAAGGTCGAAAAAGTACCAACTGTTGAAGATAAGACGGCGCCTAAAGAGGAGCCAAAGCCAAAATCGACTCTCGGTGTAACGCCGGTACCCAAAGATGAACCCAAACCAAAAACAAGTCTGGGTGTAAAGCCTGATGAAAAGGTAGAAAAATTATAGTACAAAAGGATTTTGTACTTGTTGAAAAAATTCAATTTTCTCAATTTTGCTTCTATACTGCGAAGAATCTTTTATTTTCTGTTTCTTTTAATCTTATTTTTATATTTCTTTTTAACGATTTCAGTTTCACGTAATATACCTAAAACTCTTATCCTTATGTCATATAGTCTTCAAAAATTAGACTCGAACGAAGCTTTTTTCGAAGTTAAGCTTGCACCGTCTATCTATCTATGTCTATCCCTATTCTTATTTTTTATTTCAGATAATAACACGCACATATCTATAATTACACTAAACATTTATACTCAACGCACTACACTATACCTACCGCACTATCATTTCTGTCCATTCTATCAGCAGAAATTCAGTCAAATAATATTCCTAATTTCTTTATGCACAGAAAACCGAAGAGGAAACAAAGAAATTCGGCTTGAAACGTACCACAAAGGTAAATATCTCTTTTAGTTCAACACAAGGTGTTAATCGCAACAGTAATTATAATTTTTATCTACACCGGATATCAAAATGTCCAAAAATTGAAAATAATTTTCAAAAGATTTCGAAAGATTTCGAAATCATTCAAAGATTGCCAAAAATTTCAAATGACTTCGAATGATTGCAAAATGTTTAAAAAAAATTTGACCACTCCTCGGTGTTATACAAAAACTCATTGAGAGTTAAGAAACGCACCTCTCATGCATATCCTCATTCATTTTAATTTTTGTCTCTTTACAGGCCGAAGAAGAGAAGAAGACGCTCAACAAGGTTGAACTGAAGGTAAGATGTTTGTTTTACGTAAATTATCATATACATATGAGACCAGAAAGTTATTTTTTTAATTAGTCTCAAACCGTTTGAATTATTCCAGAAAGATGAGTGTTTTTATTTTTGTTATTATCTTTAGTTTCCTTATTTTCATTTTTCGTTTTTTGTTCATCTCCGAACCGTTTAGATCATTGTAAAATGTGTCCCTTGCATAGTCCAGAAATGGGAATAACAATTATCGTATAAGCGATACTGGGAGAAAATTTTTTTCTTTCATTTTTTCATCATGAAATATGAATTTTTATACAAACGAATAACGATATAGGTATAGTTATTAGCGAAAGGATTAACACTACCATATATAAATTGAAGAGATTGAGAAAATCAACTGAACAGTAAAACCTGCGGGTATAAGTACTTAGATTAACTGTGGTATAATGATTTGAAACATATAATTGTTAAATTATAAATTGGTGTACAAATATAGACAGAGGAAACAAACCCAGTGCCTCCCAGACCGAAATTTCGTATACCACCGAAACAGGAGGTTAAAAATGAGTCCTTCAAAGGTTTTCAACTTAAACCTGTTAAACGAGGGCCAAAGCCCGAACAAGGTGAAAGTGGCACGATTGATCTAAAGGTATCCGAAGGGGTATATTTTATCGTTTAATCGTCTATGGTCTGTGGTCTATGGTCTATCGTCTATCGAGTAAAAAACAAAGCTATACTCTTCTTTCTCAAAGTGACTATAATTCCTCGATTGTATAATACTCTTCTCCAATATATAAGATTCCAATTACAACATTAATAATCTAATTCCAATATACAATATATCGTACACGTCAATTTTATTTTTACACCTGTACACCTGAGATAGAATTTTGGTGAAAAAAAAATTGATAATTTTGATTTTGAACAAGTTTTTCTTCTTCTTTTTCATCGTTATGGCCGCAGGACACACAAATTTCTATTTTTTTTTTCTACAAAATTTTCACCGTTTCTAGTATCAGGAAATATTTTTCACGGTGGTTTAAATTTTACTGGGCAGAGAAGCAGCGAAGTTCTCTACGCATGAATATATCGTATCATTTTTGGATTTTTTTTTGTTTTGTTTTTATTTATTCGTTTTATTTTTGGCATTGTTTTTTGATCCTTTGAGGTACACACAGATCGAACAACGATTTTTCGCAATACTGAACACACATTTTTGTTGCCCCCGAAAAAAAAAACCTGATTTAACAATTTTTAAATCATGGTATGTACATATTTACCTACCATATGATCCAGCATATACAATTACCTACCTGTAATACACACACGAACTATATTCTGATCTATTATTAATACTGCAAATTTCTACGTCTGATCTCTATATCTACTTTATTCTTTTACTCTCAGCTGTGATCTATATAATTTTCTGAGAAAAAAAAAAATTTAAGAAAAAAAAAACTGTAAATAATTACGATTGCAATCTCATCTACCGTGAGAATCACGTGAAACAATATAGTCCGAGCGCGCAGGCGCCGAATAATAGGTACGAAATTTATGGGGATATCCAACTGGCTGAAAATCTTCCTAGGGTTGTTGCGCGCGTCGTCGATTGCTTATGAATTCGGCATACCCTAGGGATTTTCTAGCGTGACGAGTTTGCTATCCCCGTGAAATTCGTATTATTCGGCGCCTGCGCACTTCGATCGTATGGTTTCAGGTGATTCCCAGGGTATATATCCTACTATGCTAAAATATTATTCTATTATCTGTACACTTTATATACGTCTATACGTATTTCTATCGTTCTATATCATCTTATAATTGTTATTAATTATTATAAATTTTATACTCGTTTTTATTGCTAACAAACTTTATTAAACGTTCGTGTGATTCTTCACTTTTCTATTTGTATATACTATGTATATATATTTGTGTGTATATATATATATGTCATCTTTGACGAAAAATTAAATCTTCTAAATCAAACGTCAAAATTTCAATCAAAAATTTCAACCATTCGAGTTCTTTTTTTGTTTTTTTTCTTCTTCTTTTATTGATATCTATATAAAATAATTATCATTTCTATAATTTATTAACGATTGCATATCAGTACGTGAAGTATATAAAAAAAATTTTGTTTCTTTTGTTCTTTAATTTTTGAATCGGTGATAAATATATATTTGATTGAAAATCGATGACTGACACGTGATTTAATAATTGATCTGCAGAAAACTGACAAGCCCGAAAAACTTGAGGCGAAGAAAGTTAAGGGTGCAGAAAAATCGAAGGCTTCGAACTACGAGCTTCCGGAAATTCCAGACTACGAAAGAGCAGTATTGGAAAAACCGCAAGAATTTGACTTTGGGGATCATGTCAAACGCGACAAGACAAAACTCGACAGACCATCCACTCAGGTAAAAAAGAAAAAAAATTATGAAATAACTTTGTTTTCTTCACGAATTTTTATGTCCCTCCAGTTTTGTAATAAGCATTTTGTTTTTTTTTCTTCAAAACTAGTCCTCTTTTCTTGATTCCTTAAAAGGTTCGCTGAAAATGGACACGAATTGGCCTAGAAAATTTGGCACAGAGATGAATATATTAACTCAGATACTTACATGAGCCAATAATGCTTTTAAATTTCGTTTTTTCTTTTTTTTTTCCTCAAAGGTAAAACTGCAGAAATTATTATCGTCTATCGGAGACACCCCGCGCCCTTGACGCAGTCTAATTCCAATGATGATTTCGAGCTTTTGCTAAATGAACATCGGCTCATTTATGACTCCGATAAAAAAAATCTTTAAGCAAAGATAAACCGTTCGAAAAAAATTTTATCCAAATTTGTCCCTGCAGAGAATTTTCTTGAATCTCTGAACGAAAGTTTTCGAACATTTGCATTAAGTCTGAACTAATCAGTGTCTCGTAATTGGTTTCTCTGAATTTTTTAGAACAATAAAATCAAAGAAAAATGAAGCCGTAACATCTCTGAAAAATTCAAAATCTGCAGTGTGGATACAAAATTTAAAATGAATCGCCAAAGTTTAATTCAAAATTAGGAAAAAAAATTCTGTTTGGTCAATTTTTTTAAATGGGATCCTTAAATTCCACCTGAACGTAATTCGAATACTTTAAAATTTAGTCCCAAAATCGTGTCTCCTTCGCAAAACTTAATTCCCAAAATTATTCTACGTGTAATAATCAATTTTTTTCTCTTTTCCCTTCGCCATGGTATGGAGCAGAAGATGGATACAAAGGTGAGTTGAATAGTTCAGGTAAATTTATAAATATCCTTGCTTTGCTGCTTGAATTATTAATCATTTTAAACGATCGATGTATATGTCTTTTCTCTTCATCTTCCGGAATGAAAATCTCTACGGAATCCTAGGGCTCGATCGTTTTGTTGAGAAATTTGTGAAAAGTGTTGCGGGGCTGGGGAGGGTGAGCGAGGGGGGTGCCAGTTAAGTGAAGTGAATAAATTATAATGAAGAATGGGTATGATTCACACATACATATACATTCGTGACTCAATAATAAGCGAATTATCGCAAGTGCATAATCCAAATCCGAAATCGTGTTGGCAAGGTATGAATAGACCCTAGGAATGTCTATTTCTGATATCATTAATGTTTCTACTTACGTGACCGATTGCGTTCTATTAAATTCAGCAAGGTTGTGGCTTTGGACCAGTCAAAATCGAGATTATTTTAGGTCTACATTAGTCGGTTAGGCTTAGATCATATTTGTGTCTTCTGGTGCACGGTTCGAAGCAAGTTAGCTTCCTCCCTTATAATAAGTCGTCACTCGCATAATCCCGCGGTTCACGGAAACTGCAGAAAAAAAACAACAATTCTCGCTGTTCGAACTCGCGTTCGGACTCTGACGAAGCAACGAAACTAAAATTTTTGAGACAAATCCGTATCCGAAATTGAATAAATTTTGATAATCGATCGACAATATATTGTAATCGTCCTTTGCAATTTAGGTACGACAAATTTGAACTCTGGGTTGTCTTTGAGTATCAAAAAAAAAAAAAAATTATATATATATATTTCCAAACTAACGTGAATAAATTTTTAATACCTCTTTCTTACGATCAATTGCAATAATAAACGCTTCCGCATTTGTGTTTGTGCAAACGATTGGAAAAAGTTTGCGAAATAAAAAGAGAGAAAAAAGAAAAAAACACAAATTCAATTCGAATTGTAGCCAAAACTACCGGAAATCAAAGCTCCAGAAGCACCTAAGATCGAAGTTATTAAAGATTCGACACCGAATGCGAGCAGAAAAGGATCGCTAGCACCTGGAAGCGGAACCAACAGTCGTCGAGGTTCTTTGATTCCTCCAGAGGAATTGGGACGTAGACCAAGTCTTATCATCAGTGACGAGGTATGTTACGAAAATAACAAAAAATTGATACAGGTATTTAAATTTATAAAAATACTATGCTGGTAGATGCGAGGGAGTATCAAAAACAAAAAACCAAAGAAAAAAAAATCGGTTGAAAACCGTTTTTTTTTTTTCTTATTTTTTCAAGTATTTTTTTAATTGACAAACCAATTCCCCGAACTGCCAGCATACCGTCTTTGAATAGTTTATTTGATAAGTATTGTGGTCGTTTTGCGAGTTATTGTAGACTGCAGTGATACATGTAAGCGATTGATATTTATTTGAAAGATTTATTTTGTAGAGTATGATATAGACGATTTACCCCATTGTACACGTTAAACGCCGTCATAACTTTTGTACAGAGTTCCGAAAGCTGTATAAAATTTCTTAATTTTTTTTTAATTTTTTTTTTTCTTTTCAAATTCAATTACCAAAACAGTATACGGTTCGAATTTAAATTAATCTCGAGATGGGTACAGTTTTGACGATAATCTGTACATCAGTTGGATTTTAAATAGCAGTTTGTATGTAGGTCATCGTGTATTCGTTACCGTAGATCCAGCTTGAAACCTTAAATTAATTATTTGTCCAACAAGTTTGTCCAATTACGTTAGATCCTTTATTTGAATCCGTTGTAACGTCACATTAAATTATACCCAGTACACGAGTACAAACGTCGAGTGACCCAACACCGAAAACACGAAATGCCCCAAATAATGAACAAAAAAAGGTTTTAATTTTCTATTTTAGGTATACCCGTAATGTAAGATTTTTACAGGTTTCATAATTTCAAGCAGGTACACGCTGCAGAAAAGAACCGGATGCTGCAGATATTGATTAATCGATATATATATATATATATATATATATATATATATATATATATATATATATATACATATATATATATATATACATATATATATATATATATATATATATATATATATATATATATATATATATATATATATATATATATATATTTTTTATACACGTATTATATTTGTACGGATTTATTCTGTGTTGTTGTTTCTGTAATGTATAATTTAAAAAAGCGATGAAAAGGAACATTTTCTTGATACAAAATTCCTTTTACTACTACACATCGCGTATTGTCCAGATTTTAGCCAAAGTATATCTACCTCAGATTTACAGTAATTCAGTATACTTACTCATACATTCATTGTTGTGCGTTAATGTCATTTTTGTAGAGACAAGAGTTATGCGAAACTTTCACACCGTTAAGAAATCCAAAGAAATATAATTACGGTCTCGTATAGTTGAGTCGATTCCAACACGTATAAGCATAAACGATAATTTTCATTTGCCACTCACGGCCGTTTTATTGTACATATATCAGAAATTTTTAACGGTTTTTAATCATGCCGGCGCCAAAGAAGAGGCCACAACTTAAAAAATTTTCGCTAATTTGAACGTTGGCTGATGGAACGAGCGGTCTAAAGTCGCGAGGTGGACAGCGGAATGATCTATGGCCGCCATTAACCCCCCCACTACTCGTCCATGTGTTGGAATCTATTCAACTATGATCTTAAATTTAGAATTTTGCCAACTTTCGCGGAGTATGATGACTATAAATTGGATTGAAAGTTTCGCGTGTTTGGGGTGCAAATTATGTATATATAATCCCTTGTGCATTATAGTAGAAGCACACACATCCGCCGACCCCGTAGCGAAGTGAATGTCATCCTTTTTAAAACTGTTAATATAATTAACTACATATAGTTCTGCCCCAAGTTAACATAGAAACACACTCGTAACACAACACGCTGTGGCTCTGTACATAACCGTTTGGTCCATAGGAGAATAGGAAGCTGCGCCCTGGCGAAGTTGTCGAGGAGCGTAAGGTGAGAATATCATTGCAGAATCTGAGCTACCTCGTCTGTACTCTTCAGCTACCACCGCTATCTCTCATTGCTCACTTTACAGAAGTGTATGGATAGCCCGATCGAAAGATGAACTTTGTTTTACATAAATGAAAAAAAAAAAAAAATAATAAAAAATTAAAGAAAATCTCGTTTATTCAACGATTTTAAATTACACGTAATGTAATCACGATTGTCATCGATCGATCGAAGCTTTTCATGCACCTCTGTTCTTGCTCACTACTATTTAATAAATAACTTGTCAATTATATATATTTTTTTCTCAATTATACTACAATTTCAGCATACTTATAATACCTACTAGGTAACTTTATATTGGTTATTAGCGTTAATATTTCAGCTAACATTATCTACGCTTATTTTACATGCAGAGTGAATATTGATTGCTTACGTTCTTCTCCTAGTCGTATTCTTCGTTAAAAACTGAGACGAAGTTCCATCAGCGAAAATATCGAGGGTGTTATAGTTTTCAAATACGCGACTGTTGAAGTTACGACCAATCATAATTCGCCTCTAGCTCATAACGACGGGCGCGCGAACTATCGACGGCGTCCCGCGGCTGCGTGACCGTTACCCTCCACCGAAGACCCGGGTATCGGTAAACTTCAATTCGCTCCCATTCGAAAACCGTAAGACCTTCGAGTTTTTCGATCGAACAAAATCGTCGCAGTATTTCACAAAGAATACGTACATGTGGAAGTGGAATATAGGCGATTTTGTAGTTACACTCCGCGTGTGAAAATACGTTTAAATAAACGATTAGAATCTATTGGCATTAATCTTATTTTGCTGAATAATAAATTCCTCTTCTTTACATAGACAGCTACCATTACGTAGTAATAAAAGTTTGCTGTAATTGCAGTGCACTTATTCGCCACGCTCTTACTCAATTTTTTTTTTTTTTTTTTACGCACCGTTTATGCCAGTGCAACAGGCTGTAATATTCAAATTCAAATATTATTTCATCTAATGCTATAATATCTTATCGCATGTGGCATAATAATATCTACGGTGCAAAGTACTGTCGTAGTTGTAAAAAATCTTCACATCTTCAGTCCTTCCAATTGATGAATAAATTTTGTTCACTCTGTCGACTCCTTCCATTCGGTTTCTACCTCGACTTTGCACCGTGGATGAATAATAAAAAAAAAAAAAAAATACTTATCGATCGTCTGATGCGGTGCCAGTATATTGGCTGGATAAACTTATGATATATTCATAATTTATTGTCTGTGGCTAAACTTTTCGAATTCACGTGATAGATTTATTCTCAAATGGTGTCAATTATACCAGCGTAAATTTAATGGTCATTGATTTTCAAATATGACGATTATAAAAAATGTAATCGAAAAGAGAAGTCAGCTGTTGCAATATAAGTTATTAATTAATATTTATTATTGATGACATGATAATGGCGATGGTTATGGACTGATGATACTAAGCAGAGAATGCCACTTGTAAAATGTAATAGCATATTGTTGATGTCGGTGTATCGAACCACAGGTATTGATGGTGTACCCTGTCCTGTGATCGTATTTTAATCGTATGAACAGCACGTAGATTCTGTCCTCGCTCAAAAATATCCTGTAAATCGTTATATCATCTGTGACGTCTTTATCCCAGTGCCTGAATCCTGATCCTAAAACCCCCAAAAATATAATATCATATTACATCGACGAATTCTCATTAAGGTATTCATTATCATATTAATATATCAGCAAAAGGTAATCTGCTCTAAGTGGGCTCAGTGTACGTCAAGCAAATTCTAACACATACACAGCAACGCCATGGCGTCCCGAAATCAGGCGGAAATTCCTCTTTCTCAATTTACGGTCCTGAGATTCTAATCTAAATAGTAAACGTATACTTTTTTCAATCATGCAGGCGATAGAAAAGTAGCAAAATCTTAAATTACTACTCAATTAAAACGTGGTGCACAGAACGAGAAGTCTAAAGTCGCGAGGTGGACCATTTAAGACGCGCCATGGCTGCCATGGGCGTTTATCATAACCTAAAAGTCGAGCATGTATAATTCGATTTTCGCTACTGCGCGATTAAAAAAAAAAGTTTATATTTCTGATTACTTTGGAAACTTGAAAACAAGAAAAAAAAATGTGTATGAGTTGGAATTATCGACTCCACTTCAGAAGCTCGTTCCGTCAATTAACGAGAGATTCAGATTCGTGAATAATTTCTAATCGCAAGAAAAAAAAAACACGGAGTAGGAGATAATTACTTAGCAGGTTTAACCCGAAACCACACAGCCACAAAAAAAAAAAAAAAAAAGCTGAAATGCTTACAACATTATTCTTCTCTTTAGTTCATTGTTATATCTGATTTGTGCAGGTTGGAAAGTTACGTCCAGGCGAGGTGTTAGACGCCAAGGTGAGATTTGTGTTCCCTAACACAAAACTGACCTATATATATATATATATATACCTATATATAAATATATATACCATTTTTTACAAATTATACCACCTGCAATTTTCTTGGTTTTTTTCTTCACCTATCTCTCATCTCTATATAATCATTTCTCAGCTATCTCTACATTTCTGCACACATTATCAATTATTGATATTTTACCGCCCTTATATACACACACAATGCTTTGACGATCGTCATTACATTCTCCGATACACCAGGCATTGGATACTTTCTCTAAAATTTTCTACCATCAATTTCTTCAAAATCTGAAGAAAAATAAAATCTTTTTCTTACATTTGAAGTTATGAAAATTTCGAGTAGATGGTAAAAAATGCTTTCAAAAACTTTGCCTGAATTAAGTGAGAGTATAATAGATCGCGAAGCCTTTTTTTTATTATAACAAAGCTAATTTTTTACATTCAGCATTTTGTAATATCATTGCAAAAAAAAAAATCCAAAACCGCAAATTTATACAGCTATCTCTATCTCCCTTCTCTTTCTCTCTATATTGAAATATTTTCATAAAAATTAATGCTCGCCGAATAATGCAAATTTAAAACAATATTTTATTTACTTATACTTATCATATTATACCTATACATATATTACATACCTGCGCGATTGCTTCAGCGAATATTAATAATATTTAATATTAATACAATATTAATAATGATAATCATAATCATAATCATTATCATAATAAAAACCACAATAATAATAATAATAATAATAATGATTTTATCATTTTTTTAGCTGATTTGTTTGGAGCTGCCACTTCTATATCACTCTCCTCCTTCTGTTATGGTTTATTATTTATTTACATTTATTATTATAATTATACGAAACTTCGTATATATACCACGTATGTCAATTTTAATTTCATAATGATACCTTCTATATACATATATACATATTGAATATTGATTTGTTTATGCGATGTATGATTTTGTTATCTATTTTTTTATTTATTTTCTTTATTTCTTTTCTTTTATTTTGTCTTTATTTTATACATTTTACCCACCTTATTCTTATTCTTTGGTATTTCTCTTTTTTTATTTCTCGGATAACAGACTAGGATCGGGCGTCCTGGTGAACTACAGACAGAAAAACAGGTTAGCTCAAATACGCGCTGTATAATGGGTCAAAAAATATTCAATTATCAAAAAAAATGTCTTATTTTTCTAATTTTTTTTTATTTATTTTTTTTAATTCACAATCTAAACCAGCCGCGAAAATATCTGACCACAACTGCATTTGCACATTATATTAATATTATCACAAGTATATGTAACATATAATTATCAAAAAAATTTTGCCTCTTTTTTTTCCTTCTTCTTTTGGGTTTATTATTTTTAATCTTGTAACAAAAATTTTTCGTTTCTATATACAAATTTTTGCTATCCTTAATTTATTTAACTGTAACGTCATTATTTCAGTTTTTGTAAATTCAATATTATTCAATATACCTATAAAAACATTTCGTGAATTTGAAAACGCGACTGGTTAAGATTCAATTGAATATTTTATTTTACATATTGTTAGGTGTATATATATATTATTAAATATAAATATATACAAAAAAAAACAAAAAAATAAGATTGATAATATCGTGCTCACACTATATATGTCCACACTCTATAAAAGCAAAAAAAACACACACACACACGGTATACAAAAGAAAAATCACACGACTGTTTCTGACATGACAATATACAATAAGTATTATTGATAAAATTCTATCAAAATTGGAGGAATATAGGAGAAAAAAAAAAAGAAAGAAAATAGTTACACATCGATTAAATTAAAATTACATGTATATTGATTGATTTTTTTGGGATCATTGAAGAAAAGAAACTTGGATCAAAAAACAAATAGCATTTCAAAGAATCACCTATTTTTGTACTATGCAGACTCGACAGCTGTATAAATACATTAATTTTTACTATTAATTTTTTATATTTTTAATTTTTTTGCATTAAATTTGTCATGTCAATGCCAGACCTGTGAATACGTACATACACCTATATGTATATATATATACACACACACACAAACACAAACTTACGTATATATTTCTTTTACTGTTCGTTCTATGTCTGTGATACACAAAACTTTAGAATAGAGTGTATAGTATAGATTTGCTAGAAACAAAACAACAAGACAACAATAAAAAGTTAAAAAAAAAAAAAAAAATATACAGGGTGTATGATTTTAATCTCCCCAGGACGATATTTCCCACACCGGAAGAGATATGAGAAAATATTTTGGACAACAGTCCAACACCGTTCAGAGGGGGAAAGAAATTGGCGTTGTTGGATTTTTCAATGGAGGCGACGGTGAGGTCAGGGGAAGATCAACTTTGTTATTTTGAATGGGAACCAATATTTTTTGTTTATCACATAATCTTGTTCCGCTTGAAAAATCAAACAACTCTTGTATGACACGTTTTTCTGTCACCAATTTCTCATGATATTCAACTGAACAACCAGAGACTTTTCAACTTTTAAGAACATTTCACCACTAAACTATCAAGTCTGGAGAAAAATTGTAAGAGACAAAAAGTGCGTAATTTTGTGCAAAGAATTTCGGAAAATAATTTCAGAATTTTTTCGTATAACTTTATATCGCAGATTCTTCAATTGCGTGCAAAAAAAAGTCAAAAATTGTTGAAAAAGTTTTGGAAGAATTTTTTTCAAGATTCTTCGTATGAAACCACGCACTTTTTGACTCTTGAAATTTTTCTCCTAACTTGATAGTTTAGATCCAAAATGTTGTTGAAAGTTGAGAATTCTCGACTTGTTCACCTGAATATCACAAAAAACAGACGTCTCGCAAAAACATGTTTCATAGAAAAGTCGTTTGATTTGTCAGGTGAAACAAAATTACCTAATAAAAAAAAATATCAATTTCTATTTGAAAAAACAAAAAAAAACGACCTTCCCCTGACAGCTCAGCAGCACCTCCACTGCAAAATCTAATAATGCCAATTTCTTTCCCCCGTCTGAACGAGCTGAAACTTTTGTCCAAAATATTTTCTTATATCTCTTTTGATTAGGGAAATATTGGTCCGGGAAGGTTAATAAACCATACACCCTGTGTATACTTAGAATTCGATTTTTTGTCGATAACACCTATAATTATTATCACACAAATATATGTGTATATATGTATGTTTAGTTGCTGGACTTCGTAGTGGGTAGAAAATAAACGGGAAATAATTGTTCGTTTCTTGTTTTATATATTTTTTTATATATATATATATATATATTTTGTTTTCTTCTTCTAATTTTTGTCTATAAATTCAATGTTTCATATATTACCTTATATATTATATATATGTATACGTGTGTAGTTAGTATATTTGACCGTAAATAATAATTATAAATATTATATCTGTTTAGAGATTCATATACATACTATATCGCACTTTATTCCTACATATATTAGTCACCTATAGTATAGAATTATATATGTGGTAACACCGTTGTACCTGTGAGCAAGTAGTAGAAGATTTTATGATTTCTATTTATCTTTATTTGATTATATTTTATTTGTTTTTTTATTTCTGTTTTTTTGCTCTCCAAAATTCATACATAGAATGTACATATATACTATTATGATTTTATCCTTTTTTTTTTATTCGTTTCTTTCATTTTTTATTCTATTTTATTTTCTGTTTTTATCTTTCCCATTATTTTTCTCTTATATCTCTATACATACTATATGGTTAATCTTTTCCTATATACACATAATCAATTTTATGTTCGATTAATATTGCTTCTATTTCACACACGTTAATTCATACGCCATAATAATATAATAATATATCACGATATCCGATTAATTATTCATTTTTTTTCTCTTATAATAATTAAACATATCCTAATTAAAAAGTAATAATTAATAATAATAATAATTCACTGTTCATCTATATTATATATTCTATATACCTATACATACCATGCATTTTAATTTAACCTGTTTGGGTCACAGATAAAGACAGTTTCGTTGAATATTTCCATTTCTAGAATTTTTACAATTTTTACAATTTCCTTTTTTTTTTCTAGTTTAATTTCAACAACGAGAATGAGAATCTTCTTACGTGGCTGTTTCGATCTGTGACACGTCTTGCTTAATTCGGCAATTAATTAATTATCAAAATTTGAATTAATTATGCTTTTAATATTTCCAATCTAACACTCGATAATTTATTTTATATACCACTTTTCTCATTTTCTCAGCTGTTATTAAATATTCACCATTAATTCTATAAGTATATATATTTACACAAAGTCAATAAAATTTATACACGTATAATCATATATTGACATATACATTATATTATATGTTTTCTATATACGTTCTCACACAAATCCAAAAAAAAAAAAAAAAAAAGTTCCTATTGTCAATTAACATACCTTACACGTTTTTAATATCTATAAATGTTACGCACACATCGTCGGGATGAGCTTTATAATTATGTTGAATAGAAATTATAGGAATCATATCAATCATTCATTTTATATCGGTAAAAGATTAAATATTTTTCCCTTATCACAATTATTTCGAAAATACGATAGTCAAGAAATTTCTTCATTTTTTTTTCCGGTTTTCTTCTTTTCTTCTTCTTTTTGTGACGAAAATACAATTTTTGGATATTCGTTGTACTCGTAAGTGATCTCAAAAATTAGATTTTTCATTTATTTCTAGATTTTTCTATATATACTTGTTTAGAATAAATTCAAATTCGTTTATATCAACGTCTTTCATTACGGTATACACATACTTTAACATATAGAAATTTGTTCATTATGGAATCTATGGCGATTCTATAGATTCGCAGTAAACTTAGTTGATTTTTTTTTTTTTTTTCATTGTTTCTTTCATTCGCCGAATTTATTTATTTATATGAATATATAGGAAAGCCCTTAATTTCTGTGGTTTAACACTCATATGTACATATATGTATATACATATATACCAATTAAAACTAATACTTAAAACAAAAGGAAATCTTATTGTTTGATGTAACTGATATGAACAATTTTTTGATATGCAATTGTATATAATAATAATAATAATAATAATAATAATAATAATAATAATTTTCAAACTGTGATGACAAACTGTCATTAACGTTAATTATTATTGTATCCTAACAATTTTGTAACTAATTATATATAATAGCTGCTTCTTATAGGAATTTGTAAAATAACAAAAAAAAAAAGAAACAAAACCGCTTTTATAAATCCTAATCAATAATTGCGCGCTTATGTGTTAATGAACAATAACTTTAATAATAATAATCATTATTATTATTATAGTAATAGTAATAATTACCCGAATTGATTAGTCGTATATATGACAGTATACTCAATCTAGAAAATACTCTTCATAAATTTGAATCACGTAATTTGAAAAATAAGAAAAAAAAAATAGAAAAGTAGATTCTCTTCAACTTTGTTGTATCTATGAGTCCATGTATCTATAAGTTTTTGTTTTCGAGTGCTCCTATGTAGATATATAGATACACAGTAATTTTGTAAATTGAAATTATTCAAAATTTTCTTTTTCTTTGATTTTTTTTTTCACGTTAAATTGATAGATATTGAATTTGCTAATATTCAGAATTATCACAGATGACCCCGACTAGTATCTATATATTATATATTAAACATATTATAGTATATTCGTCATTCTGTTTTACTATAATCGATTTTATTCGTACAGCGTCGTCGTCCTAGTACGGACGTAAGAAGACCAAGCGTGGCGGATTTAGAGAATAAAATCAATGAGCCAAGCACACCTTTACGAGATGTTGGACCCGGTGGACCACCGCAAATCGTTCATGTTGAGGATTCGTATTCCGCCCGCGAAGGTAAAACATTTTTGATTTTTTTCTGTTTCGAAAAAAAAGGATCGTGAAAATTTGGTAAAAACGGGGTATCAATTGTCCTGCAGCCCCCATTTGTACTGGAATTTTTTTTAAAACTCGTGGCATTCTGCACGATGTACTCTCACGAAATCCCATCAAATCTTACGAAATCGCATTGAGTTTTTTTTTATTTTTCTTAAATTTAATGAAATCATTTGAATTTCAGATTCAACGGCATACCTTACCGTACAAGTGGAAGGTAATCCAGCACCAACGTTCAAATTCTACAAGGGAATAACCGAGCTGATCGAGGGTGGACGTTTCAAATTTCTCACCGATGCTGAAACGAATACGATAACTCTTTGCATGAGAAAAGCTAAGCCGAATGATGAGGCGACTTATAAAATTGTTGTCAGTAACGTACACGGCGAGGATTCGGCCGAAATGCAGTTATACGTTGGAGGTAAGGAATATCAACGTCGAAAAAATAAAAAAATTTGGCTTCTTATCTGAGGCTGTGAGAACTGAGAGAATTTCTTCGGGTCGAATCGATGTCTTCGAAAAATATGGTGAACATGATAACTCAAAAACTATCGTATCGACTGATTCAAAATTTGAATGAAAATTTGATAACATTTTTATCTGTGGATTGACCTACAGTCATCACATTGCAGTGTCTAGTTTAGAAATTAATCAACAGATAACATGAATAGAATGCAATAATTGGATATAAAATGATTAAAAATTGCTTTACTACAATTGTCTTTATAAAAAAAAAATGAATCTAAGTCAATCCAAGGATAAAGATGTTGTATATTTTTTCTCAAAATTTCAAATCAGTCGATCAAGCGGTTACAGAGTTATCATGGCAACTGCATAGAGCTACTGAATCAAAATTTTTGAAACCTGTGCTATTTCCTCTTTAGACGCGAGCGGAAACGACTTCCGAGCAATGCTTAGGAAGAGGAAGTACCAGAAGTGGGCGAAGGAACAAGGAGACCAAGAGAAGGTCGACCTCAAGGAAGTTGAGAAGCCAATTCCTCCGTTGAAGAAGGTTGAAAAGGTAGGTGACTTCCCTGATCTTAAATTACTATATTCATTTTTTGAAAAAATACATAAGGTTTCAAAAATTGTCGGAAATCGAAATAACTGTGTACACACATCGCCCCACAATTTTTCGTCAATTTTGCCGTCTGATTTCTTCGTTTATTCGAAATTTCATCAAAGTTAAAAGATCGTTGAGATGAAATATTCGATTCACTTTAATTTCGTGGGGCGAAAATAATTTCAAACAAAAATTACAACCTTACGAATACCATGTATATGAAAAAACCAAATTTATCACTGTTATCGTTTATATATTTGAGGTAGTATATATGTACAGGAAGATAGTCTGCAGGTAACGAGAAATTGTGCATATCTATCTTCGATGGGAATATTTTCTAATCGTTTATTGATGTACTGATATTAAGTATTAATTGTTGCACCTTGTGTATATAATAATAATGTTATATTTAAGTGTAACTTATGCACATTTATATGTTGTACATATTAGAACGAGTACGTAGGTATGTATGTACGTAACTAACACTGCATATACATACATACACAATTATTATTCAGGTGTCTCGCTGCATTATCATTCTCAGATCAGGTATTCGAGTTTTCTATTACACATTAAATACTGAACCTTAATTTATTAAAAATTGGCTACTGCTTTTAATCAGATTCCATTTGGTGCATATAATTTAAAAAAAAATCAAAAAACTTTCATCTTCGTATCATTAGAACAAAAATCGCCACCCCATTATTAATTCTCGAATTTGAATACCGATTTTTTTCAATAAATATCTTCAATTAAAGCAGTAGCCTTCGCTGACGAGGCAGAAACGTCTACAAGACATTCGAAGGATGTTCTGATTTTTAGCTTAAACCGTTTATCAGACATTTTCGAAAAGGTTGTTCTTTACTAATTTTTGAAACAATCGATCTTTCAACTTTTGACTAAGCTTTAGCGTAAATTTTTAATATTTAGTGAATTTAATCACGAAATCGTGAAATTCATCGCAGTAGATACTGAAGAACGTACTTAGATGTCTTTTTGACACTTCTGTTCTCCGAGGTGTTTTATAAACGATTATAAAATACCGAGGGGTTAACCACTCGCATGAAATTTCAGTAAAAAAATTCACTAAATCACATCGAAATTCTGTGAAAGTTCGTCAAAGTTTATCTAAGCCTATGAATCTCCGAAGAATTTAATCAGACCTTGGGAAAATTTCGTTAGATCTGTCAGAAAAATCCACGAAATCCCATTGCAGTCCATAAACTTTAACCAAAACCGAATGAAATTCTATGAAATCAGAGTTAAAATTCAGTAGAATTGAAGAAAAAAAAGTTCTTGAATTTTACTGAAAGCCCAGAGACTGCAGCGAATTGCTGCAATCCGCAATTGTTAGGATTAGAAAGGTCAGCAGAGCCTCTACGAGCGGACAAGGTACTGAACGAAACGTTTGCGCGCAAGCGCGAAGAGAACTGTCGTAGTACCTTGTCCACTTGTTGGAGGCGCTGGACGAGCCTTCTAATCGTAACACTTTCTAGAACTGGAAGACGATGGCATCTTCTGTTCAGTTAGTATGTAGATCGATGTGTAAGCCTGAAGATTTTCATGGAATGGTTAAGCCCTTGTTAAATTGTATATAAAAAAAAAATTTCCATAATACTAAAAATAAAAAAAGCTCATAGTCCGTGCCATTAATTATTAAGGCTGTACTGTGGCAATGAGTCGAAACATTCGCGGTCAGGGACCTTATTTTTCAATGCAAATGTACAGGATTATATACGCGTTGAATAATCGCTCGGCTCGACTCGCAACGGCCCATAAGAGAAAAATTTTTCGAATCGAATGTCTGTAAATATTTAGCCACTGCAAGGCAGTGAATCGCATGAAACTGGCTGGTATCAGGAGGAGGATGAGATAGTGATCGTCGCCGAAGGAGAGGTGGTGACTCGTATTCCTATCGGGAAGAAAGGGGAGGCTAACTGGAGCTGGTTAAAGGTTTTAAACATCAAAAAAAGATAAAATAAAATCAAATAAAATAAACACAAAATCAATAAATATATATACAGTTTTGTAATTCTTCCGGACGAATTTTCACCCTCAATTCAAATATTTTATTTTACATAAATTCTTTCGATAAATTATAAATTCAATTTGGTAATTCAAATCTTTTTCTATCTTTAACGAAATATCAGTATACTCCACGATGTTTTTTTGGATTCCTTTTTTCACGCGTTTTCTTAAAAGAATTACATATATACAAACTTTGAAATTATACATGAAAATTCGATGATACGTTTCGAAATAAGAAAAATCCGGTCCAATTACAAAACAATTTAAATGAAACATTCCTAATTAATATTCCTGAAAAAAATTCATAATATCTAAATTCTATCTTATACAAGATAAATATATAGGTAATAATCTGAATGAAAATATTGCGCATTGAAGCTGTATCAGTGAATTGCGATAATTATATATATGTATAGACCGCATATACATATAAAAATATTTATTATTGCTATAGAAAACGATGAGCCTCCATATATGAAATAATGACAGTTATGGTGTTGAAATTTGAAAAAAAACTTATTTCACCAAAATAAAACACATCTCATAACGATTTTTTTTTTCTTCATATACATATTTAAGTTTTGATAAGTTTTTACTTTTTTATCATTATTATTATCATTAAATTACTTACACGCTAAAACGTTATAATTATTATTTAATCAATTTTTCCAGATTGATTATAAATCCTGATACTTTTTTTATAATTTTAGCAAAAGAAGTCAAAAAATAGTTACATACATATTATATATCCAGTTAAATGAATTACTATATATCTATGAATCTTTTACTGGCTCATTGTTGAACAGAAAAACAAAAAATTCTTCGCCGTTATCGGATTCTTCTCGTTCGTTCGTTTTCTTGATTTTTTTTTTTTAATTTTTTAATAATTTATTGCTTTTTTTTTCTCGTACTTCATTCTGCACCCACCTCAGAGTTATCACATCTATATACTATCACGTGATTGGCGGTCATTGAAAACGTTATCTTCGATAACAATTTTTTGCTTAAAATAATATATTTGTGTTATTTATTAATTTGTTTATTTATTTATTTGTTTGTTCGTTATTTTGACTTGACTGCAATTTTTGTAATGGAATGATGGATTGTTCACGTGCCTGTATAATATATTTACGCAGTATACCTATATGTGTATATATGTGCCTTTGCAGTGTATATAATTGTAATTAACTGACTGTCTTGAAATTTTCCTGCAACCTTCTTATTTTAATGAAGCCAAACATTTATATATATATTACTTGAATCAAGCTGTATCCTTAACTTTAATCTTAACTCTAAAATATACGTATAAGTATATATCGAAATCATTGGAGAAATAATTATTATTAATTATTAATCATCAAGCTAATTAATAAGAGTGCAATGTGTGAGTGTCGCTTTAGCCAGCGAAACGGAGCCGATGGCATCTTTGTTGGTAGAAGACACGATCCCCCACATCCTCTAGATTGGTCAAATCTTCAAACAACTTCAAAGACGAAGGTTTATTAACAACAACAACAAAAAATTATTAAATAATTAAAAATGGAATCGATCGACTATTATATAGTGATGCCGGAATTCATCAACGTCCGTTAAACGTTTAACCGCCGTAATATTTAACGGCCCGTTAAATTGTTTTGTTTCTATTGTTGCTATCGTATGAAATTTTTAACCAGCGTAATAACTATCACGGCTGGTTAAAAATGACTACCACGGTTGCACAGCAACCGCGCGTCCTGCTAAGGGAGACGCATTAATAACTATAATAGCTTGTTGTCGTTCACAACTCAACTTTCGCATCTCTGATAACAAGACGCGCGGTTGCTCAGTAACCGCGGCGGTCATTTTCAACCAGCCGTAATAGCTATTACGCTGGTTAAGAATTTCATATGATTGCAACAATAGAAACAAAACAATTTAACGGGCCGTTAAATATTACGGCGGTCAAACGTTTAACGGACGTTGATGAATTCCGGCATCATCATATTTGGGTAGTTAATTTCTTTACTTATATTTTATATTTTAAATTAATGTTCATTGAATTTTTGAATTTTTCTTTTTGAAAATAATTTCGAAATATTGTATAACTGTATTTTCCCTACGTCATCGAAAAAAAACGACATTTTCAAGCGCTACCAACACAGATACATGCGCCGATGCATTCTGAACGCTTTTATCATACAGGAGCTTAACCGTCCAGATGGAGGCTCATCTTTGATAGCCACGAAAAAAACTTATACCTCGGCTCGATATCCGTTCCTTTCCCAATTTTATTTTCGTCTCTATTCAAATTGCTGCGCCCGATAAAAACTGACCGTTATATTTCATATCTTTTTCAAATTCAAATTCACGTTTTTCTTCACACATTTCTTAATTATTTAATTATTAATATTTTTTTTTTTTATTCCAAAGCCTCGGTTTTGTTGGCTTTTCAGCTGTTTTTCAACAAAAATACAGGGATCAGATTTTTTTTTTCTTGTCTCAATAATTAATTATTCAATTCCAAAATAAATTATCGAATCAAAAATTGGTAATTCGTTTATTATTATTAATATCTAATATTATCATTATTGGTGATTGTATAATTATACAAGCAGTTTCTATCCGCGGGCTAGCAAATTGTACTTTCGTCCTTTTCCCAAAAATTCTCCGTCACTAACTAAACGATACATATAATTTCTTTTTTATATAATTATTATCTATACTACTTAAAGATAATGCTTCCTATATAAAATTTCTTTTCCCATATTATCTTACAAAATTGTCTTAGTATTATATAAATTTTTTTTTTTAACTTTGTTTTACCTATACAGTCGGACAGACAGATAGTTGACCGGATAATAGACATACATAAATTTACATACCTATATATACATTCACCTAGCAAATTCTGATCAAATATTAATTCCATTTTTTTTTTGTTTCGTCCTTTTTTTCAAAATTTTCATCGAACAAAAAGTAATGTTCTTTGAGGTTTAAGTCACGTCAACTGTCTATCCGGCTGTTCTTGCCAATTACTAAGCTCTAATATCGTTAATATACCATAATTAAAATGAATAAACGATAAAAATCAAAAATCTATATTTAAAAAACGAATATATGTATATATCTATATACATATATACATATACATAATAAAATGATAAAATGATGAAAGAAAGCATTACCTATAAGTTATAAAAAAAAATATCGCAGTAAAATATCGCCTGTAATAACGAATTACCGATCAGCTTGTTATCTTCGTCGAGATTAATTGGCTTTCATATTATTGAGTAAATAAAAAAAAAAAAAAATTATTAATGATAATGATGATGATTATGATGATAGTAGAACGGTAAATCGGTATTAACGAGGGTCATAAATTGGGAACTTCGGCTCCCTGTATACTAACATGTTATGTGTGTGTGTATCGCGCATGTAGGACGTCTTCGAAATCCAGCGCAGGCCGAGTTTGCCGGAGATTATTGGTGACTGGCCAACGCTAATCATCCGAGAAAAAGAGAAGGTTCGCTCAAACACGCTCAGAGTTGACTGAAAAGCTAAAGCTTAATGTGCTACACATACCTATACGTATACCATAAACGCGTTTACACGTAATAATAATAATAATAATAATAATAAGATTAATATTAATAATAATAGCAATCATAATAATAATAATAATAATAATAATGAGGATAATAATAATAACAACAACAAGTAATTGATAGCTAACAATAAATTAATACACCAAAATATCCAACGACGACTTAATTAATCACACCTCCAAAGCTATATTCTCTTTTCTTTTATACCCTTATACTTTCATAATATTTACGTACTAAGTAATTCTCCCTATTTGCGGTGGTTAAGTTCTTAGAAAAAAAAATATCCGCAAATCTCTTTCGGCTTTGTAACTTGGAAGCAGCATTTATTTTTTGTCTATTTTTTATTTATTTATTTATTTGTATTTTCTTGCATACCTGGACTAAGTTTTTCGAAATCAATATTATTCCTCCGACTGTTGGATTCGCTGTGAAAAACTGCGACGATTTTATCTAATCGACAATGTCGAGGGTCCAACGGTTTTCGAATGGGAACGAGTTCGAGTTGACCAATCACCGTTTGGCGTGACGGTCGTGCTGGTACCAGACGCTATCGCTAGTTGGTGCGCGCCTCACTCTGCGCTAGACGTGAGCCGTGTGATTTGATGCAACTTCGATCAGGCGCTCTCATTTGAAAACTATTGAGGCCTCGAGTTTTTCGTTGAGACAAAATCGTTGTGGTTTTTTACAAAGAATCCAACAATGATTATAAAATAATGTAAATCGTTGTTGTTATTGTTTAACCGAGCTAAATATAATCTCGCAGCATTTTTCAAGCTTTTATCATTTCGCTCTACGTTGCCGAGCTAAAGATTTTGCCTGTATTGTCTCGTCTTATTTTCTTTCGTTCTGTCGTTGTTCTTTATACATGTCGTGATAACCGTTTCGTTGCGAAAAATTCACATAAAAAATGAATAAACAGTATAATAAAACAAAAAAAACAAAATGAAAATGTTATTCCTTACGGTTTTAATGTACATTTCTTCTTCAAATGTATTGTTAATTCGTATACTTGTATTTAGACAGTGACTAATTTTTTTTGTGAGTAATTTGTTTGCGTTGTGTTTTTTTTTTTTCTTTTTTTTGTGTTAATGTAGCTGTAACTAAATCTTGATATGTTTTTTTTGCGTGACTGGGAGTGTGTTTCTTATTTCTAGACTATAAGTGGATCTCGTAGGCCCTCCCTGGCCGAATTAATACCTGACTGGCCAACTCTGCACCACTTCAACAAACGGGAGGTTGGACGAACCATCGCTAGATTAAAATCTGTTTATCAGTTTCTCTAGTATATATATATGGTCGATCGTTGTTACTCTGTTAAATACTATCTGCGTCTATTACTATTTCTCATATCTATTTATCGTCGTTACGTATACCCTTCTGCTTACACGTCTTCCTCGCCATGCACCCATAAATAGCGATTCATCTAATAATTCTTCATCAGTTGAAAGCAAAAAAAAAAAAAAAAAATTCAACTCACCGCATACCAACTCAAAAATTATTATATATTAGCTAAAGTAAAAATATTCAAAATTCTTCAAATTTGCTTGATGTTGTTAGACATATATTTTAATATATACTAGTTCAATAGTATATTTGTTACATTCCTAAACGTACCTAGCTGTTGATCTTCATCTTCTTTCGTTCCATCTTCTTCTTCTTCTTCTTCTTTTTCTTAATCTATTTGCAGTTAATATTGTCTTCGATGTTGTCTGGTATCGATGTATTGGTTGTATTCATCACACCCCATGAATCTTATTCATTTGGCACAATAAAAAAAAATATATCGCCGAGAGTTTGGAACAATCTTTGATTTTCATATCCATATATGATTCTTTTTGCCAATTTTTGCTCCACAGCAGTATCTACATCTTTTTTGAAATGTTTTTTTTTTTTTTCGGATGATGTGTTTTCTGGTGTTCATATATAGGCAATATGGGAAGTTATCGATATCATTATTCCTGCACTATTTATCAGTAACATTTATTTGACAAAGATATTGAAAACTATTTATCTCGTATGTATCCGTAAAACACCTTGACCGCACTTACAAAATAATAATAAATTATCAGTATATTATATACTCTTTACAATAATTAATCTGAATAGTTGTAACAAAACCATATCTAGCATGCGTAGATTTTTTCGAAACAAAAAAAATCACTCAAGATCATTCGATTCATGTTCGTCTTTTTTTATTTTTTGCTTCCCATTTTTTTTTTCTTTTTACTGTCGTCGAAATTTTTTTTTTCTCTACGTCGACGTTATCCGATCGAAAAAAAAATTTTTACTCCCACAGCAGCGAACCTTACCGGACGTTGAGAGGGAGGGGTGTAATTTTTATATTTATAAGAACGACATTTTTTCAGATGGAGAATTTTTCGATTTCTTTTTTTTTGTCTCTCTCTACATTTCGCTGGCGATTTTGGCGATATTCCATCATATTATCTCAACACCATTATCACTCCGCGATATCATCAGTCACTGCTGATTAACTAATTGTATTAATTTTTGTTTCTGAACGAATACAGAAAGCAGAATCCTTCCTGAAACCCCTTGTCGATCAATATGCAAAGGAAGGAAAAGACAAGAAGACCGTCTTCCAGGCCAACTTCTCTAAACCCAACTGCAAACCGAAATGGTTTTTCAGGAAAGATGTGAGCACTATTTATGACCATCTTTATCAAATTGTTCATTTAATTAAACCGGTTGAATAAATCACGCTTTCTTCTTCCGGGACATATAGGAATTATTCGCAAGTGCTAAGTACAAGTTCAAAAATGAGAACGACTCCTATCAGCTCATCATCACGGGACCAAAGGTCGATGATACCGGAAAATACACCATTGACATCAGCGGTGTTTCCTGCACAGCCTTCCTCACCGTTGAAGGTGCGTAATTATCTTATATCACAAGCATTTTAACTCTTCCTTCCAGAACAACTGCAAGCGGGGATCCCCGCGTTCATTTCTGGACATACAGCTGCAGGGGAATCCCCGGACGCATCACTGGACGCACTGCAGTAACAGGGAAATCCCCGAACTACGTATTGCCATTCTTTAGGCGTCTGTAAAGTTTTCTTTTCAGTAGTTTGGTCTTCGAAATCCGTTGTTGTGGCTTTTTTTGGGTAAACTCTTGAAGATACAGCGAATTCTGAAAGGAAAAAAGATTTATGGTTACTTTTCAGCGACTATTTATGAAGTACAATTGTGATTCCCAAACGATTTTTCAGAACCTGATCCAACGTACACATTCACTAAACCGCTATCCAAGAAATCGAGCGGTTTCACTTTGCACGAAGCGTACATGGAGTGCCAACTGAGTTCGAGCATGGCCAAGGTTACTTGGTGGAAAGGAAAGCTCAAGCTCGAGGTGAGCGGTGTTAGAAAACGTTTCTATTATAGTGTACAGAAATGACGTTATTTGTTACCAAGATTTTTAAAATACAAATAAAATATCAATGAATTATTTATCTTCAGGACGACGATCAGTACAGCATCTCGAAAGACATGTCTGGTGTTTGTCGTTTGACTCTAAAATCCGCTAAACTTGAAGACAGCGGTGAGTATTCGTGCAAGATCGAGAAACAGACGGACAAGACGGATACGGTGCTCACGATAGTCGGTAAGCGATCTGAGAAATGATTTAAAAAACTGTGAATAAATATTCATCAGAAAATTTGAGTCTCACGTTGATCATCGTCTTCGTTCTCTTCTCTCGCGCAGAATATCCTTACAAGTTCGTCAAGGTACTGAAACATCAGCAAATGGTTGAAAAAGACACCATCACGCTGGCCTGCGAGCTCGACGACGCTGCTGGTGATGTTAAATGGCTCAAGGGTGACCAGGAGATAAAGCCTGACAAACGGTAAGCGGAATGACAATGATTAGAGAATTTGTATTACTCTCTTTCCCGTCCTGATAGAAAAAGAAACCAAAAAAAATTGTGTTTTCTTAGCATTCAAATCAAAGTCGATGGACGTAAACGCAAGCTCATTATCAAGGACGCCAAAGTCACTGACGCAGGGATGTACTCGTGCGTGAGCAATGCTGATAAAACTGAGGCTGAAATCACTGTGAACTGTGAGTTTCATTTCCTATAAGTTTCGAAAAATTTTGAGTAAATGATCCCGTTTACCTAAAAAAAAACAAAAAAAAACGAACTTGTTTCTTTCAATAGACTTAAACCGTTTCAACAAGAAGCTTAAGGATACTGTGGCGATAGAACGAGAGAAGCTCGTGCTGGACGTTGAGCTTCAGGACCAAACTGCACCAGCCGAATGGTCGTTCAACGGCAAACCGATCGAGCCCAACGATAGAATTGAGATCAAAAATCTTGGCGGAGGAAAGCACCAGCTTGTATTTAACAAACTTGAAATGGAAGATGACGGTGAAATCACATGCCAGAGCGGTCAGCTCTCTAGTGCTTGCCACCTTACCGTCAAGAAGGGAGAAAGCAAACCCATCATCGATGTGCCCGACAAAATCGAGGGCCCTTGTAGCGCTCCTATCACATTTGTTGTGCCTTTCAAAAGTACGGAACAAGACTTTATTCTTTACTGTATATAACTTGTGACAAAAGAGTTGATCATCATACTGACTGACTAATTTTTCCATTCATCTCACAGTTGATGGCACCAAGCAGACGCCAGTTGAAGCTAAGCTTCTGAAGGACGGTAAAGCGCTGCCGTTGAAGGACGTTGAGGTTATCGTTGGCGAAGATAAGATTACGTACAAGATAAAGAAACCGCAACGAGATCAGTCCGGAATTTATCAGCTTAAGATCGGTAACGGTCAAGGCGAGGAGGTCAAAGATGTCAACATTGTCATGCAAGGTGAGAGAATTGGAACAAGCTCTGAAAATGTTCATCAAAAACCTTTTCAAATCACCCTGCAATACACCGAATTGTTATCTTATTTCACTTTTGTCCAAAAAAATTTTCAGACGTACCATCGGCCCCTACGGACGTCGACGTCAAAGACGTTTTCCAAACGTCTTGTGTCGTTAGTTTCAAACCGTCCAAGGACGACGGTGGTTCTCCGATAACTAAATACATCGTCGAACGTCTTGATATGAGTCTAAAATCGCAATGGGCTAACGTCGGAGAGGTAATGCCCGGTGAAAAGTGCGTCTACAAGGTTGAAGATCTGGTGCCCAAAAAGGAATACAAATTCCGTATACTAGCTGTGAACAAATTGGGACCAAGTGAGCCAGCGAACTTCGCCAAGCCGGTCCTCGCCAAGGATCCATGGGGTGAGTTGGACGATTATTTCACAAATTTGTCGCACATGAAGCAATAGAACTGTACAATTGCTGCTCTTTCTATTCCAGACGAACCCGGAAAGCCTGGAAACGTCGAGGTCGTTGACTGGGACAAGGACCACGCAGACCTGACCTGGACGAAGCCTGAATCAGACGGAGGAGCCCCGATAACTGGTTACGTTATCGAGTACAAGGAGAAGTTTGGAAAGGAATGGGTGAAGGGTAAAGAGATCGAGGGAGACGTTACAAAGGCGACGATTGACGGGTTGAAAGAAGGAACACAGTACGAGTTCCGCATACGTGCAGTGAACAAAGCGGGACCAGGAGAACCGTCCGATGCAACGAAGCCGATAATCGCTAAATCCCGGTTCGTTAAGCCTTACATAATCGGTGATCAGCTGACGAACCTCATAGTCAAGAAGGGACAAGTCATCAAATACGATATAAAATACGGTGGTGAACCGGAGCCAGAAGTTCACTGGTTCTTGGGGGAAAAGGAACTCGTCCAAGACGCTGCTGAGAGGATAACCATCGACAAATATGAACGCAACACCGTTCTCACAGTCCGTAAAACGACTCGACCTGACTCCGGAAAATACAAACTTGTTCTCAGCAACGGATCAGGCACTTGCGAAAGCATTGCCGACGTCGTTGTTCTAGGTAATTCGACAATTCAAGTTAAAAATGACATTCGAAATTTCTTCATTCTGGTCTGTCTCCTTGATCAGCATTACAAATGTATCGAATATCCTTTTTACAGACAAACCAGCGCCGCCTAAGGGACCGCTGAAGGTAGAAGAGGTGCGCGCTGACCACGTTAAGGTCAAATGGCAACGTCCACCAGACAACGGAGGAACAGACATAACTGGCTACGTATTAGAAAAAATGGACTTAGAAACAGGCAGATGGATTCCAGCCGGTGAAGTTGGTCCCGATAAGGACGAATTCACTTTCCAAGGTCTGACCCCGAAGAAGAAGTACAAGTTCCGTGTCAAGGCGGTTAACAAAGAGGGAGAATCCGAGCCATTGGAAACCGACGAGGCGATCCTCGCCAAAAATCCTTACGGTTAGTAAAGCAGCGTTTAAATACCGTCGAGTTTTTTTCTCTGCTTTATTTTCACGATATTCTTTGACTTTCTCGCGAATCAGACGAGCCAGGGCGTCCTGGAAAACCCGAAATAGCCGACTACGACAACGTTAGCGTTACTCTCAAGTGGGCCAAGCCCGAGAGCGATGGTGGCCGAACCATCACACATTACACCGTCGAAGTCAAGGATAAATTCGCCATGGATTGGTCCGAGGTTTTCAAAACCCCAGACGCTAATCCTGAGGCGAAGGTCGAGGGATTGAAAGAGAAGATGGTTTATCAGTTCCGTGTTCGAGCACACAACAAAGCTGGAGCTTCGGAGCCCAGCGAACCGACCGACAATCATCTCTGCAAGCACAGGAACCGTAAGTAACAATTGTGTCTTCTTAATTTCATTCTGACTTTGAACGAAATTTATGTATTTAAATTCGAACTTGATTTTTCACAGTCAAGCCACGCATCGATCGCACGAACCTGAAATCGGTCATCATAAAGGCAGGCAGATCCCACAAATGGTCTGTCGACGTTATCGGCGAACCTGCACCGGACACCAAATGGACTTGGCGCGATAATATCCCGCTGACGAACACAGAGCGTATTAAAATCGAGAACGTTGACTATCACACCGATTTCAGCATACTAAACGCGGTGAGAAAAGACACCGGAAAGTACACCATCATTGCCGAGAATTGCAACGGCAAAGATGAAGAGACTGTAGAACTAACAGTACTTTGTGAGTATACAATTCGAATCTCTGTCTAGCAGTAAAAGTTCACCAAAATTATCGGAAATTTATTCTAATTTTTTCACTTCAGCATCACCGAGCTCACCCAAAGGTCCGCTGGTCGTATCCGACGTGACGAGTACAACGGCGAAATTGAAATGGCAAAAGCCAGAAGACGACGGAGGTTCTCCGATCAAGGAATACGAGGTCGAAAAGATGGACTTGAAGACAGGAAAGTGGATAAGAGTCGGTAAAGTTCCGGGAAATATGGCAAGCCCCGAATTAGACGTGACCGGTTTGAACCCTGGAAGCGAATACAAGTTCCGTGTGACCGCGGTCAATGATGAGGGTGATTCCGAGCCTCTGGTAACGGAGAAGGCAACAATCGCCAAGAATCCATTCGGTAAATTGAAATTTTCCAAAATTGGTTTGATCTGAGATGAAAATTTTTTTTCCGCTAATCGTTCGCGTTATTCCGGTACAGACGAACCTCTCAAGCCTGGCACACCGGAGATCACGGACTACGACAACGAATCTGTTTCTCTGAAATGGACCGCCCCGGAATCAGACGGCGGTGCTCAAATCGAGAAATACATTATCGAAAAGAAGGACAGGTACAAGCCGGATTGGGAGAAAGCAATCGAAGTACCGGGAACAGAATTGGCTGGAAAAGTACCGGACCTCAAAGAACGAGGGGAATATCAGTTCAGAGTTATCGCTGTGAACAAGGCCGGACCCTCGCCTCCATCTGATGCTTCAAAGATGCAGATTTGCAGACACAAAGCTCGTGAGTGTTCAATTTAGCGACGATTTTGAATATGAAACGAGCTTTTCGAACCCAATTTCCACCTTTTCTTTCAGTTAAGCCAAGAATCGATCGCACAAACTTGAAGCCGATAATCGTGCGGGCTGGCAAAATGATAAAATACGATGTCGACGTCCGAGGCGAACCTCCACCAGAGATAACTTGGTTCCATGTCAAAACCGAAGTCAAGTCCGGAGGCAACATCGAGATCGTTAATATCGATTACAACACGAAAATAACGATCACTGATAGCGTCAGGAAAAACACAGGCGTTTACAAGATCCTCGCTGTCAATCCTCACGGCCAAGACGAGGCCGAAGTCGAAGTTACTGTTCTCTGTAAGTTTCACCGATTGAATAACTTCCGTTGAATAGAATGATCCAGGACTCCAGATGCACAATTGACTCTCTGAATTTTAGCCGCTCCTGGAAAACCAAAGGGACCTCTCAAGGTATCAGACGTAACGAAGAATGGCTGCAAGGTCAAGTGGGAGAAACCCGAGGACGATGGTGGTAAACCGATAACCGGTTACCTGGTTGAGAAACTCGACAAAGCCACGGGTCGATGGGTTCCTGTTGGCCGAACGACGGAACCTGAATTGGAAGTCAAAGGGCTGCAGGACGGACACGAATACGAATTCCGAGTAAAGGCTCTTAACGAAGAGGGAGAATCCGAGCCACTGGTAACGGATGGTTCAATAATTGCGAAAAATCCATACGGTATGATCAAGATCTTTATCAATTTCTGTCTTCTAAACTTGCGATACACGAACAGTTTTTTGGATACTAATCGGTTCCGGTTTTCACAGACGTTTCTGGCAAGCCCGGAACACCAGAACTCGAAGATTGGGACGTTGACCGTGTCGATCTCAAGTGGGAAGCTCCGAAGAATACCGGCGGAGTACCGATAACTGGCTACATCATCGAAAAGAAGGACAAGCTGAAGGGACTGTGGGAAGAAGCTCTCGTAACAAACACACCCGATACAAAAGCGCGCGTTCCCGATTTGAAAGAAGGAAATACCTACCAATTCCGCGTTCGTGCCGTGAACAAGGCCGGACCTTCTGATCCCAGTGACGCAACAAAGCCCCACATTGCGAAGGCCAGATACTGTGAGTATTTTTCCATCACTGATTGATCCCATGGCGAAAAATATTCAGCGTTATCTCGATTAATGAAAATTTCTACTTCGCAGTGAAACCTCATATCAATCGCGAGAGGTTGAACCCCGTCAAAGTCCGAGCTGGTCAGATGGTGAAACTCGATGTCGACATCAAGGGTGAACCACCTCCAACTGTTACCTGGACTTTCAAGAACAAAGTTCTGGAAACTAGCGCCAACGTTAAGATCGATAACGAGGATTACAACTCGAAGATCCAGCTCTCTAACACCAGCCGTAAAGCTAGTGGAAAATACACTATCAAGGCTGTCAACAGTTCTGGAGAAGATGAGGCGGACGTCGAGATTACCATTCTCGGTAATGAGGAGTTTATAGTTTTATCCTTCCTTGATGTTGTGGCTTCTGACTCTTGTCGTTATCCTTCTTACAGATAAACCGGAGAAACCGGAAGGCCCATTGGAAGTGACCGACGTTCACAAGGAAGGCTGCAAATTGAAGTGGAAGAAGCCCAAGGACGACGGTGGTCTACCTCTCACTGGTTACATCGTTGAAAAGATGGACGTTACCTCTGGACGTTGGTTACCGGTCGCTGTTATCGACCCTGATAAAACCGAGCAAACTATTACCGGGCTGGAACCTGGAAAGAAATACGAATTCCGTGTGAAGGCCGTTAACGAAGAGGGAGAGTCCGATCCTCTCCAAACCGACACTGCTATTCTGGCGAAGAATCCTTACGGTATAAATATCTGACGATGTTCATAAACCGATATGTATCGCTGAGTAATTATTTCACGTCTAATTCATTCTTTCAGATCCACCACCACCGCCGGGTCTTCCGGAGATCATAGATTGGTCTGAGAACATGGTTAAACTGAAATGGGAACCGCCGATCAGAGACGGAGGTGCGCCGATAACTGGCTACATTATCGAAATGAAGGATAAGTTTGGAACCAGTTATGTAAAAGCTGCCGAAACGACCGGACCAGCTTGCACCGGTACCGTGCCCAAGCTCGAAGAGGGTAATCAGTACCAGTTCCGTGTACGAGCCGTGAATAAGGCTGGACCAGGTGAACCCAGCGAACCGACAAACCCGCACACTGCTAAGGCTCGATTCCGTAAGTTGGTGATCCAATTTTGGAATTAGATTGCGTGAATTTTGTCGAGGATTGATCAACTTTTGTGTTTACATTTTTTTAGTCAAGCCACACATCGATAGAACAAATCTTGGACCAGTCACGGTCAAGGCTGGGCTCGTGGTGTCTCTGGATGTTGATATCATTGGAGAACCTGCTCCGACTGTGACATGGACGTTCAAAGATAAGGAACTTGTCACCGCTGATCAATACCGCATCGACAATATAGATTATAACACAAAGTTCTGTATCCTCCGAGCAAAACGTTCGTTTACTGGAAGATACATCATCAAAGCGAAGAACGAGGTCGGTGAAGACACAGCCGAAGTCGATATAACGGTTCTTGGCAAGCCTTCGAAACCAAAGGTAAGTCTTTTTTGTTTCAGCTCGTTATTCGGCGCGGGAATTTAACGGTTTTTGCTTCTTTTAGGGTCCCCTCGAAGTTTCAGACATCACGAAACACGGCTGCAAACTTAAATGGAAGAAACCTGAAGATGATGGTGGTTCTCCAGTTGAATACTACGAAATTGAGAAACTTGATCCGCTAACTGGCCAATGGATACCATGCGGCAGATCCACCGAACCCGAAGCCAACGTCACTGGTCTTCAAGAAGGAAAACCGTACAAATTCAGGGTCAAGGCAGTGAACAAAGAAGGAGAGTCCGAAGAGCTGGAGACTGACAGACCAATAATAGCTAAGAATCCCTTCGGTAATGAAATCAATGATTATGGAATTTTGGAAAACTATTAATTACGTGACATTTGCCTTCATTGCTGACCTTCTTTCAGACGAGCCTGGCAAACCCAGTCGCCCAGAACTCAAAAATTGGGACAAGGACTTTGTCGATCTTGAATGGAAGCCTCCATCTGACGATGGCGGAGCTCCGATTGAGAAATACATTGTGCAAATGCGTGACAAGGAAGGCAGGCAATGGGTGGACGCTGCTACTGTACCTGGAGATCGCCCTGTCGCTAAAGTTACAAACGGAATTCAAGAAGGTCATGAGTACGAGTTCCGTGTCGTTGCTGTAAACAAAGCCGGACCTGGAGAGCCCAGCGACACGTCAAAGAGCGTCGTCGCCAAACCACGATTCTGTAAGCTTTTTTTTCTCAATTTTTTTCTGGTTAATCCTTATCGATTATCTTCTAATGTGACTTTTTTTTTAAACAGTGGCTCCCCGCATCGACCGAAAGAATTTGCAGAAGAAGATCATGCGAGTTGGACAATTGCTGCGTATTGAAGCTGACATTCAGGGTGAACCTCCACCAGCAGTCACCTGGAAACTCAAGGATATTGTCCTGAAGAGTCTCGATCGATTGAAGATCGAGAACGAAGATTATCACACCACCTTCATATTGAACAAAGTGAAACGATCAGACGCTGGTACTTACACCGTCATCGCAAAGAATGACAGTGGCACGGATCAAGTCGAAGTCGAGCTTCAGGTCTGTTGTAAATTTGTGTACAGAATTCACGAAGCTTAAGGCAATTTCCGAACAGATTCTCTGTATCGAAAACAAATCCCTGATTCTTTTAATTAATTTCTTAGGTATTGAGCAAACCAGCCAAACCCAAAGGGCCGCTGAACGTGTCTGACGTGACTGCAGAGGGCTGCAAATTGAAATGGGAAAAGCCCGAGGACGATGGTGGAGAGCCAGTCGATCACTACGTGATCGAACGTATGGATACTGAGTCTGGTCGCTGGGTGCCATGCGGAACAAGCAAAACTCCCGAGGCCGAGGTCAGCGGGCTTAACGAAGGCAAGGATTACCAATTCCGTGTCAAGGCTGTTAATGCCGAGGGAGAATCTGAGCCACTCGAAACAACGATACCAACAACTGCGAAGAACCCATTCAGTAAGTGGAATCGACCATATATTGATTCTTGTGTTGGATATTGTTCAAGTATCTGTCCTAACATTTTGTTGAACTTTCTCTGGACTCTTCGTTGAGATTTTACTGCATTTTTCAATTTTTTTAATCAGCCGAACCCGACGCACCTGGAAGACCGGAGCTGAAGGACTGGGACAAGAACCATGTGGACCTGAAATGGGCCGCACCAAAGGACGACGGTGGCGCACCAGTCGAGAAATACATCATAGAGAAAAAGGACCAGTATGGAAAGTGGCAAAAGGCTGCAGAAGTGCCTGGAAACAAGAGAGAGGCTAAGGTCGGGGACCTGGTCGAAGGCCAGAAGTACCAGTTCCGTGTTAAGGCTGTTAACAAGGGTGGTCAGAGCAAGCCAAGTGAACCGAGCGAGACTCTGACAGCCAAGGACCGTTACGCAGCTCCCAAAATCGACCGCACTTCTCTTAAAGACCTGACGATCAAGGCCGGTAATCACATCAAACTGGACATTAAGGTCAGCGGTGAGCCACCGCCAACGAAGACTTGGTTCTTGAAAAAGGCCAAGCTTGCGGATGGCGAGAACGGCATTAGCATCGAGGTCGAGGATTACAAGACCAAATTTGTAATCGGAAGTGCTACCAGAGCTCATTGCGGAACTCTGACATTGAAGGCAGAGAACGGCTCCGGACGGGACGAAGCTTCCATCGAAATTACCGTCTTGGATAGACCCGGCAAACCCGAGGGTCCTCTCAAGGTTTCTGACGTACATAAAGAGGGATGCACTCTCAAATGGGAACCACCAATTGACGACGGTGGTGCGCCAGTGGAAAATTACGTTGTTGAGAAAATGGACACTGATACTGGACGGTGGATCCCCGTCGGACGTACCAAGGAACCCAAAATGGATATAGAGAATTTGGTACCCGGACAGGAGTACAAATTCCGTGTTGCTGCTGTAAATGCTGAGGGTGAATCTGAACCACTCGAAACCGAGCACGGTATCATCGCCAAGAATCCATTTGGTGAGTAATAGGAATTTAAGTATCACAAAAATGAGAATGAGGATAAAGTTTTGCTTATTCATCGATTTCTTATCGTCAATTGTTATGATGATGAATTACAGACGAACCTGGAGCGCCTGGTCGCCCGGAGGCGACAGACTGGGATAGGGATCATGTAGATTTGAGATGGACTGCGCCAACTAAGGATGGCGGATCTCCAATCACTGGCTACTTGATCGAAAAGCGAGAAAAGGGAACTGGCCGCTGGATAAAGGCCGCGGAAACACATGGACCAGACACCAAAGGACGTGCTGAGAACCTTGATGAAGGTGTCGAGTACGAGTTCCGTGTCAAGGCCATCAACGCAGCGGGTCCTGGCGAGCCTTCAGACGCTAGCAAATCAGTAATAACGAAGCCTAGAAGACGTGAGTATCTAAAAACCGGAAGGAGGAATTCTTAAACGTATAAAAACTCATGGGGAATTTTTTTCACACTTTGTGTTTCTTGGTGGTTTTTTCCAGTGGCTCCTAAGATCGATAGACGCAATCTGCGTAATCTGACTGTAAGAGAAGGCGAGCCGATTCTGTTCGACGTTAAAATTTCCGGCGAACCACCACCAGATGTTGATTGGGTTCTTAACAATAAGAGCATACAATTAACCAGCTATCGAAGAATCGATAATGTTCCCTACAACTCCAAATTCTTTAACGATAAACCTGAACGCAAAGATTCTGGAGTGTACAAAATCACCGCTGTTAATCAGTACGGCAACGATACCGCCGAAGTTGAAGTAACTGTTGTCGGTAAATATCTTTTTCAATCATTTTCACTCCGTTTAATCTTTCAAATTCTTAATTCTTACTGAATCAAAAATTTCGTCTATTTTTCTCACAGCCAAACCGAGCAAACCTGAAGGACCGTTGGAGGTATCTGACATCCACAAAGACGGCTGCACGTTGAAGTGGAAGAAGCCCAAAGACGATGGTGGCGAACCTATCGAAGGATATGTGGTCGAGAAGTTCGATCCAGATACAGGAATTTGGCTACCAGTTGCTAAAACTTTGAGTCCGGAACTCAAAGTCGAGGGACTAATTCCTGGACACGAGTATAAATTCCGTGTTAAGGCTCTCAACAAGGAGGGAGAATCCGAGCCACTCGAAACACTCGGATCCATCATCGCCAAGGATCCGTTCAGTAAGTTAATCGATTACTTCTGATCCAAATTATCTTATGATCTCCCTAATCCTTTTTTCTCATCTTACAGCTGTACCAGCTGCACCTGGTGCTCCTGAGCCAGTAGACTGGACTGCGAACCAAGTAGATCTTGCGTGGAAAGAACCGGTCAGTGACGGAGGGTCACCGATCATCGGCTACATCATTGAAAAGAAGGATAAGTACAGTACGATGTGGGAAAAGGCTCTCGAGACCAACACCCCAACTCCCCAAGCTCTCATCCATGGTTTGATCGAAGGAAACGACTACCAGTTCCGTGTCATCGCTCTCAACAAAGCCGGACAATCGGAGCCTGGTGAAGCGAGCAAAACATTCACCGCAAAGCCTCGTTTCCGTAAGAATTTTAAAATATTTTCTCAAAGCATAATATGAAGCCTCATGAAACTCCATGAGATTATTTTAATGACATTTCGAAGAACAGGAGTAACTCATTATTTGTGAAATTATTTTAGTTGCCCCGAAGATCGACCGCCGCAATTTGCGTGACGTGACTCTCTCGGCTGGCGCATCGCTCAAGTTTGATGCGAACGTGATCGGTGAGCCGCCTCCACACATCGAATGGCGTTACGGTGCGATCCCGTTGTACTCAGGGAAGAATGTCCATGTTGACAATTCCGACTACAATACAAAGCTCACGATCCGACCAGTCCAGCGTGGAGACACTGGCGAATACACTGTGTCTGCCACTAACCATTCAGGAAAGGACAGTGTCCTAATCAACGTTACTGTCACTGACAAACCCACGCCGCCTGAAGGCCCGCTTCAAGTTTCTGACGTCCACAAAGAAGGGTGCAAACTCAAGTGGAGACGGCCAAAAGACGACGGTGGTACCCCCATCGAATATTACCAAATCGATAAAATGGATCCTGAAACTGGATGCTGGGTACCTTGTGGACGCTCGACTGAACCTGGTTCGTATTTGGGCTTCGAGGACCTATTTTCTTCTAAAAGTATTTTTACTCCAACATAATTTCTCTTTATACTTTACTTATTCTTTGCTCATCACAGGATTTGACGTTACGGGCTTGACACCTGGAAAGGAATACAAGTTCCGCGTCGCCGCTGTGAATGCTGAAGGAGAATCTGAACCACTCGAAACTGACCGAGCAATCGTCGCGAAGAATCCATTCGGTAAGTTGCAACGTCGAATTTTAGGGTCATGATTCATTTCAATTGTGTTCTCGATTCCTGATCTCTGATTAATGACTGAAAACCTAAATGAATGACATTCTCTTGTTACAGACGAGCCTGATAAGCCCGGAAATCTCCAGGCTACAGACTGGGACAAGGATCACGTCGACCTGAAATGGACTCCACCGATAAACGACGGAGGATCACCAATCACAGGGTACATTGTTGAGAAGAAGGACAAGTACGGCGAGTGGGAAAAGGCTCTCGAAGTCCCAGCGGATCAGACGAAAGCCACAGTACCTGACCTGATCGAAGGTCAACCGTACGAGTTCCGTGTCCGTGCAGTGAACAAAGCCGGTCCTGGAGAACCGTCTGATGCAACACCGACGATAATAGCCAAGCCACGTAACCTGGCGCCAAAGATTGACCGCGCGAATCTCATTGACATCAAGATCAAAGCTGGGCAGAACTTCTCCTTCGATGCTAAAGTCACCGGAGAACCAGCCCCGACAACTAAATGGCTGCTTCATGGAAAGGACGTTCGATCTACCGATCGCGTCAAGGTCAAACATGTTGAGTATGCGACCGGACTCAACGTCCGCATGGCTACGCGAGCTGAATCTGGTAAATACACAGTCACCGCAGAGAATATAAACGGCAAGGATATCGCGTACGTCGAAGTCACAGTTCTCGACAAACCGAGTGCTCCTCAAGGACCGCTTAAAACTTCCAACGTCCACGCCGAGGGCTGCAAACTATCTTGGAAAGAACCTGAAGACGATGGCGGACAGCCTATCGACAAGTATGTCGTTGAAAAGATGGACGAAGCTACCGGAAGGTGGGTACCTGCTGGGGAAACTGACGGCGCTGAAACTGCACTTGATATCGATGGACTCATTCCTGGACATAAGTACAAATTCAGAGTACGCGCAGTCAACAAACAAGGAAAATCCGAACCCCTCACAGCAGCGCAGAGCATCGAAGCTAAGAATCCGTTCGGTGAGATATGATGTTCCGAATTTTTCAATGCAGTATGATTATTTCTACGCTTTGACAGCTTTAACACGTCTTTAACGTTCAATTTTTCAGATGAACCGGGAAAACCTGGAACCCCAACGATACGCGACTACGACAAGGACTTTGTCGAACTGCAATGGGATCGTCCAGAGGTGGACGGAGGTTCACCGATAACAGGATACGTTATTGAAAAACGTGACAAGTTCAGTCCTAATTGGGAAAAATGCGCCGAAGTAGATGGCGACGTTAATCGTGGCAGGGTAGATGATCTGATCGAAGGCACACCGTATGAGTTCCGCATCAGAGCCATCAACAAAGCTGGCCCAGGCGAGCCATCAGATGCTACAAAACCACACATCGCTCGCCCCAAGAACCGTAAGTAGAAATTATATAAACAACAAGAACGAACGTTTAATCGAAGTCTCCTCACACTGATTTTATAATCATGATTACAGTGCCGCCAAAGATCGACAGGACCTTCCTTCTCGACCTGAAAGTACGAGCCGGAGGATTGTTCGATTTCGACGTCCCGGTAATTGGTGAGCCTCCTCCAACCAAGGAATGGACGCTGAAGGGAGACTCTCTGAGCCCTCACGTCCGTGTTAAGATTGTAAACGAGGACTACAACACGAAACTACGTATGGTCGATGCGAAGCGGTCAGATTCAGGAGTCTACACTCTAACAGCTCGCAACATAAACGGCAAGGATGTCGCCACAGTGAACGTAACAGTCCTGGACATTCCGCTACCACCAGAAGGACCTCTCAAGGTCGATAACGTCACCAAAAACGGCTGCAACCTCGCGTGGAGACCACCGAAAGATGACGGTGGCTCCGAGATCCTTTACTACGCGGTTGAAAAAATGGACGCTGAATCTATGCGCTGGGTACCGGTAGCGGAAGCACCTACCACGAAATGCAGAGTCGACCATCTCATCGAAGGACACGACTACACCTTCCGTGTTCGCGCTGTGAACAAGCAAGGCGAATCTGTGCCACTTACTGGACAGGAAGCAGTGACTGCCAAAGATCCTTACGGCAAGCCGGATAAACCTGGAACACCAGTCGCCACAGACTGGGATAAGGATCATGTAGATCTGGAATGGGCTCCGCCAAAGAAAGACGGAGGCTCTCCCATCACTGGTTACATTATTGAGAAACGACCGAGGTTCGGGCAGTGGGAGAAGGCGGTTGAGATACCCGGCAATCAAACGAAGGGAACTGTTCCTGACCTGACGGAAGGACAGGAGTACGAGTTCCGCGTTATACCTGTGAACAAGGCCGGTCAAGGCGAGCCATCGGAAGCTTCTCTTCCAGTGGTGGCTAAACCACGTTTCCTGGCTCCATCATTCGACAAGTATTTGCTTACAGACCTTGTGGTAAAGGCGGGACAAAAGATCGCGTACAACTTGCCGATAGAGGCTTCGCCAAAACCGACGGCGAAATGGACTGTGGATGGAAAAACCATCGAGGCTGATGCTCGCCATGACATTTTCACAACAAACACTACGACATCTTTCGAAATACCATTCGCTGTGCGATCGGACGGTGGACGGTACACTCTGACCCTTGAGAATGAGCTCGGAAAGTGCAGTGCCAGTGCCACTGTTACTGTACTCGATAGACCAGCTCCACCTGAGCAACCTCTCGTCGTTGATGGCGTGACTAAGGAAAGCTGTCACTTGTCATGGCGACTCCCTCTCGATGATGGAGGAAGCCCAATTCTTCATTACATTATTGAGAAGATGGATTTAACCCGTGGTACTTGGTCTGATGCCGGAATGAGCACCCACCTCAATCACGATGTGACAAGACTCGTGCATAAGAAGGAATATCTCTTCAGAGTCAAGGCCGTTAACAACATCGGCGAATCTGACGCGCTTGAAACTGCTAAGAGCATTATTGCCAAAAACGAATTTGACGAACCTGATGCTCCCGGAAAGCCACAGGTAAGTGAAACCCGCTATTCATTACATTTCGTTACATCTGCTAGCTCAATCATTACGATCACTGTTCTCATTGTGTTTCCATTAAAATGCTTGGATGATACAAAGATTACTAATAAATTACTCTTGTCTTGCAGGTCACAGATTGGGATAAGGACCACGTTGACCTACAATGGGTGGCACCTAAGAGCGACGGAGGGTCGCCAGTGACAGGCTACATTGTCCAGAAGAAGGAGAAGGGCAGTCCATACTGGGTAAACGCGGTTCACGTACCACCGAACCAGACAGAAGCCACAGTGCCCGAACTAACAGAAGGACAGGAGTACGAGTTTAGAGTGATCGCAGTGAACCCAGCCGGTCAATCGGAGCCTTCAGAACCGAGTGACGCAGTCATCGCTAAGGCACGTTACTTGGCGCCAAAGATAAAGACGCCACTTCAAGACATCCGCATTAAAGCCGGCCTCATCTTCCACGTGGACATCGACTTCATCGGTGAACCTGCGCCGGAGGTCACATGGACCGTTGCGGGACAGCCCTTGAACACTACCAAACGTACAACTGTGACATCGATCGGCTATCACACTATTGTTCACACAGTAGATGCTAAACGCACCGATTCTGGGCTGTACCATCTTTTGTTGAAGAACAGCAGCGGCATAGATGAAGGAAGCTTCCAGGTCATTGTTTTGGACAGACCAGGAGCACCTGAAGGACCTCTGGAATACGAGGAAATCACAAACCAGTCCGTAACACTTTCCTGGAAACCACCGAAAGACAATGGCGGCAGTGAGATCACCGGCTACGTCATTGAGAAGCGTGATCTTACCCATGGCGGAGGCTGGGTGCCTGCGGTTACTTATGTTAACCCGAGAAACACCCATGCTACTGTTCCGCGCCTGTTGGAAGGAACAAAATACGAGTTCAGAGTCTGTGCGGAGAATCTCCAAGGACGAAGTGAGCCGCTCACTACTGACCGAGCAGTTGTCGCTAAGAACCAGTTCGTCGTTCCTGGACAACCTGGTAAACCGGAGTGTATCGATGCCGATAAAGATCACATCAAGATTAAATGGACATCACCTATCAGCAATGGAGGATCGCCGATTCTCGGGTATGTAATAATTTTCCATTTTTTTCTTTCATTCTTTTTGCGTCTATTGAAATGTGAACGTAAGGATCGTGAATTCTACATCGTACATGAATGATTCAATACGGTATTCGGATAGTTTCAACTGGAAATTTTAATGTTTTAAATTCGTGAACAGGTACGACATCGAGCGTCGTGACCGGGCAACTGGAAGATGGATTAAGGTCAATAAGGAGCCGGTGAGAGGCAATGAATATCTAGATGACCACGTCTCCGAGGGACACCAATACGAATACAGAGTATCAGCAGTTAATGCCGCTGGAGCTGGAAAGCCCAGTGATACCTCGGCCGTCTTCACAGCCAGACCTATGAAGGAGAAGCCCAAGCTTCACCTCGACGCCCTGATCGGACGTAAGATCAAGGTCAGAGCAGGAGAACCGATAAACGTGAATATCCCCTTGTCCGGAGTTCCGACGCCGACAATCGAATGGACCAAGAATGGTACCAAGCTTGTTGAGACTCTACGTACATCCACGGAAACGAAGAGCGACAGGACGCATCTCTTGATCGAGAAGTCAGTCCGCGAGGACGCAGGAAAGTACACAATAACAGCGCAGAACGAACACGGCAAGGACTCAGCAGATATAGAAGTTATCGTTGTCGATAAGCCTGGAATACCGAAAGGACCGCTTCAGTATACCGGAACTACACATGACACAGTATCTCTGTCCTGGGCTCCACCCGACAACAATGGAGGGTCTGAAATCACAGGCTACATCGTGGAGGTTTCTGACTATGGGTCAGATAACTGGCGTCAAGTTCCTGGCTATTGTTCGGGTACACATTACACTGCGAAGGGATTGAGCGAGGGAAAACGATACGTGTTCAGAGTACGGGCAGAGAATATGTACGGAGTATCGGAGCCATTAGACGGAAAACCAGTCGTTGCAAAGAGTCCATTCGATCCACCAGACGCTCCAAACCAGCCGGAAGTGACTGGCTACACACCAAATACCTGCAGTCTTGTCTGGGAGCCGCCGGTCAACACAGGCGGTAAACCGATCACCGGATATTACGTTGAGAAACGTGAACGCGGTGGAGAATGGCTCAAGGTGAACAACTACCCAACACCAAATGCTTCGTTCACGGTACAAGACCTCCGTGAAGGAGGTCGTTATGAGTTCAGAGTAGTAGCAGTGAACGAAGCCGGTCCTGGAAAACCGAGCAAACCAACTGAGCCCATTACTGCTGGTCACCAACGCAGATGTCCCGATGCTCCTGAGCCACCGAAGCCGGATAGAATTACCAAGGACTCTGTCACACTGTCCTGGCGACCTCCGAGAAGCGATGGCGGTGCTAAGATCAGAGGGTACATAGTGCAGAAGAAGGCTAAGGGCGACGACGAATGGACGGATGTTAACGGAAGCCCAGTTAACGCAACTGTTTATACCGTTCCGAAACTCACTGAGGGTGAAGAGTACCAGTTTAGAGTTGTTGCGGTGAACGACGTTGGCAACAGCGAGCCTAGTCGACCAAGCAACAGCATTTTGATGGAGGAACAACCGAACAAACCTGTTATGGACTTGGGCGGTGTCAGAGATATTACAGTACGTGCTGGGGAGGACTTTTCCATACATGTACCGTACATTGGATTCCCCAAACCAACTGCAACATGGTTTGCTAATGACACTGTCAAGGACGAGTCGGACCCCCGCGTTCATCAACAACTCGCTGATGACTACGCTAGCTTCGTGGTCAAAAACTCGAAGCGATCTGACAGTGGACAGTACAGATTACAGCTCCGAAATCCGTCCGGTTTCGACACCGCGACTATCAACGTCAAAGTCCTCGACAGACCGTCGCCACCCCAAAATCTACGCGCCGATGAATTCGCCGGAGACGCTCTTACCCTTTACTGGAATCCTCCGAAGGATAACGGAGGCGCTGATGTCACGAATTACGTTATCGAAAGACGTGAGCCGCGATCGGCAACCTGGTCTAAAGTCAGCAGCTACGTTACAACGCCCTTCGTTCGCGTCAGGAACCTCACCGTCGGCCACGAGTACGAGTTCCGTGTCATGGCCGAGAACCAGTATGGTACCTCCGATCCCGCGGTTACCATCGATCCCATCCGCGCTAGACATCCATTCGATCCTCCAGCAGCACCTGGAACACCACGGGGCATCGATTCGACGGAAGATAGCATCACCATCTCTTGGACGAAGCCAAGACATGATGGCGGTTCACCTATTACTGGCTATGTAATCGAAAGACGGCTCATCGGTGAAGACAAATGGGTTAAAGCGACTCAAGCACATATCGCAGACACTACATACAAGGTCGGAAACCTCATCGAAAATCACGACTACGAGTTCCGCGTTGCGGCAGTTAATGCTGCTGGTCAAGGACCTTGGAGTTCTGGCTCCGACGCTATCAGAGCCAGCGCCCCGTCGTCCGCTCCCAAGATTACCAGTGACCTCAGCATTCGCGATATGACCGTAATCGCTGGAGAGCCGTTTACTATCACGGTACCCTTCATCGGTAACCCGATACCTAAACCTAGCTGGTCGATTAATGGAGAGGAAGTACTCACAGGGGATAGAATCAAGTTCGATACTTCGAACGTTGCTTCTCAGTTCATAAACAAGAAGGCTAAGCGAAGTGATACCGGAAATTACACCATTCATCTCACTAATAATGTCGGTACGGACTCTGCCTCCTGCAAGGTTCTTGTAGTTGACAAACCATCACCTCCTCTAGGTCCTCTCGATATATCTGACATCACGCCTGAGACATGCACACTGTCTTGGAGACCACCAACTGACGATGGGGGTTCACCGATCACTAACTACATCGTCGAGAAGCTTGACCCGTGCGGTATTTGGACCAAGATCAGCAGCTTTGTACGTAGCACTCATTACGATGTGATTGGTCTTGAGCCGAACAAGAAATACAACTTTAGGATTCGCGCTGAGAACCAGTACGGAGTTTCCGATGCGCTGGAAGCCGACGAACCCATCATGGCCAAGTTCCCCTTCACTGTGCCCGATCCTCCAGGTAAACCCAGAGTCAGCGACTGGGACACGACCAACGTTACTCTCAACTGGGATCGTCCAAGGTCCGATGGCGGCTCCCGCATCCAGGGATACAAAGTGGAGTTCCGCGATCCTGCTGACGATGCACAATGGCGAGTGGCCAACGATTATCTCGTCAAGGACACCACATATATATGCTACAATCTGTGGAGTGGTCACGAATACGAGTTCCGTGTACGAGCGAAGAATGCTGCTGGTTTCAGTAAGCCTAGTCTACCATCATCAGCGTTCAAGTTGAAGAGCAAATTCAACGTCCCTTCACCGCCGGGAACACCTCAGGTCGTAAAGGTCGGCAAGAACTACGTCGATCTCAAATGGGAGCCACCGGCATCAGACGGTGGAAGTCGAATCACGGGCTACATTGTCGAGAAACGCGAACTCGGTGGTGCCATGTGGATAAAATGCAACGACTACAATGTCATGGACACAGAATACACTGTACTCCACTTAATCGAACGTGGGGACTATGAATTCAGAATTTTCGCTGTAAATGCAGCTGGTAAATCAGAGCCTAGCTCATGCACGAGCCCAGTCAAGATCTGTGAGGTCGAGGGTGGTGAGAAACCCGAGTTTGTACGGTCCCTGATTAACCAGGGAGTGCCACTCGGCAAGACACACGTCTTGGAGTGTGAGGCTGCCGGAAAACCTTTGCCGGTTGCAAGATGGTTGAAGAACGGTCGGGAAATCAGCCAGGGAGGAAGATTCAAGACCGAGTCTATCGACGGAATCTTCAGACTGGTAATATCGGAGGTCTGGGAAGCCGACGACGGCGACTACAGCTGCCAGGCCTCAAACCCCCTTGGAATTGCGACAACTACTGCCAGGCTGAGGATAGGAACACCACCAAAGATCGAACGCATGCCAGGTGATCTGTACCTCCCCGAGGGCGACAATACAAAGATCAAGATTCACTACAGTGGTGATCAGCCCATGGACGTCACGCTCACTAAAGACGGTCACAAGATCGACGAGTCAGTACACATCAAGTACACAGTGTTCGACGAGTACCTCATCATCTTCATCAAGGATATCAAGAAGGACGATGGAGGCGTTTATAATCTTACCATCAAAAACGACAGCGGAAGTGTCAGTGCCGCGTTCACAGTCTATATCACCGGACTTCCAGGACCGCCTATCGGACCTCTCGATGTTTCTGACATCAGCAAGCACACATGTACGCTGACATGGCACCCACCAAAGTACGACGGTGGTCTCCGCATCACGCACTATGTCGTTGAACGACGTGACATCAGTCACACCCACTGGATCATAGTTTCTTCATTCTGTAAGGACACCACTTTCACCGTTCAAGGACTGACGGAGGGCCAGGAATACCTCTTCCGCGTCATGGCTGTAAATGATAACGGCATGGGACCTCCTCTGGAAGGAACCAACCCCATCAAAGCAAAGGCACCTTTCGATCCACCATCGGCACCAGGGACACCAAAGGTCTTGGAGATTGGCGGTGATTTCGTTAATCTATCTTGGGACAAACCTGAGAGCGATGGTGGCTCTCGTATCCAGGGCTACTGGATAGACAAGCGTGAGGTTGGCGGGCAGGCCTGGCAACGTGTTAATATAATTATCAGTCTCACGAACCAAGTGAACATCACCAACCTCATAGAAGGACGACAGTACGAGTTCAGAGTCTTTGCACAGAACGAGGCTGGCCTCAGTCCGGAGTCCAGTGCATCGACGTCAGTGAAGATCAAGGATCCTCAGGCTGCCACACCACCAGAAATCATCAAGCCTCTCAGAAACGCCAACTGCGTACAGAATCACAACGCTCATTTCCAGTGCACGATCACTGGATCTCCGAAACCAACTATTACATGGTTCAAGGGCGCGCGTGAGATAGTGAACGGTTGTCGCTATCGCATATACACCGAGGGCGACGTCTGCAATCTGGTTATCAACGACGTATTTGGCGAAGATGCTGACGAGTACATTTGCCGTGCGGCAAACAAGGGCGGAATCAAATCTACCAAGGGTGAACTCTTCATCATGACACCTCCCAAGCTAAATGTACCACCGAGGTTCCGGGACACTGCCTTCTTCGACAAGGGCGCAAACGTCGTCATCAAAATCCCCTTCACCGGTTATCCCAAACCCAAGATCTCCTGGATCAGAGAAGGAGAGACGATCGAAGCCGGCGGTCATTACTCAGTCGAGGTCAAGGAGAGACACGCCGTTCTCACCATCAGGGATGGCAGCAAGCTGGACTCTGGTCCTTACCGCATCACTGCGGAGAACGACCTCGGCCAAGACTCAGCCATAATCAAAATCCAGATCAGCGATCGTCCGGATCCTCCGAGGTTCCCTCAGGTCGAAAATATCGGCCACGATTCTCTGGCACTCATTTGGAAACCACCGGTATGGGACGGCGGCAGCAACATCACGAACTATCTAGTAGAAAAACGCGAGCATCCAATGACGAGCTGGATCCGTGTTGGAAACACCAGATTCTGCACGATGGCTGTAACCGGTTTGAGCCCGGGTCATCAATACGAGTTCCGTGTATCAGCGGAGAATGTTTACGGCCGCAGCGACCCCAGCGAAGTAACTGGCTTGATAACGACCAAGGATTCAGGAAAGAAAGTATACAAGAAGAAGGAGTACGAGGTCGATGAGACCGGAAAGAAGATCCGCGGACGTAGCGACGAGAAGGTCAAGGACTACGACCAGTACGTCTTCGATATCTACAGCAAATACGTGCCTCAGCCAGTGGAAATCAAGAACACCTCTGTCTACGACAAATACGACATTCTCGAGGAAATTGGAACCGGTGCTTTCGGAGTGGTGCATCGTTGTCGCGAGAGAGCAACCGGCAACATATTCGCCGCCAAGTTTATCCCGGTGTCTCACGTCATGGAGAAGGAATTGATCAGGAAGGAAATCGACATTATGAATCAGCTCCATCATCCCAAACTCATCAATCTCCACGACGCCTTTGAAGACGACGACGAGATGGTCCTGATATTTGAATTGTTAGTATTTTTATTAGAATACCAAATCTTATAAGAAGTTGCAAGAAGTCAATAAGATTAATTTCTCTCCATCCAAACAGCTTGTCCGGTGGCGAACTCTTCGAGAGGATCACTTCTGAAGGATACTCCATGTCTGAGGCTGAGGTCATCAATTACATGCGCCAAATATGCGAGGCTGTTAAGCACATGCACGAAAAGAATATCATCCATCTTGGTCAGTGGCTCCTTTCTAATTTTCAATCTTCATCTCTAATCAATTTTCCACCAAAGTTTGCTCATTTCTTTATTTATTCCTCTAGATATCAAGCCAGAGAACATCATGTGCCAGACTCGTAACAGCACGAATGTTAAACTGATCGATTTTGGATTAGCTACTAAATTGGACCCCAATGAAGTGGTCAAGATCAGTACCGGTACAGCAGAGTTCGCTGCTCCTGAGATAGTTGAACGAGAGCCCGTTGGTTTTTACACAGATATGTGGGCCTGCGGTGTTCTTGCCTACGTTCTGTGAGTATTTCAACGTACCATCATACTACAGTGATCAGCAATCTGTAATAATCATTTTTCTGCACAGCTTGAGTGGCTTATCGCCGTTCGCTGGTGACAATGACATCGAGACGTTGAAGAACGTCAAGGCTTGCGACTGGGACTTTGACGAGGAAGCTTTCCGTGACGTTTCCGAGGAAGGCAGGGACTTCATCAAGAGATTGCTCGTCAAGAACAAAGAGTAAGTAGCAGTTTGAACGCATTCTGCTCTTTAATTTGGTTGTAAAGTGGTGAAAATGCAGTGAGTAAATTTTTGTTTCGATAATTTGCAGAAAACGTATGAACGCCCACGAGTGTCTTCTGCATCCTTGGCTCACCGGAGACCACAGCAATCGCACCAACCCGATTGCAAGCAGCCGCTACCTCAGCTTTAGGGACAAACTCCGTGCCAAGTACGATAACTGGGAGAAATATGTTCTCCCGATTGGTCGCCTTGCAGAATACTCTGCACTCAGAAAACTTCTTATTGAAAAGTACAAAATACATGACACATCGTTCGGTGAGTAAATTTTTAACCTTGATACCCAACTTTAGCAGCATCCTTGAATCTAATAAGACGAAGAATGATCTTATAAATTTTTGTAACAGATCGCAGGCAAGCGGCTCCTAGATTTGTTATCAAACCACAAAGTGCGTTCGCATACGAAGGACAGAGCGTGAAATTCTACTGTCGTGTTATCGGTGTAGCAACGCCGACGTTAACTTGGTCCCACAACAACCAAGAACTTCGTCAATCGGTGAAATTCATGAAGCGTTACACAGGCGACGATTACACCTTTGTAATAAACAGGGTAAAACTGGAGGACAGAGGAGAGTACATTATTCGTGCGGAAAATCATTACGGATTCAGGGAAGAAGTCGTATTCCTAAACGTCCAGCGTAAGCACCAAAGAACTCCTCGTTTTTATACGATTATAATATTTATCTATAAAATTCAGGACACTCATTTTTAATTTTTAATCAACTTTGTAGCATTGCCCAAAGAGGTTCCTAAGTACAAACCTGAAGTGCAACCGGTCCGCACACGAGAACCTATCCGTTGGAACTTCTGGCAAGAGGTCAGCGAGAGTGCGCCAAGCTTTACCTTCCTTCTCAGGCCTCGTGTAATGCAGAGCAAACAAACGTGCAAGCTGCTATGTTGTCTGAGCGGCAATCCATCACCGACAGTGAAGTGGTACAAGGATAGACGCGAACTCTCAAAGTACGAATACACCATGACACACAGCGACGGAGTTGTGACAATGGAGATTGTCGACTGTAAGCCTGAGGACAGCGGCAAGTATCGATGCATCGCGACCAATTGTCACGGCACAGATGAAACCAGCTGCGTTGTGATCGTTGAAGGTAAGTTGGAGATGTTGAGGCCGTTGAATATCTCTCCAAAATGAGATAAAGTTTTCATATCAGACCCAGGACGAAAAAAAAAAAAGACAAAAATTCATTGATGTCAGCTCTGAGCGTCTTGCTAAACTAAACGATGAATATTAATCGTTAATCGTTTTATAAAACAGCTGCGCTTACTGCGACAAAGATTTGCACAGACAAATAAAACAGCAGATCCGTGCTTTGTTATATTATTTATTGATACCATAGTTATTTTACATAGTCGTCATTAGCTTGTTGCCTTTTATTATAGGAACCGGCGAGACCGACGAGCAAGCTAAACTAGCACACGACCTCCTATACTCCGGAGGTAGTTACAATATTTTGTGTCTCGTATCGTTTTCTTCAGTTTTATTTGATTTTTATTGCTAACAATCGTTTCGTTCTTTCTTGATTTAAAATTTCTTATGCCAAACCAACGAACTTGAAACTGTAGTCGCACCTGAAATATGCAACCAAAGTTACACCACGATTAGAGTTGGCATCGCTGTGGCCCTCTAGACGGGCATTGCCAACGTAAAACGTGGTTGCATATCTTGGGGGCAACAGTTTCAAATTCGTTCGGTGTACATCCTCCGATTCCTACCTATCTTTTGTATATTCAAAACCTAGAATAGAAAGGCATTGTTAAACCTATTAAAATGCATCCAACTATGTTCTAGAATAATACAGTTATTTATTACCAACTGGAATGATTTATTATTAGAAGCTTTTATTCGAATAATCTGTGAATAAATCTTGCGATTTGTTCACACTGACACAGTTTTATGTTTCTCTTATTATCGCTTATGCTACTGAAACTTGATTAACACTGTTAACTTTCACATTTCGTGTATTATCGATACATTATTCTCATGCAATACTACTTCACATAATTAGATCGAAGGTTCATCGAGCAGCCAATCAAGCCGGCACCACCACCAGTAGTAATAGTAAGAAAATCGAGTTACAGCAGCAGCTCGAACATCAGTCATTCGACAAATCGTACCAGCTCAAACTACAACTCCACTACACAGTCCTCGAACTACAACAATGTCTCGAGTTCGTCCAGCAACGTTAGGCAAAACTCGTCATCGTACAAGGTGAATGAAAAAGAAACTCAGCTATTGATGAAAATATTAAAAATTCGTTACCATCACTGGTTCAGTAATTCTAATAAATATATTCCTTTATGATTCAGTCCAATCTTGAGACAAGCAGCTCAAACAGAAACGAGACTGCCTCCGCTGATAAAAGAACTATCAAAAAATACGGCAGCAGATTAGATACCACCGGCAGCCCGTCGAGGTCTCGAAGCGCAACAAAGGAACTTATACGTAAGCAACAGACTCCCAATATCTTGGAGGCTTTGAGTCTACGAATGTACTATTCAATTGAATTTAGTCTGCCACTGCAATTATTGTCATCATTTTAAATTATTCCGTTACAGTTCCACCCGACGATTCTATGTGCGCACCAGAGTTCACCAAGAAGTTGAGTGATTTGACGATCAACGATGGAGAACAGCTTGAATTGTCGGTTAAAATCAGGGGAGATCCCGAGCCTCAAGTAACGTGGTCTAAAAATGGAAAGGTAAGTGCATTTTCAAATGGCCGCCGTACAAAAAGTATCCGTCCGATTTTTTTCAAAAAATTATATAACATACTTTGAACATTGTAGAATATGTAGCAACAGTCAATTTGGAAAAAATCTGATATTAACATGTCTAAAAAAAATCGCGAACATGTGAATGTGCAAAAAATGTACAGTTTCAGTAAAATATTCGTAACTCTTTCATTTTTCAATTTTTTTTCGAAAAATTTCAGGGTGATACTCACGAGATATGGTACTTTGATAAAAAAAAAATAGCTTAATAGTTGGGGTTTGAAAAAAGGTGTTCATTTCATCCAAATACAGATATTTAGCCCCAAAGTTGAAGCAGGGTCAATTTGACCCATGGTGCAGACTGCGGAGGGTTAAATCAGATGCTGTAACGTCCTTTTTTTCTCCCTGATCAATTCTTGATTGTTTATTATATTTATTACAGGCATTGAGCTCTTCCGAGATCCTCGATTTGAAATACAGAGGCGGTGTGGCCACGTTAACAATAAACGAAGTCTTCCCTGAAGACGAGGGTGAGTTCACGTGCAAAGCGACAAACAGCATCGGAACGGCGACAACATCCTGCAAACTGACCGTAAAACGTAAGCCAAGATAATTATTTTTGGACTAAAATTGATAAGAAGTAAATTATTTTTTTACGTACATACATATGTAACACTCGTTTCTAATTATTTATTGTTCTTTTTTCAAAGCAATGGCAAATGGTGAAAGTAAAAAGAAGAGCGCGGGGGATAAGCCTCCGAAAATCGTAGATCATTTGGAAAGTAAATTTGTTAAGGATGGCGAACCCGTTCTTCTCAGCTGTCGTATAATAGGGGCTAAGAAATTCGACGTCGTATGGTTACATAATAACAAGGAAATAAAACCAAGCAAAGATTTCCAGTACTCGAACGAAGCCAATATCTATAAACTTAATATCGCTGAAATTTTCCCTGAAGATTCCGGCACGTATACCTGCGAGACATTCAACGACGCAGGAGAAAGCTTCTCATCTTGTACTCTAAATGTCCTTGGTAAGTAGTTAACTCGCTCTTCCCGAGAGCCTCAAAAATCAATATCATTCGATTATTGGTAATCTCATAAAAAAAGTTCATCCTAACTTCATCCCGATAATAATTATCCGTTCATAGTACCTAACGAGGAACCAAAAAGCCCAGTGTTCACGACATTCCCGCAGTCAGCAACTGTGAGCGAAGGAGAGAGCGCCAGCTTTACTTGTCAGACTGAAACCGCACCCCTTAAAGGTACCGTTGAGCTTTTTTATTATTTTTTGCTTATAGATACTAAAAAGCCTGATAATATCCTGAACTTGATGATGATTTGTTGATGTTTCAATGAATATGATATTATTTTCAGTAACGTGGGTCAAGGATGGTAAACCAATCGACGAAACGAGCAGCAAATATCTGTTCAGTTCAGACGGCGATAAATCATTTACGTTGCAAATAAAGTCGTGTACACATGGAGACGTTGGCCAATATACAGCTAAAGCAATCGGCAAAAAGGGTGAAACGAGCTCAGCATTTGCCCTAAACGTAACCAACCCTGGTGATGTTTGAATAAAAAAGCCAACAAAAAAAAAAAAAAACTTTAGACGAAGATTATTATTAATTTAAGGTAGGTGGAAGGATGTCTGTTCTTTTTCTCATTATTTGAATCTCATATTTATGTCCAATTGCCAGTGATTTTAGTTAATTATAGTTACATCTAACTGTTCCAGAGTTTGTGAGAGAAGACGAATAAGAGATAAAAGGAAGAAAGAACGAGAAAAAAAAAACGAAAATGAAAATGAAAATGAAAATGAAAATATTATCGATATTACTAATTAAATATGGATAAATATAAATATATATATAATGTATAAAACTAGTAAAAAAAAAAGAAGAAGAAATAGTAAAAAAAAAAAGAATAAGAAGACGAAAGGAGAAATATTCATCAGTATATCGCATTATAATTTCTGTATAAATTATTATTATTATTACTATATTATTATTGTTATTATCATTATTGTTATGAAATATTGTGTTTTTCTGTGTGTTTGTCATAACTGCATAATACGATTATCATGTCATTTAAACACGTAATGTTAGATATACATATAATATACAAAAAAAAAAAAACGAAAGAAAGAAGAAAAACGAAAAAAAAAAAAAATCATGAATCTAAGCAAGCGCACTTTAAACTTTATAAGCTTTAAATCTCTGTATACTTATATACGACTTTTATGTATTTAAAATACGCACTCTATATATATGTAATATGTAATACAAATCTGGAGCCTGAAATATTTCTAGGACGTGATCTAAAACTTTAATCGAGTCACCAGCATCCTCATAAAACGAACATCATATCAGACTCTGTATTAAATTTTCAGATCACCTTCTAATAATATATATTGGAACTCGATATTTGGTCATGTATTTTTATGATTCAAAGTAATCGTAATATATATGTATACATAATACTATTAATTGTATTATAATTATACTACCTGTTTGAAGACTGCTTCCGTTATTAAAAACAATGATTATAAAAGTTTCTATATATATATACATATATAAATTGTTCAAAAATTGAAACAAAAATAAAAGAAAAAATGAATAAAAACAAAAAAAAAAAAAACAAAAAAACAAAAAACAAACAAAAAAATTGAAATAATAATAATGATAATAATGTATATATAACAATCGTTAATTTATTTATTTATTCATTTTATTTTTTACTATTAGTTTTTAGTATTAATTATTTCCTTTTAACGAACTTCATATATTCATGGTATGTATATATAATACTATACCTATAATATAGGTAAGTATATATCAAATATCGATATACATGTATATAATATAATATATATATTTACACTTTAATTGTTTTTTTTTTTTTTTTTTTTTTTTTTATTCAAAATTTTATAATGCGATAACAAAACAATCATTTATTATTATCATTGAAATATCATACTATAATCATTTTTCAACTCAGAACAATAAGGTGAATAATAATTATCTATACATATAACAGCTTACGAGGTTATACAGTTAAAACTATAAATTTACAACTACATAATATAATATTTACTTTCGTAAACTCGCATATATTTATTATTATTATTCTTATACACGTGATGGATTGCGCGGATCAGTGAAACGACGATGGGGGCTAGCTTCTTTTGAAATTTATCAGGGAGGCCAACTTTCATCTCAGAAATATCCCTAGAGCTTCCGAAATAAACATATAAGAATTTACGAAACTAGGGATATTTACGCTACAGGAGTTGGCCTCCCTGCATGATAAAATTCAAGTTAGCTACTGCCCAGTCGTTTCACTGACCCGCTTATATCTAAATATTGAAAATTTAACGTCGTCCAATATATTTAATTGTCCTGACTATATCTTATATATTCTATAGGTATATACTAGGTATAGTAAATCAATGAATATAATTATATGCACTGTGTTATAATATTCTCGACTATAAATCGCATATTTAAGTAACGGTATACATTATACATAATGCAAATCAAACTAATAATAATAATACAGCTATACATTTACATTATAATAAAAGGAAAAAAAAAAATAATACACCTACATATTTGAGTGTTATGACAAATTTATATAGGTATATGGGATATCCGTTCTTCGTAGACAAATAAGATCCTGTAACAGCTGCAGTGTAGAAAAAAAAAAAGAAAAAAAAAATGGTATAGCCGGACATTCATTAGAAAACAAATATACCATACAGGTAATTATATTACACACACATACCACGATGATATAGAATTTATTATTTATTTGAAAGTATTCTTATATTTACTGTTATATTTTCAAAATCAACTAATAATTTGATACTTTGAATTAATTATAAGTATTATGTATATAATATATATTATAATTTTGAATTTGTCCATAAGATTTATTTTTCAATATATACGAATTGATTATATATGTATGGAAATTTATTAATATACCCAGATACCGGGTTAAAAAACGATATAAATATACCCAATCATTTTCTATTTACGGCACTAGAATTTATAATATTAATTATATAGGTGATCGACGCATTATATTCTCGTAAATACGATTTTTTTTGAAAGATCATTATTTTATGGCACAAATATAGTTGTAACATACGCGTATACGCGTCATCGATTGGATTTTCGAAAGACCAATAAATTCTAATATAAGTACAATAATATAGATAAATATTAGAGTTGAATTATTTCTGTTTTCTCGATCAATTTTCACGCTGATCCATTTTCGATTTTTTTTTTTTTTTATATATTATACATTTCAAATCTCATAATCATTTGTTATAGTTGATCTGCAGGAAGTAGAGGTACCATTGTATAAGCATTGTTCGAAGTTTGAAAATGAAAGGAAACCAAAATGAAAGGAAGGAAAATATTGGGAAATTAAAAATAAGATAGAAAGAATTAACTCGATAAAATACGGGAAGACATACTTGTTATTATTATTTTCGGAATGTTGAAAGCTATTTTGATATAAATCAATAACTGTGGAAAACTCTAATACACACGATCTGGAGAAGAAAAAATTAATAATAATAATAATAATAATAATAATAATAATAATAATGTGCATTGTTCTTGAATTTAATTTCTAAATTAACATACGCACTTCAACAATAAAAGTGATAATATTTAGCTCGGTGTTATTAAAATAGAAAATATAACAATAATTATTTAACATTCTGTTTATTACAACTTTTGAACAATGTCGAATTTGAGTTTAAAGTCCATCGACTCTTTTTTTGGATCGAATTTTTTACGGGCCGCTAGTTGGGCGCGCAATTCTTTCGCGCTCATTTTCAAATTCAAACTCTTCTGTTCGGCTCCGCTCATGTTAACGTTTACGTTTCCATTACCGTTTCCAGCTGTGCCGTTATTGTCCGTGTTTTCGTTTTCAATTCTGTTACCATTCTCACGCGATTGCTCTATGCCGGAATTATTATTCACAATAGCCGGTGCTGTGCTGCTGCTGTCAGTCGAGCTGATTGATTTTTGAGCAACCTGAAACAATGAATAATAAAAACATTATTTAAACCATTAAAATTGTTACACGTCTTCGTCTATGGCCTATCTGTGTTCCTTTTTAAAAACTGAGACGATTTTCTATCAAGCAAAATCTCGAGGGTCAACTAGTTTTCAAACGACATCCAAATTAAAGTCCGCCGATCCAGGAACAGCGTAACGGTCGCGCTATTGCTGGACGCCACCGGTAGTTGGCGCTGCCTTCACTCCGTGTCAACGTGCTTGGTCAACTTCAACATGCTCTAATTCGAAAACTACAAGTCCCTCGACTTTCTAGCTTATACAAAATCGTCTCAGTTTTTTACGGTCAAGACACCTATCAAATATGCTGTAACATAACTCGTCATTTTTCGCTGATATTGATGATTTTTCAATCATTATAGATCACGAACTGCACTCGAAACCTTTTGAAAATCAGTTTTGAAGCTAATTCGATTTACTGGATGTATCTCTGACACAAGTCATAAATAAACAAACATTTCAATTTAGGTTTTGGATACTCCTTATCAAAGACATGAAACTACACAGAGATTGGACGCAATCACAAAAAGCACGACGACGTATCTTTTACGCGTACAAATAATGATTATCGAACTCCTGAAAATTCGGGATATCAACATTTGCCGGTATAATTTAACCTGAAGATAACAGAGGAGTGGGATTCCCTGATTACCTATCCACTCAAATTTATAATCATAATAATCGTTCTGCTTACTCGGTAATTTTGAAATTCGGTATAGGTTAAAAACGAAATTTTTCCACACGACGTGTTCGATAGAATTAAAAATGGTCTACTGCAAACACCTGAACAAACGAATAAATGTGCTATCCCACGTAAGTTGCGAGGCTATTTTTTTTTTTTTTTTGCTAATTATTCTCATACACAAGTCGACGGAGAACAGCTGTTTAAATTCTCTAGCTGTTTCTGTATACTCGTTTACGAAACTGTCGTTGCTTATTGCTGTTGCTGCAGTACTGAGAAAAGTTAATTACGTGACTGGTGAGAGAATCAGTTGTATGTAAAGGTATATGCCTAGAATCTCGAATAATCAAAATGCGGGATATAATTTAAAAAAATTGAATAAAACAGGATGTACATACATATTTCGATTGGAATTTTTTTTTTCTTATTTTCAGGGTAAAATTTAATTATTTTATCAACCCCCGGTGATATATTTTTTGATATACATTTTTTTTTTGCAATTATTACTCCGCTGTAACACAATTTTTTGAAACTTTGATACGCTAGACGATTATCTTTGGAAGATTAATAATATATGATCGGGCAGATGTTAGCCTCATTGGCTCAAGGTTCTCACGGCGAACAGATCGTGTTGAGAAGCGTATGTAGCATCGAGGTATGTAACATAGATATAAAATAATACCTATATGTACTAAATAATCGACGCGTGTGTGCGCTGGCTACCTTGAGAAATTATTACGCAATGGTTCGAGCTGTCTTACAGGTAAACCGCTGCAAATACAGCGTTGAGTACCGCATCGAATTGAAAAAATAAAAAATAAAATAAAAAGAGGGACAAAAAAAAGTGATAATTTTCACATTCATTTTTATTTTGCACATCTAGGTACGAGCAGCAGCAGTAATTCAATTTTTTTCATTCATTTTATTACAGTTCTTGAATGAAAAGACCTTCGCTTATATATAGGTAGGTACAGGTATATATTTCGCAGATATAAACGAATATAAATTATTCTCACATTATATTATACGATATAGGTAAGTATGCCTGTGTCGGTAACACCCTGCAGTATCTGATTCTCGGGCCCAAATCAAATCGGTGGTATGTGATCCGATCTAATCATGATTAAACGAACCCGACAAATTGCGTGCTAATCGTTATTCACATCATCATTATACCTGCAAAATGTTAAACTACCCGATTCGACCTTGGAAGGTAATATAAATTTTATTTATTTTTTTTTCACTGCCACTGTTTGAACATTTTCTTAGAGTTTATTAGCAATATTCGTCTCGTCAAAAATTTGTCGAAAATGGTAATAATCAAGTCAGGCCTTGCCGACGTTGAAAGTGAAAAAAAAAAGGAAAGAAAAAATTCATTCCATGCCCAAAAAAAAATTGAAAAAGGTCTGAGAAAAATTTCATTTTTTTTTCTTATCTCGATCCTGAAAAACGAAAAATCAAAGTTGCAGTGGTCATTGACGGTACGATTTTTTCCACGATTTAACAAATTTATTTATTATTTAAACAATAGTAGCTCGTTAAATGTGTTGTAATCGGGAAAATCGCAAGAGATCTTATGTAATAAAAATTTTATTGCCTACAAAAAAGATATCTAGACATTCCACGGTAATTTTTATAGTTTTCGAGTTACAGTCAAAGTTTTTATAAAGAGAATTCAATGTTTGTGTTAAATCGTTGAAAAACCGAGACCGTCAAAGACCACCACTCTGATTTTTCATTTTTCAAGATAGAAAAAGGAAAAGAAAAATTGTCACGACTTCTTTCAAATTTTTTTTGTTGGCAGGAAGTATTTTTGTTTCACTTTTAACATCCGCAAGGCCTCACGCAAGGTATGAAAAAAATTGCAAATCCATTTTTGGCCGTTTTTTTTTTGGGGGGTGTAGGGTCAAAACGAAGGGTCAAACGTCCGTCGAATTGGCCCGGAATTCCCCATATATACGTGTATAGCTAAATCAAATTTTTAGATTTTCCAATCCGATTTCTAATCTCATAGAAAATCAATGTACGTATAATAGATATAGCTTGTATATTATGGCAGATATGGACTATCGGATATATACATATGTGGGTGTACCTATATATTATATTATATACAATATAAAATATATGTATACGACATGGTATATGTATACATATATGTGTGTGTTATAATCGCGTCATAAAATTTTTAATTGATAGTTAGATTTCTCAGTTGACATTTACACCGACTTACTATACATACACCCGGCGTACCGTTCACCCTGTATACGTGGTTCGAAATATTTATTAATTGAATTCAAAATTATGGCTACGGTCGGAATTTTCTACCTTTACCGAGATGTGAGTTGAAAAAAGAGAAGAGAGAGAGAGAGATAACGACACGTTTCTATATAAAAAATTATATTTTTGAGCGTAAAGAGGAAATTTTCTTGCCGTTCTTAGAGTGGCTTTGGTGTGTTTGAATAATTATAATTAACTGCTGAAACCCTGCCTTCACGTGTACAAAAAAAAAAAAAAAGAAAAAAAAAAATTCTATCATCCCCTACAGAATCGAAAATATGATAAGAAGTCCTCATCGACGATTTTGTACAATTATATGGAAGAATCAACGATCATATACTTTGTAAATAATTTTCTTACAATTTTTATCCGACTTGATTAATTAATTAATTAATTAATTAATTAATTATAAGAACTTGAGCCACTGAGGACTTATCAAATGCTGAGACGGCTGTAAAGTAACACCGCTGCAGTGCTAATATGCCATGCCCGTGCATGTCTTATAAGTAATTTAATTGTCAGAAGAGTAAAACTGATCTAATTCAGTATATGTACTTGGTTATTAAATTAATGACATAATAGCTCGCGGTCGTATCAATTGCAATCTAGATATATATATACGTATACGATATGTATGTCATACAAACATAGCTTAAACGATTTTTATACTATTATACAAATATAGAGAAAATTAATTCGATAAAAGTTTGACGGATTTGATGGGAAAATGAAAATTTTTCTCACACAAAAAAAAGGAAAATAAAAAAGAAAAAATTGACGCGCGGGGGTCGATCAAGGAAACGAAAAAAAGAATGAAAAAAAAAGAGATAAGAATAACGTACGGGTTCATCGTTCCACCTTTCTCAAATATATGCAAGCTGTGATGGCCGTTCAGTTTTTTTTTTTTTTTTTTCTTCCTCTTCTTCTTCTACTTTCTTGACAGTTAACTTAACAGTTAAATCGCCGTGATCTGCGTATATGTTCGTATTATCTATTCTGAAGATTCGCATTATGTCACGTGTCGACGCTGCACTTTTAAATATACATAATATATTAATGCTGAACTATAATATGTATGGATGGAAATATTATGTACGAATTTTTATTTGTAGTTCCCTTCTTTTTTTCTTTTCAATTTTTAATTAATTTTGAAATATTTTTAAGAAAATTTTGAGTATCCTGAAATTTTTACTTTATACATTATATATTACAAAATATAATAAATATCATCATCCCGCGGGATTAAATAGGGCTCCAAAAAAAAAAAAAAAATTTCTTTTTTCTTCTTTTTTTTTTTTTTTTTTTTGATGCCATGAATTCGAAGTGAATTGGTTCGTTAAAATTGAGCTCGATCTTTCCTTTGAAAAGCATCGAATTTGTATTAAATATAAAAATAATTTCTATAGGTATCTTTGAGATAATATCGATGAGATAAAAAATTTTTAATAAGAATAAAAGTGAGAAAAAAACAAAACCCGACAGTAAAAATAAAAAAGAAATTGGCGACTGCAGCAGAATCGAAATTATTCAAGTGGCTGACTTAAGATATGTGGAATTCCTCGTACAATTATCAACTAATATCAATCGAATGACTATATTACTTCAATCGTTATATTTTCAACAAAACGTAAAAAAATTTCATTATTCAAAAGTGTAAAAAGAGAGAGAGAGAGAGAGTACATATATGTATATATTTATCTATATACGTATATGTAGGTATACTTCGATAAAATGAGCTGGCAGCTAACGTCAGTTGTATATTCCAGAGGATATTGTGCAAATGGGACATACCGAGAACCGAATCATGCGTATAGAATTATTTACATATGAGTATGTATACGTATGTACATACATACATACGTAACGTAACATAGATACATGATACATCAAGGTATACCATATTATACATATACCTATATATACGAATAAATACTGCAGGTATATCAAATGTATATGCAGCAGGATGATGGATCTGCTATTTCGTGAGTCATCGCTAATAGATACATACATACGTACATACATATAATACAGCTTGACTGAAGAAGAATTATCATCTTATTTTTATTGCAAACACTTTACTTATTCTACGTATTTTCCGGTATGCGTATACCTATACGTACATATACCGTGAGGATCTCTTGAAACTATACGGCTGAAAAGCATGGGCGCAGAATAATACAAATTTTATGGGGATAGCCAACTCGCCGAAAATGTCCCTAGAGTCACTGCTGGTCTAGCCACCCGAATACCCTAGGGATTTTTTAGTGTGACGAGTTGGCTGTCCCCATAAAATTCGTATTAATCACGTATTATTCTGCGCCCATGCTTCTCGGCCGTATAGTTTCAAGAGATCCTCACGGTATATATAAAAGAGCTGAGTAACAGATATTATCTATATCTCATTTACGTGTACCTATATATGATGAGTTCTTTTATTTTTTTTATTTTTTTTTTTCATTTTTTTCTCAATTTTAGTCAGTTATTTTTGGATATTTTTCGATTTACGTATATAATTGTAACTACTAGTATCTAGGTAAGAAATTTTTTATTTTTCAAAAATGATAAATCATAATTATGAAATACAAATAAATAGGTAATTTCACTAGCCGATCAAAATAATGTTGTAATACATATTACGAAACACTTATGTTTAAATCGAAGTAGTGGGGCTATGGGTATATAATTATAGTGTACCATGTATAAATATATACCTATATATATATATTCTACAGAGAACCGTATGGATTAACAAGACGTAATTAGTTGTATAACAACTCCGTAAAAAAAGAAAAAAAAAAGGAAACAAATATATACACATATTCTCTCATCAGGTATCTACCTATAGGTATATACATATATATCATGGTTATATTGTGTACACACTGCGGTGCAGCAACACGCGGTTTTTCAGCTCAAGGTGGTCTACTGTCCTTATCTTTTTGCTTTTTTCTGTAAGTATTTTATTTATTTATTTTTTTTTTTTGTGCCCCTATTTCTTTATTTATGACTGTACGTATGTTTATGTATATATGTATGTATGTACTGACGATGCAACGATCGCTGCTGCAGTTTTGTAACATCTGCAGAGGTATAAAATTTGTAGGGGAAAAAAACTACAAAATAAAGGAATAAACATTTATAATTGAAATATATTTTCCAAGTATTTTAGCTGCTGCGTTATAATACATATAGGTATGTATAGTAATATAACGTTGGATTCCCCCGTTTATATGCATATTAGCTCGACATAACATTCAAGGGCAGACTGCACGTACAATATAGGTATGTATGTATACACGACTTTAGATTATATATACGAAAACCGCAACTGATTCAAACAATATATATCGACCAAAAAATATGTGATTCTGGGTAAACGATTCAAGTTCAGAGAACCGATTAAAAAAGAATAATTTTATAAAACAAAATTTTTCGAAATTTCCTGGACGATCCGTCCAGTCGCGGTTATGAGTTCTCGGTATGTTTTTTGTTAACATACTTAGAACGTGTTAAAAAAAAAAAAAGAGGAAAATTTACATTTTTAAACCCAGACTTTGCACAGCTAATTTCTGGGCAAACAATTAATTAAACCGAGCTAGAGATCTTTATATATGTATATATGATACATACCCAGAAGCAGAAGCGGAAAGTAAAACTACAAAATTCTTATCTCTATTTCTGCAGTATAAGATTATAATAATTATTATCTAAATCCATTCGAAATGCAGTTTTACAACATTTGTTACGCTTGGAGCAATATAATTCGCGTAAATTTTTGCACCTACTTACATCACCTTCAACAGTATGTAATTTTATATTCTATATGTCTATATATATTTCCTATATTATACATGCTTTTATTCCTAATTTATTATTGTTACACTGCAGTATACTCAACTGCAGGCTCTTATGCATAGCGATGCAGCATTATACTGCAGTCAGTCAAGTCATTCATTCTGTCTTCAGTCACACGGCATTAGGACTAAAAATCTGTCTTAAAACCAGCATGGGAATCCCCCTGATTAACAACTTCCTAAAACTTTCTCTTCTCTCGTTATCTTTGTATATAACATATGTATATAGATAATACTTATATAGGTATTCGAGCCAAATGCAGAAGAATTTTTCCCGTATTTTTTGAACGGGAAAAACCGAGCATCAAATGGCATGCGGTTTACCGTGTGTAGGTATGTACGATATGCGAAACAAGAAATGAAAAAAAAAAAAAAAAAATAGTCTGACAGAAAATTTTATCCATGGATAAAAATTTTCCTTAAAAAGGAGGTCAGGGACGATCCGAGTAAACTTTTCTATGTATATATGGGTATATATATAAAAGTAAAGCCATTAAAAAGATATTAAATATGTAGATTATGATCTTAAATAATTTATATACAGTTTTTTTTTGTTTTTTTTTTAGTATAAGATATCGTCCTGCGGGCAAGAATTTTTGGAAAGTAAGTCGAAGAAGCTGTATTATATATATAACTTTCTTCTATCACCGAATCTCTCCTGATCATTGATCGCGATAATATATAGGCGCAATATATAAAATATGATGATACTTCGATTTAATGCAAAAAAAACGAACTATACGTTATTGAAGTTAAATAATCACGTGGGAGAACCGACAAGAGTTCCGAATTTCGCTAATTAAATACGATAAGAATAATTCAAGGTGTATACGCGAGATCGACAAATCCCCGAATGTATTATAGGTATACGTAATACCGAATAAAATGATATCGGTCTATAATTAGTCAAATATATTTACGTAGATGCGGTCGATTATCTGCATATATATATATACGTTATAATAACGAGGTAAAACCGCAGATAACGGTTTTTTACAAAAGAAAAAAAAAAAATATATATATAATATATATTGTACATATTTTATTATCAGTTGGTCAGATTATCTGTAAGATATAATGCGCGCGAACCAACAACAGTCGTTCGATCGATATGAAAGAATTCTTCGTGTCTCTGCGGAGTAAAAACTTAAGACGAAAAGAAAAAAAGGAATCGTTAAAATCATTATATTCTTAATTTCTAAGTAGATGATCAATTTTTTTTCGCTTTTAAGATAATTACTATTACTAATTCATACCTCGTCGATGCTGCTGTTGCTGCCCACAGACCTCGCATAATTATTGGTAGCATCTTCCTCTTCGATTGTTGCTGATGGTTGAACGGGTGCAGGAGGAGCAGCAGCAGCAACAGGGGCAGGAGTAGCCGGAGTGTCGATATCTAGGTAAGGATTCGTTTCCGGTGTTTTTATTACCTTGACATTAGGCAAGGTTCCTTTAATCGGGATATTGCTAGCCTTGAAATAATCGTCGGCCTCCTGATCGACTACCAAAAGTTTAGTCTCGTTTGGGAACGCCTTGATACGGTCCACAACCTGTTTATGCGATTCGCCAGCTATGTTGATCTCGTTAACTTCGACGATTCTGTCACCTTGTTTAAGACCGGCTGCCTCGCTCGGCGAACCTTCGTCTACTTTACCGATGTATTGTCCGCTCTTACCCTTCTCGGCATGTAAATTAAAACCGTATCCGTCAAACCCGTCCCATTTAACAACGTGGCAAAGCCGGGCTTCTGGCACCTTATTATTTCCACCTAATAACGACATATTCGTGTATGTAATATATACACAATAGTCTCGATTCACCAATTATATATTATATTGCGACGTTTGGTTCTTTTTTTTTCTTATTTTCTCTCTGGTCCCTTCGAGTTTATTTATTATTATTATTATTATTATTATTATTATTATTATTCTTAAAAAATTCACACATACATGTATATATTATGTATTCACAATAATCGAAACACTCGCGACGATACAATAATTACAACATATTCGTACACGTGTAATATGCTAAAACCGATAAAAAAAAAAAAAAAAAAAAAACGAAAAAAAAAAGAAGAAACCTTCGGTTTTTATATTTTTGTTTAGTATAATCTGCTCTTAATTTGTCTTAAGATTTTTTTCTACTCGTCTTATGTTGTCTTCTTAGTTGTTAACTTTCAATTTCGTCCTCGGATGTACAGCGCAGACACACTCGTTGTTTCAATGCATGCATCTATTGCGTTTATTTATTTCTTTATTTATTTATTTCGTTTTATACGATTTTGAACTGTATATGTTATCCGTGGCGCACGTATACGAATATAAGGATATAAATGTATGAATAAGTTACGAGGATACACAGTGATAATGAAACGCGATAAAACGATTATGTGGGTAAGAAGTTTTCTTCAAGTGGAAAAAATTTTATATATTTGCGTTACACAATTATCGCTGCGGTTAAAATTATTGTTAAAGTTATTTTATAATCCGTATCGGGTTTCGGGTATTGATATTGAAGATGCAAACAGGTGCTCGAAACTGCCTCACGAATCTAGAAGCATATTTCCCGTTCCCCGTTCACGATGCCTGGCAAACAGCTAACCTCTCCCCTCCCCTGTTCTCTTGGATCGTCATAGTCTGACGGAACCGGTTGGTGGGAGTCGAGGCAAGTGAGTAGAGTCAAGTATGCTGCGTTTTCGTCTGCGAGTATTGGCCGTATCTTTTTATGTATACACGTATTTGTGTGAAGTTGGTTTAAAAACTCTATCTGGTGACAGGTGAGAGAACTATTATTGTACTACAAGCCAGACTTGAATATACATACATAGATATACCTACGTATGTATTATATTTTGGGTGGGAATTTTTACACAACTCATCGCACATTATTACACACACACACACCGGTTGTAATGGTATAAGTCTACACAATATTTATATAGAAGAATTAAGAAAAACCACTCATTCTAGGTTTTAGTCATTCCATTCAATGTTACACGTGTGTTATATATGAAGAATAAAAAAAAATTGTACACAATACTATACTATAGAATAATCCTTATTCGTTATATACTTCACGTCGAATAATGTAATAAAATAATTATAATGAAGTAATCTACGAATTAACGTGATATTGTTTTAGACTGTAATTCAATTGTCGTTGTTTAACAATTGTTAGTAAACGAATATACATATGTATGTATGTATGTATGTATGTATGTATATGTATACATAACTATAATATAATATACGCGTTTATTACGTAATAGGAAATTTCGTCAACGCGGATATAGTATAAATATATATACCCTGACTTTGGGAAATATATTTACATTTACATATACCTATATACGTACATATGTCAACCATATAACGTATAAACGTTAGTATACCTATAATACAGCTATATTTATGTTCATCGGACAAAATTATGTGTATAATTCTAATACGGCGTTAGCCGGTTGTCTCTTCTAACTCTAATTGTATACATATTTTTTTTTTCTTCCTTTTTTTTTATTTTGTTTCTTTCTTACATTTCAGGAATTGGTCCGGTCACTGTATGGTATAACATACCTATGGGTATTGTACTCGTGAGCTATAATCTACACGACTTTATTCTTATCGCGTCATGCACCGCAGCAGGTTATACACAGCTGATAAAGCTACGCATGAGTACAATAGCCACGTTAAGCAAACCTTTTTTTTATTTTCCCATGTATTTATACTACATCTATGTACCTACATACGTACGTACACGCGCTCGGTACGTGAGATAAAAAAGATCTTCCCTGACGCATGGTAGCTGTTATAGTTGAATTGTCGTGTAAAATCCATGGCACTTGTTGTATAAAATAAAATTCTGACGAGAATAGAATTGAATCAATTTCAAAGCTAGATTATTTGGAATTGAGGAAAAAAATTGCAGATGTTTTTCCCTTTTTTTTTTTTCTTTTTCTTTTCGATAAACATGTACCCACTTATGCCGTGCTGCACAAACCGGCAGATTATGTGATAATCGTTAAATAATTGTTGGCGGAAAAAAATTAGCCCATTTGTCGAAGAATGTTGAGTATAATAATACAGATATATATGCATATTTATGTACGATTATATCAATATACATGTAGATATACAGGCCTCTGCGGAAACTCTTGATGCCATAAACGAACGAGGCCGAGACCGAGATAGAGATAGATTGTAAGTTTCTGTGTACAAGGAAACTGGCAAGGCTATCGGCAAAACCGACTCCATTCAACGCTGGCAACATCCTGCGTGACTTCGTGACAAAATAAGTTTGAGATTATGCAGTACGGAGCGAACAGATATATATTTTATAGGTACTACTTGGAATATGATCTTTACATAATTCCTATTCAGTTTATTAGATGATCAATTACGTATAATCGTCATAATCATTATAATTATATACTGAATGGCCTCGATATTGGGTATAGTAAATATTATAATGCTTACAATAGAAGTTTGGAATTTCAGTATCTGAATTCCTGGCTTATCTCATCGTTAGTACCTATTATGATGGTGATAAGCTCCGCGGAGCAAATTACTATACCTACATATAGTTGTAGGTATGTATATAGAAGAACAAATGTCTCGAAGATTTTTTAAATTGCTCAGGATGAAGATAATGTCTCAACTATACGACAGTCGGATTTTTATTTCTTATATGCAACGGTTTTATTTTACAAATTTATTGGAATACTCGTATTGTACAGGCATATAATGACACGTATTATACAATACGTCACATATCTGTGTGCTGAGTGATAAATGTGTATAGGTATGTATACCTGCCTTATTACATCTGCCGTTACAACAAAAAATCAGATAATTAAGAGCTGTGTACGTCACTGTTACAGTAATACAGTATTGTATACGCACAATATCCCATGGCGTATTTGCTTTCGTTTTATCTGTGTATCACATTTTTTTTTTTTGTTTTTTTTTCCATTGGAAAAAAAAACCGCAGCCATGACTCAGAAGGTCGTATGGGGCGATGATTCAACCGCTGCCGATCCACCTGACCGGAATTTTTCGCATACCTATATTATCGTGGTATATAGGTAGATATGAAACTCGTAGTTTCATGAAATTGCGACTCGGACTTGTAGATTTGCTTAAGATTTTATAGTTTTCACAAGATTCGACTGAGCGGAAGAAAACAAATTCATAAACGCTTAACAGTAGATAATTTTTATATTAACTTCCCGCTTTAGCAATAGGGAAGATATTGTAATCACCCCGAATATGGAAGATTGAGTTTTCACCAGATCTCCACGTTTCAAGGTCAAGAGGATCACCTCCGACCATTTTCAGATGAGCGTGTGTATGGATGGATGTGGGTGATCAGTTTTTTTGTCTGACAATATCTCGAGAACGAATGATCAGATTTTGATGAATTTGCTATCAATTGACGCGGATTCTCTAAATTTCGAGACATTCAAAGCACAATATTGTGAGAAAGATAATTTAATCGACGATATCTCGAGAAAGGATCGAAGGATTCAAATAAAAATTGATACCTCAAGGTTTTTTGGATCGTTGGAAAGAAACCTGTTGTGTTCGAAATTAGAACGATGAAAAAAAAATGCACATTCTAATAAAATAGAACTTCATCTGATTCACCTAGACGCTATAAAAACAGAATTACAGAATAATTGGAAACAGTTTTTGAACAAATTGAAATATCATCAGCAACGTTCGTCGCTTCGAAAGTAACGTTTGAATTCAAACGTGATGTTGATTGTTGGATACACCGCTACCATCTCGCGGTCAATTCGTTCACTATAAAATTCTGTTTAACCCATTAAGATGATGAATCATGTGTAACGGCGTCACAAATTCAACAAATTCCAAGCTACGTACAGATTACTTCATGAATACAATAAATTTATACTCGCAGAACGTGTCGTGGATTAAGTTAAAACTAAATTCAAATTATTCCAAAACTTCGCTCTTTATATTTGCCGTCTAACAAACATCAGCGCCTCGCTGCGGTAACATCGACAATGAGACAAAAGGACGACATATTCAAATGCTATACATTTTCAAAGAATTCAGTTCGCTTTTTTTCTCCCATAATACAACTAAGACGGTGTAAAAAAAAATCTGTTTCATACAAGAGAACATGATGCTGTACGTTGACATGTTGCGATATGTATTTCTAAAGACATTTGTCGATTCTTCTTCTCTTCCGTGGTTCATGGCGATGTCCGATGATTGTAAATATACTAGACGATAAACTCTGCTGTACTTTTACCTTCCTGATGTGAGTACGCGACAGTTGTGTGTATAGTGTCGAGACAGATACTTTACAGTACTTTAATGAGTTGTTGAGTAGTGTGTGCGACATCGCGTTGAGCAGAGCCAAGTGAAGTCTGATTCGTTAATGTCTTAAGGTATCGCGATGTTGTTACTACATATTTCTCTAGCCGTATTACACATTTGATTAAACAATCTTTAAGCCTATGAATAAGCCTCGAAAACCGCAACAATCAACTGCCTTCTACAAAGATATATTAATATTATCGATATGTGGAGCCCAACGCATGTTCAAGTGACAGGTAGGTAGGTCAGGTCAAACACGGTTTATGTATATTTACCGTTCAACATTTTCGCTGCATTCTCTTCCTCTCTCTCTCTCGCTCTCTCACACTCTCTGTCTTTCCCCGCGTTATGTAAATCTATAAGAATGCTAGAGAATACTTCCGCGCTGTTATATTATATTTATATAAAACCACCTGCGCATCGTTTATAATCCATTCAAGATTCGAAAAACAAAATAAAAACGTATACGGAAGCTAAATTTTAAATCGTATCAATTCCCGTTTGTTTTATTATTTCGAATTTTCACACCCAATTGGTCAATTCGATTGTATTTATTTTTCGTTGTCCTTCAATACTCTTCCGTGCTTATCATATACGTAGTATACTCCACTTGTAATGGTATTGTTATGCATTCCTTACGAATACCAATGTCAATTATATCCATTATACAAACTTACGTACTATACATACGTATAGTTAATGTGGATCGCAGCAGCGAAAATTTCTTACACGATTTACAATAATTATTAATCCAATCGCGATTAATTTTTATAAAATCTTATTCATTTATTTATTTATTTATTTCCTTATTTTACAGTTCAGAGAGCTAAAGGATTACTGACGAAAGGAAAAAACAGTGAGTCTTATCTTATTATTATCTGTAAACTTATGTATGTACATGTATACGATATCTGGATATACAGCACACTGTTGTACTGACTGTGTACAATTTTTTTTTTTTTAATTGTATATTCAATATTCTAAACGCAGATAATTCCACGTTTTATTAGTAACTTAATATTCAGTGCACGTAATGATACGTATATGAATACCATTCCATAACAACTTAAGACTAACATCTATATGTTTGTCATTTTTGTTTTATTATTGCTCCAACTCCAAAACGTACTAAAATTCTTACTCTTTTCGGATTTCTTTCATAATTAGTCTGTAGAATTCGTCATTCAGAGACGATAATTTACACATTTTTTTTTTTTTTTTATTCTGATAATAATAAATAATATTGATAAATATATATTTTTGAAATACATATACATATGTATATATAAAACCAGTAAGTCATCGTCATCTGAAACAAAATTTTTGATATCTGTATAATAATGTATTATCAAAAAATTAATGTATTAGAAAAAAAAGAGCATTAGAGCTCTGAAACATTATTGAACAAAAATAAAAAAGCAAAAAGAAACGCATGAGTCAGATCGCAGATGGTCGAAGATATTAGATCTCAGTCAAATTGTCAGCTGGTATACCTCATACATGTTAGTAGTACAATTAGTCAGATAAAATCTTTGATTCACCGGACGCAGATTTCAAGGCTGACAATCAGATTACCAACTGATAAGACTGATTATAATTCACCGCCATTACACAACTCGACATTATAAACGGTGTGAGAAATATAACCGAATAAACACATTACGATATTTCTTGCGATATAATAGAAAAAGTGAAAAATAAAAAATAACGTTTTTTTAACTCTTGATTTCTACTGCGCACACGCAAACATGTACATTCGTACATGTATATACTTTACATGATTTGATTACCACTTGAAGTAGCTAGAGGAATGGAGAGTGGCACAGCGGTCGGTCTGACCTTTCAATTAGCCCTGTTATCTCGTATAATAACGATAGCTGTTTTATTGTTAAGAAACTAACGACTGCTTCGTGACAATTGCACTTGGTAAGGAGAAGTACCAAACTTCGGTTAAAGAAAAGGTACCTGACAATGTGGAATGGCACGAAGAATGCGAACTGCAAATACCACAACAGGGAAACACCGCCGAAGTTATACTCACTGTTCTTCACAGGAATTTCTTAGGTGTCGATGAATTCTTAGGCATGGTTAACGTGCCGCTTTCTACCTTCGACGTTTATGAAAGACCTAAAAATAGATGGTGCGATATTAATATACTTATTTCTTACTGCTTTTTACCTTTTCAATTTCATTGGTATCCATACCGGATACATAATCATCCTTTTAAGGCTCTCAATACTAACACAGCCTTTAATCAATTCACATTATGAAAAATTTAGAGCCGATTCTGATCTAAAAATCACCTTATGAAACTTGTAGTGATAAAATCTTGTGAAACTTCTTAAAACCTATTTGCTACCTTTTGATATTTTATTTTTAATCAAGAATCGAGTACTCAAAGTGTAGATCGTTGCTTGATCAACAAAATAGGTGCCAATTATTCCTCCAGAATTAACAATGAATATTTTCACCACATTTTGGGGTCTTAACAGGTGTTATTATATTTCCAAATTTTAAGGTATGTCCTGAATACAAAGCCAGGAAAAGAAAACACAAAAGAAAGGGGTGAACTTGAGGTGAAAATTGGTTTTATAGTTAAAGCAGGAAGTTTAACAGATCTGAGTAAGAAAGAAAGGCACAAAAGTTCACTCGGTCAGTTATCGTCAGCGGCTCATTCCATCGGTGGTAGTTTACTGAGTATAGGAAGTTTGGAGAAACGAAAGGGTCTGAAAAAATTGGCTAAATCAATCGGGAATAAAGTGAAAGGAAAGAGCAAGAATAAATTAGATAAAAATGGTTTGGACGAAAGAGAGGAACACGAAACACTTCCATCTAAACAAGAACCTGGGGAAGCTGATCCTGGCGTGATTAGCGAAGACGAAGACGAATTTACAGTAATTAATACATCATTTAATTTCCTTTTTTTTTTTTTTAACTTTTTTCAAGGAAAGCAGAGCGAGAATCTAATTTCTTTGACACTCAGAGTCTAAATAATTCAATTTTCTTCATTTTTATGCATTTAGATGAAGTTTTTCACTCTTTTTACCTTTGTAGTTAAATGTTTCACCTTTTTAATTGATATTTCATGATATTGGAGCAAAGAAATTCTGATTTAGTATCAAATCTTAACAAAAAGAATGAAATTAACTTAAATTTTCGGCATTTAGATAAAATCTTTAACACTTTATACCTTTTTAGTTCGACGATTTGTCTCACAAAAGTTCTGGTTCTTCATTGAACACACCAAGCACAGTCGGTTCAACTGAGGTGCAAACCACTCCCCCAATTTCCACAATTGCTGCGCCCAATAAACCGCCTCGTTACACTGCACCTACTCAGCCTCCTCCATTTCCAAAGAATACAACAAATGAGGATGAATGGGGTCAAAAGCTGTACGGAAAACACGGCAGTAGTACATTGAAAAGGTAATAAAACCGTCTGTGTAAACGGAGAATTCGTTTTTCACATTTGTTTTCCATTTTCTACCAGATGGGAGGAGAAACCTAAACCAAAGATACAAATTGACGAGCCAAAAGATGAGAGGGAGGATTTAACTACCAGTGTTTTTAAACCCAAGGAAATTATAGAGCCTCCTTTGCCTGCGCCAAGGGAGATATTATTAACTTCTAAGAACGTTAAGGAGGAGAAGCAACAGCCACCGAGTAAATCTTTGAAAGATGAAAAACTACAGCCAGTTAAAAATGCAAAGGATGATAAGATACTGCTGCGCAGTCCAAAGGAAGATAAACCGTCCAAAAAAGATAAGAAAAAGGATAAAGAACAGAAAAACCGTGACTCAAACGAGAGTAATTTATCTTCTGAAAGAATTATCATAGGCGGTGAAGATTCAGGGAGAAATTTGACCTCCAAAAGCAGATTGTCCAACGAAATATTGACACAATTCGATGGAAAATCTCGTGAGGTGAGAAAAATTTCAAAGATTTGTGGGAATATTTTATTCCAAAACTGTTTTTCTCCATTTTATCCGTTTTTCTTTTTTTTTTTTGTACAGGATTTGATCGAATTGACGCTACAACTTCAAAGAGAAGTAGCGGATAAGAAAAAGAGGCTTGGAGATATGGAAGATTATATAGATTCTCTTTTGCTTAGAGTAATCGAGAGTTCTCCTAGATTGTTGCAGAATCCTTACCAGTCTCAGAGGCGTCTTTCATCGCCAGGTCACCAATAGCCTTCCATTTTAATACATAATATATAATATTCTTAACTATTTAGGTATTTATTTTTCCTATTTTCGCTTTTAAATTTTACGACACTAACATAATTGGTGTTTTGCCTTTGCTGAGCGATCAATTCACCAATTGCCTTACAATTAGTAGGTAATATTATTTCCCCCTTAACTCACGAACGAACTTACTAACTAACTGTGGAAACGATTTATGTCTATTGCTTCTAATCAACAAATTTATTACTCGACCGGTTTGTGATTTATATCTAATGACTCTTGATCTAACATAGTATAATATCTAATAGTGTTGCATAAAGAATCTTCTTCTCATTTAATCATAACAATTCTTTCCATGCTGTATAATTTTTACTCAAAAGAAATCTTAGTACCGGCCAGAAATTGTTTATTATTCTATGCCGAAAGCTGCGAATCAATTTGTTTTTCTTTTTTCTTCCCCTGTTTCTTTTGTTATGTCTTTTCACGTCTTCCCGATGCGATGCTGCGATATCTAAATTTTGACGAGACTATTGGCACGGACAATTGTCAAGAGAGGGGATGATGAACTTTTTTCAATAACAATTAAAATATTATTTTTATATATTATACACTTTTGCCTTTACTCAAGATATGTTGTGGCCTTTATTCCCTAGTTTTCCTCCAACATATGATTATATATTAATATTAACAATTAAACATTATAATGATCCTGTTTTAAAAGAGAGAGTAAAGATTGAATATAATGACAGAGAAAAAAGCGTTGTAGTTTGAAAATTGGAAAATTGGGAAATACAGGATATCTTTGAGACGCGCCTTTTGGCCAGCTCATCTCCGTCCACATGAAATTCTCTCGCCTTAACTCCTACTTTCCCCCCTCGCCCCTCCCAAAGAAATATAGTTATTGAAGCGAGAGAAAAAGTGTGCCTTAGGTATTAAAAGATGATTAATAATAATAATAATAATAATGATGATAATAATATAGTAACAAATAATTATATTTTTTATCAATACAACGTATACTTATTCTTGGTAGATAATGCGTTTAATTGCAGTTTTACTCATTTACTCAATACTAATGATTGTAATTAGTGATTAGACTGGATTAAACTGTACTTATGATTACAAAAAATATTATGTAAAATTGTTTTACGATCTATTAAATTCAAAAATACTGTTTACAACTATAAAAATTCTTATTCTCATTTCCAAACAACAACAAATCTCATTTACGTACTTTACAGGTTTATAAATCACGGTAAAAAAAAATCCCCGAACAAAAATAATCATATTATGAATTTTAATTTTAAGTTTCAACAATATTCTCGTATATTTCATTCGTTTTCTTAGTTTGTTCATTAACGCCGGAGCCTTTGGTGACAGTCGGGTTCCGCAAATTCTGTAGACTTTGGTCTTGGAATTGGAAATTGATTTTATTTGGCCCCTCGGTATAGCGGTCCATAGAATCTTTGGCATTTCGCTTTCTTTCAGCTGATGAAATGGTCTCTAGAATTTTTGGGTTCCGTTTAATGAATATATGTGTTCTACAGACTACTAATACTACCACTATAATCATCAGAAATAATATCAATGCTGTTAGCGCTCCAACGATCCAAGCGAGTCTTGCATCTGAAAAAAAACATAAATTCAAGTAGAAAATGAATTTTTTCACATTTTACCCTTTTCTTCAAATTTTCCTAATATTCGACGTATGTATGTACGTACCTGTCGAAGTACTCATAAGAACCATCGAAGACATTCCTAATTCTGCGTTACCGTTGGAATTTTCAATGGTGAATCTGCAAGTCCATTCTCCTAAGTCATTATCATCGGGTTTGAATTGTAGCAAGCAAATACCAGTTGAGTAATTCATCTGAACGGCGTACCTGAATTTTTGAATAATAATAAGAATCAATAAACTGAGAAAGGCTGTTATTAGAAAATTAATTTAAAGTAAACGTTGAATAAATTTGGTGAATATTTTTTCGAATTACTTACCTAGACTTTTTTGAAGAATTAGTCTGACGTATGTGAATATTTGGTGCGTGTAACCAGTGGCATTGAGCTTTTGGAAGTATGGGTCGTAATCGGCAAGCTAGATTAATCTTTTGATGGGGCGCTGTCCACAGCGCTATCATCACTGGTTCTAAAAATTGTTAATAGTAACAAATTTTTACTTTAAACAATCGTACTTATCTTATTTAAGATTCCCAGTCACCAAAGCTTTCGAATCATATTTCTTCTCGGCTGATGTGTGTATAGTAGGAACATATATTCGCATAGTGTAAACCGATTTCCCAAAATACGTTATATTGTGCTGCGTTATTGCTCTGGTGAATATTATTTAGAAAAGCATGATAAACTATAATATAGGTAAAATGAACTTGCGTCTATACATATATAGCATCTATTTAATTCACAAGGTTTATTATTATTATTATTTACCTATAATATTATTATTTTACAATACATTATAGATATAGATGATTATATGTATATATCACTTTCCGTACGCTCGGTGGCACGCTGCATAGTTAGCTGTATACTAAATATACCCTTTTCATTACAATTCGGATTCAAATTAAATATTCCTGTGCAATATACCCGATATAAGTGCAATTTGATTTTTATGTAATTTGATCATGGAAGAATGTGTGCAACTTTGCGATTTAGATGAATGATGGGATAATATTGATGTTATAAACATACAAGTGCGTCCGCATATCGCCACCAGGCAAAAAGTTAGTAATTAAAAACTAAAACAGTTTCAAACAGTTATTTAATTAGTAATAAACAAGAAAAAAAAATAACTTTCTATCTATCAATTGACATAAATACAAGCTACAGTATACATAATTGAATTCCTACACTCTATCGATATAATATGTGTATATACCTATATTTATATCATGATCGTGTCTATCTATACAAACGTATACATATAACATAGAATAAAACAGAAGTAATTATTATATCACAAAATTAAGAACTTTTTGAAACCGGATATACATAAGTATATGTTTTTGTATGCGCATGTATGTATGCGTATTTACATGCATTATATTATGACAAATGAAATTGAATGAAATGAGCGTGTATAGTTTTTTTTTTCTTTCATAGATTACCTATATTATATTCAAATAAACGAATAAAATCATGTTTCATGATAAATATCCACAGCTTAATTTATCCGCGATAGTTGAAACAATTATTTTTCAATTAATTAGCAATACCTATATAACTCATTTACATTTATATAAGTAATATAATCAATATGAATGATGGACTACATTAAACTATAAATACCGAATTGCAGTAATTGAGGCGGATTATAATAAATTATAAATATACATAATAATATGTATCTTTTATAATACATGATAATATGATATGTACCTGGACGTGTGTATGTGCGTTTGAATATACATGCATACATTGATGAAAATTCTAATATTTCCTTATGTTTGTAATTATTCCTGTTATCGCATAACATAATTATTATCGAAACCGTAGCTATACTATATACCTATAGTTTTTTTTGTTGTTCCTTTTCTCTTTTTCTTGTTTTTTTTTCTTCAAATTCTATGTGTTAAATATTAACGATAATGAAAATCTACTGTAACGAATGATTGAATAATAATCATAGTAACGCTAATAATATATATATATATATATATATATATATATATATATATATATATATATATATATATATATATATATATATATATATATATATATATATATATATATATATATATATATATATATATATATATATATATATATATATATATATATATATATATATATATATATATATATATATATATATATATATATATATATATATATATATATATATATATATATATATATATATATATATATATATATATATATATATATATATATATATATATATATATATATATATATATATATATATATATATATATATATATATATATATATATATATATATATATATATATATATATATATATATATATATATATATATATACTAATTTGAATTAAGTCCAGTATGTAAATAAGTGAGTAAGTGAGTAAGTAAGTATATATGTCTTTAATATTTATAGTATAATATAAAATTAATAATGATTTGGTTCATAGTTCGCTATAAAAATTATTAATTTGACGAAATTAAAGTTTATGATATATAAAGTTTAAGACTAGGAACCCCTTGCCGTTCAATAACGTGATAATAATATTAATAATAATAATAATAATTATACTATTATTATTATTATTAAATATTATAAATTTTCGATCTTGAACGTCACAAATCACATATACCTATAGATATATGTTATAGATATTGTAGATATCCAAGCTATATTGCGTTTCTTTTTTTTTCTCACCTATATCTACCATAAAAATCGATAATCAATATACAATATATAATTATAATGAGGATATAATATAATAATACATTATTCCTATGTCTCGCTAAACATTTAACAATAATAGTAATAATCATAATAGTAATAATAATAATAATAATAATAATAATCATAATAATAATAATAATAATAATAATAATAATAATAATAATAATAATGATAATCATATCAATAATAATCATAAACGTATAAAAGTTTTTTTTTTTTTTTGTTTTCTTCATTTTTCATTTCTTGTCAATTTTTATTTATTTATTTTTTCGTCTAATACGGCAAGATAATTATTTATGATACATATATTATGTATTCAATTAATTTATACATATACCTATAAGTATTTCCGTTATATTCGCCCGGAACATACACATATGTTAAATATGATAATAATAATAATAATAATAATAATAATAATAATAATAATAATAATAATAATAATAATAATAATAATAATAATAATAATAATAATAATAATAATAATAATAATAATAATAATAATAATAATAATAATAATAATAATAATAATAATAATAATAATAATAATAATAATAATAATAATAATAATAATAATAATAATAATAATAATAATAATAATAATAATAATAATAATAATAATAATAATAATAATAATAATAATAATAATAATAATAATAATAATAATAATAATAATAATAATAATAATAATAATAATAATAATAATAATAATAATAATAATAATAATAATAATAATAATAATAATAATAATAATAATAATAATAATAATAATAATAATAATAATAATAATAATAATAATAATAATAATAATAATAATAATAATAATAATAATAATAATAATAATAATAATAATAATAATAATAATAATAATAATAATAATAATAATAATAATAATAATAATAATAATAATAATAATAATAATAATAATAATGATTGTGGTCTAATGATAATAAATGCAAGAATTAATGTGGAATATTTACTATAACAATAAATACATATACCTATTGTATAATAGTCGCTAAAACTTCGTAGGCAATGACAATAATAATAATAATAATAATAATAATTATTATTATTATTATTATAGTAATACGAATAATGATAATGATAATGATAAATGCAAAGTTTAATAACTTATGGCAATAGTCTAGGAAGCTTACTTTTGGCGTTATTATATATAATAATATGCCACGTTGATCAACGACCCTGATATCATTATAAACAGGCCGAGAATATTGAGCCTTGTGTAATTATTATATATTGTATAGATATGTATGATACATACCTATATGTATTAGACTGGGTCAAAAAAATCGACTAGTTTTTTTTTTTTATTTTTTTTTTCAAAAGTTATATCGGAAACATTGTTGCCAGTGATGTGAAGAAAAAAAATCCTTCCAAAATATCAGCTCTTAATATTAATATTTAGAGGTGCATCATCGTGATCTTGTCTTTCCCATTTGAATAACACATTTTTTGCTTCTTCTGAATTATTTTCCAACTTGCCAACGGATTAATGTACAAAAATTAGCGAAGAATATTCTTTTAGGTAATTGAATGTTCTACCAATAAGATTCCCACTCGTCATACGATAAACCAACTTGTTCAAAGGTTATTGGTTTTCATAACAAAATTCAAGTTTGATGACTAATCCGACATCGCGATGACGCAGCTCTAAATATTAATATTAAAAGCTCATATTTTGAGTGAATTTTTTTTTTTTTTTTACCCATTCTAATATGTATAGCTATCGTCGAGGCGATATTCTACATTTAATGTAAAAAAAAAAAAAAAAAAAAACAACAAAAACGTGAAGACGTGAAAATGAATCTACCTGTTTTGTTTTTTCTTTTTTCTTTTTCTACTTGTTATTATATTCATCTCAATTCGAGTACTTTCGTTCTATCTATGACTCATAATAACCACGTATCTAAATTAATTAAATTTCCTATAAGATGCATTTGAAACGCTAGATATTTATAAATAAATGAATTGATAGTATTAAATGATACTATTTAAAGAATTCAGGTATCGATATATTATGTTGATTAGATATCGATACCGCATTTCCGATATATATATTTTCGTTGTATCGATTGTCTATACCTATTCATAATTCATCGATTTAATTTTCCCGTTCATCTTAAAATCGCACTGTATAGAATAATAGATGTATATAATTCGCAAATGGTCTATTCGTCGATGATATGTGGTTAGCCGGATAATTATTCGTGGTAAGGATATAAATAATATGAGTGAATTCTTATTAAAAGAAAAAAAAAAAAAAAAACTTTTAAACTAACATGGTATATTATAATATATTCTCTATGATTCAATTATGATACCTGGTTGAAGTAAGCTCAGCTTAGCAGGTGGTGCATCGGTGTAATTTTGACGACCGCCCATTTTCGCACCGCAAGTCCAAAGCCCCTCTTGTTCGCCTAAAGCATGACTAAGACGAACGCTGCAATCTCTGCTCTCGATACCAGCCGCAGGGAATTGTTTAACGACCACTGTTGTGTTGGAATTTTCCGGCGTTAGTGACCATCGGCATTGTTCAACCGCCGACGATGTCACGCAACGTAATAGAACGCTACCTCCAGATGATATCTGAATGTCTTGAGATAATTCGGAAAACTTCACTTCATCTGAAAACCATTTTATATTCATTATGATTCATTTATTTATTTGCAATACAGAAAATAGCATGTTTTCATATCATTAAGATGATATCATCTTAGATAATCATAATCTCAGATAGTTCATCTTTTTTAGATGATCATTGCGTAAGACAATTCTACCTAATTCATGCTTGAAAAACGTGACGACCAAATAGGCTATCTTTTAGATTAACGAGATAATTTTATCTCATCTTTATCTAGATAAATTTTGTTTAAAGACTATACCTTGTCTGATCTTTTATGTAGATAATTCTAACTAATTTCATCTTATCTTATCTTTATGTATATAATCTTTTCTGAGTTATTTTATACAACAAAACGGATTACAATGTTTTTTTTCGCGAGATAAGTCGAATCGAGATAAAAAATATATATATAGTATATATATATATATTTTTTTTTTAATTATTTCATTTTCATCTAGATGAAAATTTTTTGCGATCATCTGGTACCGATTCAAATTATTTACTCACCCAGTTCGAATACGGTGAGATTTACGACCGGAGTAGGTTGCATTGCGTTTTGCGATGGTAGCCAAACTTGACAGCCCCATAAACCTTGTTGTTCGGTAGAGACCTGGGGCAACGAGAGACTACAATCCCGTCCTAAATCACCTTTGCTTAAAAATTCCTTGACTACCGTATCACCGTCGTTTCCATTGAATGGCTTCCAAGTCCAAGCACACTTCTCTACTCTGGAGTTTGTCACGCACCTCAATGTTGCCTCGGTACCAATTGGCACGGACGTGTCAACAGGCGTTTCGACAAAACCGACTTTAGCTGAAATAGAAAAAGGATAAAAAATCAAATGAAACAACGACGAAAATAATTATAAATATTGAAATGAATAAGGAAACGAAATCGGATTTACTAACCCGGAGGAAGAAGCGTCACTACGGCCGGTTGAGCCTCGTGTAAAATACCATCAGGTGTTAATCGTACTAATCGTACGCCGCAAGTCCAGAGGCCTTCTTCTTCGTATAAAATATTTTTGAATCTAACCGAACAGTCGTGATCGGTGTCTTTGTTCGGTGAAAATTTCTTAACGGTCGTCGGATTTTTACTTGAATTTGTCGGCCTCCATGACCACTCGCATTGGACAACAGGCTTGTTTATCGAACATCTTAAGAGGACCGTTTCACCGGCGGCTATTTGTATGCCGCGAGATAGTTGCACGAATTCAACTGTAATGTAATTTAATAAATGTATGAATAAATAAATAAATAAATGAATGAATAAACTGTCGATAAAAGTTTTTGTTATTTCAATGTTGCATTGTATGACGTAGTACCTTCGGATATGACGAATCGAATTGGACTCGACTGAGCGAATGTTGAATTCTGATTATTCCGAGCTCCGCAAGTCCAGAATCCCTCTTGTTCGGTCAAGACATTTTTGAATTTAATACTACAGTCTCGGCTGTCGTTACCAAAGGCCGGAAATCTTTTGACCTCAAGATTCCACGGCTGTGATTGATTCAACTGCCGCCACGACCACTGACATTCTTTAACAGGAATCTCAGTCCTGCATTTTATTTGAGTCGAAGATCCAACAGCCGCTTCCACGATCGTTGAACGCTCAACGAAATAAATCGGCAATTCTAAAAATGCGAAAACGAAAAAGAAAATAATATGAAATGAACTGGAAAAGTGTTCATTCGTCAAAATTATAGTTGAAACAATATTTCATTCAAATATCGCCGACTCTTAATACATCCGATTTAATCGTATTCCCATTTATATCCGGGGCAGATATTAATTCGATAAACTCACCATGATTGATACTGATTATTGTTAACTTCGCTGGTTTCGTGCTCATAAATTCAGTTGAAGTTGACTGACGAACAGCGCAAGTCCAATATCCGGCTTGTTCGTGTTTCGCGCTGGAAAATCTAACCGAACAATCGTTACTGTTATTCCCAAAGGCAGGGAACTGACGGACAGGCAGAGATTGGGCGACCGGCGTTGACGGCTTTGACGAATTTTTATCATCCGGAGTTACTGTAAAAATGAAACAAAATTTTTTCCTTTAAGCTTTAAGCTTTCATTCCAATTTTTATCAACATCCCATCAACGTCTTCGGATCAGTAATAACACGTTATGGATCGATCGGAGGCAACCGGTATTACATATTCCGTCCATATAGATATATAAATCTATAAAACTCGTTAGTTCATTGTACCATCATCCATGGTTCAGTGTTTGGGTCGTTGACAATCCCACAGATCGTTTAAGGACCAAATCAAGGTCGCCTCAAGGTATAATCTTGGTTTATAAATAGCTGAGAGTTGTTTTACTGGTTGCCGGTTACACGGAGCTTCATATTATCTACGTATAGGTATATGCCTATATTATACAGGTATATACTATATACACGGGCGGTTACTCGTTCCGATCGGTACAATTCTCACCGATATTTCCTAACTCTAACGAAACGGAGCACGCTTCATGAACTACGAGCACTGTAATCTTGTTGCAATGGATTTCCGTTAGTCATTTTTGATCAGTCATGTCGATTTCCATCAATTGATTTTTTTTGTAATTTTTTCTATCGGAAACAAATTAGCTGTCATATTCTAGAGTCGATACGTTGAACCGTATTTGGATAAAACCTAAACGAATCGATCCAGAGTTTGGGATCTTAGAACTTTGATCAAAACCGATTCCGTCCGATCGTTCGAATCCGATCAAATCAAACGATTTTTTCGAACATACAATCGCTCTGACAGTAATTGGGTCATAATTTCCAAATCAACGAACTGTGATTTTTTTTTTTTTTTTGTTTTCTGTCTATCGAGTTTCGGAATTACATAAAAAAATTGACGAAAATCGCGATGAAGTCAAAATTTCGTATCATTTCGAATGTTCGGTCGAGGTCAGATTTGTAGCAAAAGAAAAAAGAAGAAAGAAGACAAAAAAACCCTAGACAGAGTATCAAGAGACTCGGTAGAGTCTCGCGCCTAGTTATATAAAAAAAAAAAAAAATTTTTCTATGCGCCGCGCGAGACTCGACGAGTCTATATACCCGAACGATCATCTTGTACAAAAATTCGTCGCTGCATGTATTTTACTCTTACTTGTGGATATCGTTGGTATATCGCTTATGTCAGGCAACGGTAAATGCCGAGGGGGTAGGGGCTGCCACGACCATTGGCATTCGGCAACAGAATTAACAGTTCTGCAAGGAAGAAGTACCGACGTTCCAATCTCGCATTCGGTGTGACGAGGAACGTCCAAGAAGTCTATCGGTGGTCCAACTGTATTAGTTTCTGCAGTCGCCGGTCTGACATCTTCACTGATACTCGCTATAACAGCTGCGGACGATTGTGTAGTCGAAATTTCTCCAATTATACCGGAAGTGAAATCATCCCCCTCTGGCATCGGGTGTCCTGAAAATAATATTCATCGTTACAACTACCATTATCATTGTCGTTATCATTATCATCGTCGGAAATTTGGTTACAGGAAACAGATTAAAATAATAATAATCATTTTATTCATCCTCGAAAATCTACACTTCTTATAATATGTACAAGTATGTACATACATACATAGGTATATATATACCGGATAATAAAAAGCGATTGGTATGATGAAATTTTCAATTTTCCTATGGGGAAATTTTTATTCATTTATTTTTTTTGTCGCGTTTTTTGAATAACGACATACGGACTATTCCTCTTCAATGAGAATCATTTCATGTCTGACGTGTAACAGCGTTGCCTGCTGCAGCAATTATCACACTTCAGGTCAAGGGAAAGGCCTTGCAACTTCACGGACTGCAATTATTTTCTGTTCAGTGCAGTGGGCGTTTTAAAATTTACAATAATTCGTTTGTTTCCCTTCCTTTGTTAGAGTTTCTTTCTTTTTTTTTTTTTTGTCTTTTTCTTGTTTTTCATTCAATTTCACAATAATTCACTTTATACCTGGTTCATGGCATTTCGTCCCAACTGTTTACCCTAATTTACTAATTCTGCTTATTACCTACTACACATGTCTATTATTCTCCAAATTGAATGTAAATCGTTATAATAATTGTATTTTAATACAATTGAAACCATAAAAAAAAAAAAAATCAAACCGGACAGAAACAATTAATTTCCGTTTGATTTTATCATAGAATACTATATTTTGGCGGTAAAACTATAAGCTGCGCGCGCAACAGATATATGTCAGTGTAATCGGTCGATCAGCATTGAGGTAGGCATATACGTATTATATGAGGTTCACGCAACGATTTATGACGCTTTAACTGCCGCTATATAGCGTCATAAGTGCAATATATTGGTTTGTATTGTGTTCAATCAAGTAGTATTCTAAAGTTAATATTCGTCGTTGCTTTTTTTTTTTTTTAATTCCATTTGTATCGTCGCAATGAATCCGCGGTCAGAATATTATACAACTACTGCAGATTCATTGCGATTATTATTATTATTATTATTATTATTATTATTATTATTATTATTAGAGTCATAATTCCGCCAAAAATTTTATTACGTACAATTCGGTAGATATAATAGCTGATTGTCCTTAAGCTATATGTTATTCTTTTTAATGTACTTGGCGCGAGACTCTACCGAGTCTCTTGATGTCGTTGCAGTCGGTGACATAGTAAGGTCGTTCAGCGTTCTCACTTCTAATTAAGAAATCAATTCTTGTTACCCGCGCCGTCTTTACGACGCGACGTTACGCTGCTTATATTATTATACATATATATGTTATATATGTATACATATACTATGTATACATATACCTATGTCGGCATATCGTAAACATCGGTGTATAATTTTACAGTGAAATTAGTTATAATTCCTGCGACGAATTATTATATACGTAGGGATTGACTGACTGACACAATTTTCGTTTCTAAAAAATTAAAATTTTTTTTCCGAAAAAAGTAGTTTTAAGTAGAAATTAATTGTGTACATATACGTATAGCGATATACATATATACATATGTATTATATATATTTATTGATATGTACCGAGAAATTTTAACCTTCGAAGAATATAATAATCTTTGCGTCATAATGCCTATATACATATACCTATATACATAACTATTATCTTTTACCTGGGATTTGCGACTCACGTTTGAAAAATCTTACCGGCATATTACCAGGTATATGACGTGTATAGACGTATATTATGTACGCGGCGCCCGATTTTAAAATGTTAACAAATATACTGTCGAAGAGTTGTCCGAGAACAATTAACACATGAGGTCCTCGCCCACGTTCGATAAGACGTATGTACAAGGTGGCTCATATTAAACAAGCCGGGCTAATACTTTCGAAACTAAGCTGGATGGATACAGGAAAATACTTCCGAGAGGGACATTTCATGATATTTGAAACCCTATGAAATCCTATAAAATATACAACTTTTGTCTGAAATATTTTCCTCCGCTCTGCAATTGCCTGTATAGTTTGGAAAATTAAAATATTAGCCTGGATTGATTAAGATGGATCACCCTTTATACATACATATATTACAAAAAACTAACGTCATTCTTCGCCTTATTATCTGCAGTTCTTAACTCCAAGTGTGATACATAAAATAAAATCCAATACAATACAATACAATACGCGATTTCTTTTATCCGGGCAGTATATACTGACGTCACGGATATACATTATATCGCGTTACTCACGTTGACGTCAATAGTAACAAGCAATCATGAATAATGTTAATAATAATAATCATGACAATAATGACAACGACATGATTGAAAACCTCCATCGCAAACTTTGCGATTGGAATAAATTTTAGTCTTTTTTTTTTTTTTTTTTTTTTATTCTTCTCGTTCTTTTCCCCTTAATTTGGATATTTTCACCCGCAATCTGTATATATATGCATAGGTATATGTGTATATGTATATTATAGATGTCCTTGACGGGGGGTTATAAAAATTCTACCGGAAATTGGGATTCATTGAATGCCACATATACGTATACGATCGCTGTATATAGGTATAGTGTACAAGTATAGTATATACCTGTATCATTCGTTCGAAAAGATTTTCGAGGCTTCCGCGATACCTGTTTACCTATATATATGTTTCTCAATGCCGAAACATGGTAAGAATTTTAAAAGTTTAATTATTACATTGCTAACCTATAGCCCCCCTTCCCCCTTCCCCCGTTCGGGTCACGTAAACTAAATTTGAAAACCTTATACATACGTACGATATACATAGACGAACGAGTTACTCGATTTCTAAAAAAGAAGAAGAAGAAAGAAAAAAAAGAGTATATTATAATTCTTTGAATGCAATTAATATTTTCAAATATAAGTATGTATATCATACATACCTATATACTTTGGTCTAATATATCTAATTTATATATTTGACGCTAGCTATAGTTTGTGTATATAATAATTATAATTATAATTGTAATTGAAACCGCGCTTTCACGATGTTACATACAAAGTGGATCGTATTAAGACGTCAATTTATAGTTTTGATGTCTGGGCTTCAGGTAGGCAGGTATGTAATGTATGTACGTTTGTCTGTCGCGAAATAAAAAAAAAATTAGCATTCAGTTGCGGTTCTTTGAAGCGGACGGAAAGACCGCGCACTTCCGTTTTAACGAACTCACAGCGCGCCTATACATATATTTATAGGTACTTATGTACATGTGTACACATATATATATATATATATATATACCATACATCCGTCCAGTAGACTTATGAATATATGTATAGTATGTAGTCGTGCGAATCCTAGGTATGTACATACGTGAAAAGTTTTGTCTATATCGGCATTAGACGGTGTCTAATATCGTTTCGTTTGGTCGGACGGTGTACCCTGCACATATACATGCGATTTTAATTGACTACAGTACATCGTTCGCTTAAACGTTTCAATTAGTAATTATCTCACTGTTCCAAGGTGAGTTTAATACAAGATATTGAATATTAAAAATGCAATGAATTATGTCGTAGGTATAATACAGTTCTGCGAAAATGATATTTCAAATTCTAAGCATATGAAATCGTTCGAAATGATTTTTACCGCGACTGAGTAATGATCGAAAAATTTCGTTGCATTGGATTTGTTAATTTTTTTTTTTTATTTTCTTCAATCGAAATGACACTGCAGTGAGTCTACAACATTCTACGAGTCTTCGAGGAAAGAGGCCAGCGATCAAACGTGTGATAGCGATCGTGCTGTAGTTCGCCCGTTCTCCGCCAGTCTATTACCTCAAAAGAGTCATCCTGACCGGGACTTTTTCGATCGATTTATTGTTCGTGAAATTTTTAATATTTCGTACGAATCTGAACGGTGGATTTTTTGAGAATCTTATAGCTGGAGTATTTCATTCGAATCGATAACACGCGGACCGAAGATATTGCGGATTTTAGTGCATCGGATATTGCACCGATGAGTGATGACGCAATAGCCGCGGTTGATGACGGGCGTTGAAGAAAAAATACCGAGAGAATAACGCAACTATTTTCGTGATTCATCGACCGCGCTATTTACATAATTTTTTCTCAAATTCCTATAACACTTAATGTAACCGTGAATTTCAGATTCACATAAAATTTCTGGAATCTGATGGATACACTGACCGCAGAGAACTGAAAGTGATTAGTAATATATTTAAATTCTATTAACTGCAGTTCAGTTTTATCTGAAAGTTTGAAACGAACGAAATGAAGAAATTATACAAGAAACTATGAATATTCTTAGAAAAAAAAAATTGCGACGTATGTAGATATGAGTATGTATAATTTTTTTAAGGATTGTATCTCGTATATGCTAACCGTAAAGAATTAGATACTTACATTGTACGTACAAATTTATACTTGACTGCGATCAGTGCGTCGCGAAGCGAAATTGGATTCTCTAGCGCTTGTTATTCTACCGGCATTTCGGATGAAAGTGAATTGATAATTAACATAAATTTAGTAGAGGCAATAAAACGCGTGTTCCTATACTCGGTCTGCCGAGAACTGTCTAGGTCCTAGATGCTAGTTTAATTCTGCAGGTCATCACGTCGTAGTTTTTGCATAGATACATAGGAATGTATATATTATACGGTATTATACCCATGTGCCAAAGGTATATGAGGCATTCCGTGACAAATCTAATAATTTTCAACAGAAATTGATTCATGCTTTCGTTTTTTTTTTTTTTTCAGTATTTTTCCAGCTCCAAAATCCACGCTTATATATATTTCATACATAGGCATGGCACTTGTATCCTTCATAAGATTTTATTAGATATATAGTGTGTATATATAAAATAAACCGTGAAACGCGCGATTAGAGAGTGAAAATAAAAGTTGTTATAACGGTTTTTATAATATAAATATATGTATGTGAAACAGCAAAGATCCTATCTATTTACATACAAATGGGTGATTCTGCCAAATATTTAACAGACTTTGGATCTCATAATCTCCAATTTACTTCTGCAGCTGACTTCAGAAATCCTTCATTCCCAGTCTCAATGCGATCAGACAAAAAAAAAATTCTTTTCGGACCTCTAATTGACAATGTCCTAATATTTGTGACTTTTTTGAGAACACTGACTTATTCAAATTTGAATTTTGGAAAATTTCTCACTCTTTCGAATAGAAATATTTATTTTAATCCATAAAATACTTTTAAAATTCAATTTTCACATATTCGAAATGGAAATTTGATAACTTTTATCGAAAATTTGATATTTTAATGTATTTTCGACAAATTCGATCTTTCAACTATAATATTCTAGATACTCGATGCAACGTGTGTTTCTAAGTATATGTATAGAAATATGTAAATATATTTCATCTGCCCGGCCCGGGTTCTCGTTATTTGATATAACTAATGTATAGGACAAGTCGTGAAAGTTCCGGATTAATATATATACATACATATATACCGGAAATTTCATCCTTGAAGTAGATTCAAAAATTGGGGTAGATTATCTGCGTGTAAAAATTATTAATTTAATTAACTAGCAAACAATGTGTCGTTCAGTTTAATCTAGAAATACAACAACGTGTGTTAAATTATACTGTGCAAAACGACGTTAAACTATGTTTCCTTTATCCTGCTGAGGTTTACGTAAGATCCGTTAACCCGAAGTTACAATAGCTGTATAGCTGTCATTCATATATATATACGTATATCTGACAATTAGTCATTCAAAGAAAACGCTAATTATGCAAGAAACATTCGTACTCTTATGTTGTAACAATAAAGTTATACCCGCGGATCGGTAGGTACTTGAAATACCAATTTTCACGATCGAAAGAAAAAAAAGATTGAATGATAGAATTGCTGATATATAGGCGTACATAATTTTCAAACGACTAATTCCATATTATAATATATTAATAGGAAATTATTTCTTTTATTTCTACAAACTTGCTCTCATTCAAGGTTCTCAATTATAATTAGGTTGTATAGTTGCTCACGCCTCATTGGAGCAATTGATGATTTTCGAAGTTTTTGGTCATTTATATATATTTTTTTTACTGATTTTACATTGCCACGAAACAAGGTGGTACAATTTGTTATTTTTCCAATTAATCGATCGTTTAACGAATTCAAATCTCTCCGGGACTATTATTATAACCGGCCCATATATACCTATAACGAATAGTTCCTGATAATATATATAACTGTTATCGAAGTGCGTCATAAACCTCCGCGTTGCAGCATGGATGTAAAGAGTAACCGTAAAAATGCAGTTATGTATGTATATATATATATATATATATATATATATATATATATATATATATATATATATATATATATATATATATATATATATATATATATATATATATATATATATATATATATATATATATATATATATATATATATATATATATATATATATATATATATATATATATAAATATATATAAATATATATATATATATATATATATATATATATATATATATATATATATATATATATATATATATATATATATATATATATATATGTATGAATGTGTGTGTGTGTGTGTGTGTGCCTACTCTACAGAGATAATCACAATTTGGTAATAATTTCAAATTTTAATATAATACATATCAGACATGTAGTTTATTTCTATCATCCATCATCACATAGATATATTGAAATTTGAATAGATCAGGGTATATTTACAATATATAAAATGTACATATATATATATATATATATATATATATATTAGGTATGTATTCTCTATTATTATATACATTGTTAATGCTTATAGTTAACTATAATAATAATAATAATATTAATAATAATGATAATGACAAGAAGAATAATACATCGATCGTTAGTTAAATTTCTAATATTATCGTGTATTGTTATACATATTATGATGTATGTAATATATATATATATATATATATATATATATATATATATATATATATATATATATATTAGTATGTATGTATAAGATTGTAACGTGTGATTATAAAACTTACCGTGAGAATTGTTCGTCAAAATAACAGCCGATAGTGTGACAATAAATAAATACATTTTACAGGAATAACAAATTGCAGCTGCAATCGCGGATGCAGGTACGTTCCTTTCGTTGTTAATTAATAATTGAACGTTGAACATTGTGTTATTTATTTATTTTTAAATGTTGAATTTAATTCAATTTTTTTTTTTTATTATTATTATTTATTATTTTTTGCCCCGATTTTAGTCACATCAATATTATAGTCATATATACCTATAATGTCGTTATATTGTAATCAAATAACGATGATAGGATAATTAATATCTATTAATTTATTTATTTTCAAAACGAAGAATATTATGTTGTTACCGCGAGATTATTTCGAAAAACTTCTAATCGGTTGATTTATTATACATTTTTCAATCACTTTGAAAATTTTCTTTATTATACCTGCAGTGCAGTTTCAAGTTCACTTGAAGGTATACGTATGTAATTATATCGTTACGTCTCTGTGATTGTTATATGCTGCATCGATCTATCGTCGTCAGGACGTGTTCAACCTGTTTTTCTTTATTTATATATTTAATTTTTTTTCTTTTAAACTTCTTAATCAATCCACTATATTATATATAAATGTTTGATAGTCTTTTTAGGATATATCACATACAGTTAAATCAATCATTTATACGATTATTCGATACGTAACGTAATTTATCTATATGTATATTTATCACAATTATTTCTTTTTCAATTTATCTTTTGTTTATTAACTTTCAATCTCAAACTTTTTTTTTGTCGGAAAAATTTGATTCAAACTTTTCTATTGACTAACGTACTATATATATATATATAGTCGGAGCGGTAGTATAATATATCGAGACGTTCGAAATTTGAAATTGAAGAACAAAAAAAAAAAAAAATAAATTAAACAAAACGAAAATTCCTTCGCGACGAGATTTTCAATATTTTGTCGACTTGAAACTATATAAATTATAGAATACAAAATAGACACTCTTCGATTCGATCGTCGAGCATAACTTGTGCGATGTAACAGGTAAAAGATTTCGCAAAAACTGAGTAGAAACGAAAAGAAAAAAAAATACAAAAAAAAAAAATTACGAAAAAAAAAAAAAAAATCACGACTTTTTAGAACGATTTTTAGGCGTCGTTACTGTCTCTAGGCAACCACCAAAGCGCCCGACTGACTCAACGAACTCGATAATACTGCGTCGAATAAAGAAGTTCTAACTATAAGTGAACGTGTGCGGGGAACAGTGGAGGTACGAGGTAGAATCTTCTCTGTTCGGTATATAGTGTTCACGGGCACGAGGTTGTTTCTGTCTTCCACCGGTGTTTCATGTTTGTTGAATATGTGCACCAGGCACTAGAGCTGTAGTGGGGATTAAGTTTAGTTTCTTTCTACCTGCGCGCCGACAGCCGTGCCTCACCAAATGGGTAGGGGAATTCCCCCTTTATGCACGGGCCAATCGGTCCTACCGTACACAGGAATTTTGCACGTTATTATAGCAGTTGCCGGGGCTGCAGTTATAATCTGAGGAATTTTTTTCCACGGCATTATATTTATATGTAGTTCAAAGAAATGATATTATAATGAACATAATGAAATTTATGATTCTTTTATCTATTATCTTTATATTTTTTCGGGTTTTTTCTTCTTCTACAAACCTCAATTACCGCGAATAACCAAACTGGGAAAAGAAAAGAAACCGAAACCATTCTCAAATCGATTACTTTTCGAAATGCGATTATTTATATCATTCACTTATCATTATAATCAGAGGCTTAGAAAGATTTTTATAAATTGAACTTCACGGTTAAATATAACTATTTCAAATCTCCAGCGTGTACCTATTTCCGGTTTCAAAATTGACGCGGAGTTTGAACGTCACGAAAATTCATGACTCTTTAACCACGTATCCGATTCTAAAAAATCCTTTGTCTAACGATTTTACATATGTTTTGTTTTTTTATTTACAAACTTTTCTCAATTTCTAACTATTTTTAATTAAATCTCAATTTTTCCTTCTAAGCGCGTGATTCCTTTCCTTGAATCTTCAATTTTCCGAGGTATAATCTCATGTCTTGTGCATGAAGAAAAAAATCTGAGCTTTATGGTAATACAACTGATTTTATTGTAATTCATCACACGATTTACGAAATTTACATGAATTTAACATCGTTGCGAATTTTCGCCGTGTTGTTCTATTGTAATACTTCCGAATGATCGTTTTATCGATACCGTAGCTGATACCTCGAGAAGCACAGAGGTCATGGACTGACTGGCAGTTCACTAGCTTATATAGTAGGATTCAAAGATTGTAAAAAAAAATATATAAGAGATCCAATTCCAATTAGAAAATAAAAAGATGTACGTAGGATGCAAGTACACGTATAGAAACTTCCTTTCATTAATATCTTTTCCATAAAAGATTTCCACGATTTGTGATCTACAAAAATTATCACATTATCTTTTTTTCCTAAGGATTTTAAGCAAACCGAAGAAGAATGATGAAACATAACGAATGACTAAGAATATCGCGATTTGAAATTTAGCTGACCTAAGGACTAAGGAGCCTCACACTGCGGTCTGTCAGCTTATGTGCAGGTATAGTAGAGTTGGTCTTATTCTCAGCCCTTGAGGTAAGTAGGTAGGTATGGTCAGCTAAGTATAGAAGAGCAACTTTTTCCGAACTGGAATCACGAGCGGTTGCAGGTATTCATTATAGAATACCTGACATTCCTAACACATTCTTTGGACCGCCCTTTGCCCACGCAGTCTTATAACTCTCCCTCAACAACATTCCTGCAGGCGCAGTCTGAAATACCTCAACAAGATTCGATACTTTTGTTTTTTCATTTTTTGTTTCTTTTTTTTTTTTTAAGAGCGAAGATCTCGAACGATATCCTCTCGCGTTACAAGTTTTTGCCAACAATTCACTGTTCATTCAATATATAGAATATTCGTTATAATTGAACATGTATATGGGTTTATGTATAAAAATATAACTAATGAACATCGCTATCACAAAGAAACAATAGTCATAGACCATTTTTCATCATTTATTTGTCACTGTCAACGTTGACACCCGTAATTATGATCATGAATTCATGAAAGCGGAATGGTGAAACGTAGGTACCCATACCCACCTACCTCTACCTACTTTGTGAAAACTACGGCCTTGACAGTGTGCGCTCAAGCTACGGTGCAGAGGATATTGAGATCATTAAACTTAGTAACGATTTGTAACGATCTACTTTTACCGATTGACATTATATTGCTTCAAAATTTCTACCCATTTTCACCTTAACTCATCAAATTTAACACCATCCCGAAATCTATCTACTATTATAATTTTTTATATCTTTTTTTAATTAGAATTATTGACTCTGTTTTTATTTTATTTTCTTATTTCTATTTAAATTTGTTCATCAGTACAGCTGTCAGCTGGTTATATTACGATTCATGACGTCTTCTGTTGGTCGGAAACATACTTATATATATATACCTGTTCTTATATATACACCGCATTAATCAATAAAATATAATTTTGTAGACGGATGTATATTTGCCTGTTACAAACGTACAACTATGACAATGGATTGTGCAATTGTATGTATATATAGGTATGTATATAATACGTGTATGTAGGCATCTACCGGTTATAATGCAGGAGTATAGATAATTTATAGGCGATACATAGTTTGTGCCAGGTAGAGACAGCGCGATCCCCGTGTCCCGCAAATATACCTATATACCTAGATACATAGATAGATACATACATAAATATATTATAGGTATGTAAGAATGGTGACTATATAACAACTGCAATGACTCAACGACGTGTGTAAGTACAATTGTTGTAGGTCATCGTAAACATTTTAATATTCAAACAGAAACGTTATAGCTATAGTATAGTCTACGTCCGTATACCTATACAACCGTATGTATACATGTCTACATATACAATAGATATATGTATATTTATGTACCAGCATGGTTTTAAAATGAATAAGTAAGCCAGTAGTGTTCAAATGTCATTGAACTTTTTTTTTTTCAAATAACACTGCAGTCAATAACAATCGATGCTTACAGACGACTCAAGGATCTGTTGAGCAAGTATCAACACTGAGTTAAAATCTCGTTATTATTTATTGTAAATATAGGACCATGCAAGGCCGTGTCATAGCCGGTCATCGGCGCCAGAAAAAATATTATAAATACCCGGAGAGATTAAATAATGAAAATAAGGTCAGATATGGTGCGGTAGAAATACTAGAAATATAATATTAAAGTTATATATTGTCCTAACTATAACCATTCGCCACGATGTATACCTAAAACTCTCAAGAGATCAATCACCATTGATACAATAGTAATTATATCGTATGTATGATAAGTTCGATGATTCAGGGAATTCATACTGACCGCTTACAGTTTGTAGCGGCAAAAGTAGTTCGCAAAAGTTCCACTAGGGTAGTGGAGCGATGACACCACCGAAATATGAATCTATTAACATGAAAATATATCTCTTTTATAAGAGTTTAGACACTTTTTTGGCCAACGGAATCAGGTCAATTAATTTGTTGTGTGTTAAAAATATAATAATAAAAGTGTTAATAATAACCATAATCAATCATATATAATAACATATAATCAATCCCATCGGCGTAGATGAGGAGCTAACTATACGGAGTTGCAGTGCCCTTTGCTGTTTTCTGTACCGTCCGATCACGTTTATATTTCCACAGTTTATCCGCTGGGAGGGCAGCACACGTCTACGCGAGTCTGGTAAACCACGAAGTAATACTTCGTGTGGTAACCATCCGCCATCCGCCGCATCACGCCGCATCGAGTACGCAAAACTTATTCTCGTTGTTTATTTTCTATATTTTTCAATTCTTTCCAAAGAACGACAGGAAAAAATAAATAAATAAGAAATGCGCAACGTTTTCTGTCTCGAATAATTAGTTTTAAAAATCGATCAAACATTCGGATATTTTTCAAATATGAAGGAGGTACTAGCCACCCACAACACTACAGATTACTCAAACTATTTTGTAAACAATAACGGTAACACAAGTGGAAACAATGCCAATACCAGTAACGGAGCTAGAAGATACGCAGTTCTTAGCACAGAGTGGATGGGTGCGATGGGTGAAGAGCTGGGAATGCATCCACTGCCTGATCCACTGCTACGCAGACTTGCCGAAGACGCTTCTTACCGTCTTAGAGAGGTCTTACATGTGGGTAGCGTTGTTGTTATTGTTGTTGTTGATGAACAAATTTCAAGAGACTTTGCTCTTTGTGAGATGATAATAAAAGACTATAATAAAATTCGCCATTGAAGAATGTAAAAGACATCAACGAATACCATAAATAAATATCATCCAACTGATTTTTCGCTTTACAGAAATGTGTTACCAGACTGAAACACAGTAGACGTAAAAGACTTACAGCTGTTGACGTTAATTCCGTATTAACGACACTTTGCGATGCTGATCCTGTTTTGGGGGCACCTGACAAAATGCCTGAGTATCATTCCGAGGCTAGGGTATTCGTGCCTCGTGAAAGATTCGTTAATCTTTTTGAACGAGTCAATAATTCGGTCAATTTGTCACAGAGCAATCTGCCATTTTTGAAAGGTACACAGCTCCTGATATCTCCGGTGTCAACAGGGTGTCTATGAGACTTAGAATTTTATAAGAGAACTCAAAATCCTAAAAATTATCTTCGCATAGTTTGAGAATTGATTTACCTAAGGATCTATTCAACTGTTCGCTGGTTTTTAGCTTTTCAAAAGTTTTCTCGCGTGTAATACACTCGAAACTTGAGACTAACAAACCGTTCCGCAAAATCTCTGGCTTCAAGAAGAATTTATACTGTAATACAAATCCAGAGACTCAATGGGCTTGAATTATGGCAGTAATTCAATTTCCAGAGACATGTATTCTTTGCAATTCTTCTTTATCGCCAAAAATGAATTTGAAAATTTCTTCATACCTTGCGTTAGGCTTTGTCGATATTAAAAGTGAAAGAAAATATCCCATGCTCAAAAAATTTGACTGAGGTCAACGATTTATCGATCTATTTGCAATACTGGGTCTTTAATTTTTGGTCAAATAATGATATCTTGTTTAATTCCTCATCAGAAACGGAGGTAATTGACTCGCGACTGGCAGAGGCTCGTCTGAACTATGCCAAACGGGTTTTGAAGACTCTTTTTAATGGTTCTCAGAAGACCTTTCAGGTAAAGGATACCGAAATTTGAATTGTTTGATAAAAAACATGTAGAAAAAAAATAATAGTGGAAATTGTTTTCAACAATTCTGATGTACTTTTTTACAAATTAACGAATACAAGATCTTATTTCAGGTCTTGCTCAACGACTGTTCAACAAACGCACATTTGGGGGGTGCCGGAGTTGTTGACAAACTGATATCCATCTCTCGGGCATCTATTATATCCAGTAATGCTCAATGCACAAGAGCTTCGACCAGAACATGTCAGCTGATAATCGCGATTGCTAGTAACAGTGATACCGTTTATCCGCATCAGTTACAAACTGTAAGATAGTTCCTTTCTGAAACTAACACAATATCAACCGGGAACTGAGATAAAGAAACTAACATTTTCCCAGGTGGATAGGCTGACTGAAATTTTGCTAGAATTGCTGTTTGGAAAGAGCGTTTTGAACCCAAACCTGGAATTACTATTTAAAGAATGTGTTCTCAAGCTCATGTTACGTTGGCCAACAACAGCGCATAGGTATGGGCAATCAAACGGCTGAAATAACAAGCTCAAATCATTTATTCAGAAGCCAAATTATATTGGTGTATTAAATTATCGCCTTTAACTAGATTCCTGCCTTTCCTGGAAACGGTTTTATTCAGAGAAGAAACGGACAAGTTTCCTTCCGATGGAAAGAAGGAAATGGCAATAGAGATTATGGCCAGCGTTCAACCCCTCCAATTTTTTCAACCGGATAATAATTTCTCTCAATCTTTAAATAACGTTCTAGATTACGCCTTGCCTGGTAGTATTTTATGGCAGCGTTTAGCTGTGAGTAAATTTTTTCATCCAACAAATAGATTAAGAAACTTTAAATAATGATATCAGAGTCAATACCTGAGTGATTTATTTTTGCAGCTTTCGATATGCGCACTCACAAAATCAGGAAGACATCTATTTGATCTGTCCATGGCCATCGATCACTTTGGCGACGCCATACTGCCTTATCTTATATTTAAAGGAACTAAATCAAAGAAAAGTACGAAAATTTCAACTAGATCAGTTCTACCTATAATCGTGAGAAGCAAGATCAAATATGCTGGTATTAAACCGTTTTCTAATACCAAAATAACAGGAGATAAACAAACGGTATTCACTGACTCGACTCTGAGAGGGTCTCGACGAGAAATAAGGTGCTTTTAAAAAGAAATCTCTATATTTTAGTAATTTTCTCCTCTGATCTTTCATATTTATTGACTTTAAAAATTCTTATTCAAGGTTTGCTTTCGCGGGAGGTCGTCCTGTTCCGCCAAACAGTTTAAGGAGGGCAAGTTTGCGAGCAAATTACCAAATATTGAGGAGTGATTCACGTGCTACATTCGCACTAGTCGCATCTCGAAGACTGCTGGTTCTTGAGAGAAAGAAAAATTCTCCTCCACGGAGCTACGACTTAGCAAATACCATTATTTAAGCACTGATTTATGTATTTATTCTTAGTTCGTATTTCTATTTCATTAATATTCGACATGATATCGCGCTTAGGATAATAGTATGGTAAAATGATAATAAATATTAGAATTACTTATGTTCATAACTAAATGTGCCGTTCTTAAACCCCTGACCATATTATTCATTAAAATAAATCTAAGATTGTATATTCAGATGTATCAAAGACAGTCTTTGAGGCCACTAGGTAATTCACATCGTGGTAAACGATGGGAATCCACTAAGCAAGTCAATCTTGTATGAAATCTTATAGGAATCTAAGAAGACGTGTATAAGGTTGATCATAATCCAATTGTTTAAAGCATCCATTGGAACCCGGCATTCAATAAACTCTGATACTTACATCGGCGAGACGTCGTCTACTCAGTATTCTGTTTCGGAGAAAGAATACTCGATTGCTTAGATCAATTGCCAAATTACTTAATCTATCAAAGTTCTCGCTACCTTGCGTTTTGCAAGAAAATCCCTTTTTTTTTTCGTCGATAGATAGTACCTTTGAATATCACATTATTAAATTGATCAGTAAACTCATTCAAAGATAATTATCAATCTAGTAGCAGGTACCTACTTTGATATCTTTTAATTCGATGTTCTGACTTGATGATTCAATGATTTCGGAGTGCTTTTTCAATTCTGAAAAAAGCACAAGGTCGTAAATAATCACTTTTAAAAACTTTTTGGAACAGTCTTTCATTGCTCGGTGAATCCCACTTACTGTACTTGTACCAAACACCTTGTATTTTTGATGCGCACTGTGAGCGAAATTCATCTCTGATTAACTCCAATTGATACAGCACAGTTTCTGCTATGAAAATTAATCGGCTTCCAAAATGCACTAAGGATAGCAATTCTTCTTCATTCAATAGCCGTTTTAGTATCATTTTGCATATACACATCGGATCCACAGTCCCTGTTGAAAAAACCCTATTTCTACAAGATTCCCAACAAGAAATAACACATTTGGAAATTTCTCAGCATCATAAAGCTTCTAAGTTTCAATAATCGATAAATATCATGCAGCATTCTCTCTACCATCGCCAATGATGGTGTGGGTAGAATATCGCTTCCTAAACTCTTCATATCTGAGTCTAATTGGCAGCGTACATCTGGCTAAAGGTAGAGCATCCAGTACACCGCTGCACGCTAACTGTTCTTTGAATTCTTTTAGCATTCCTGGGTCGTTGACGCTTGGGGGGAAAAAGTCTGATAAACAAAAAAGACCGAGACCAATTTAAATGACTATAAAAACTAACAACTGACTCACCGGTCAGCCGGTTTCATACAACGTATATAATGTAAATCATATTTATCGAGCTCTTTGATCAGCGCATCCATTTCATGCTTTAGCTTGGCCAAGGCGGTATTCTTTTTTTTATCAATTCTAGGCCGATTCTGTTGCTGTAGTCTGTCTCTTTCTTCATCAATATCCCATAATGATAGAAGGAATTTATTTTGACAAAGGGTGATTGTTGATAGCAGCTCTGCGGGCACCTGGTGTATAATAAAACCAACTTTATTCTGTGCAGTGATCAACTTAACTTGACTTTAAAATACCTTGTCGGTATTTTTATGCAAGATATCCGAAGTCTTGTACTCTACAACACAAGAGTAATGGCAGACTGCAAATGCTTCGCCTCTGTTTTGTATGAATCTCTCATTTCCTTCCCTCGCAGATACCACGAGCTGATTAAGACTGGTACGTTTCTCGATTCTAGCGACTAAACAAGCCTGGAACATCGATACGCAATATACAGACAATAATCTTGAGACCTATAGTGTTTGTTCTAAATAAACACAACAGTTCATTAATTCTTACGTCGTTTAAAACAGAGAACAAACCGCTCTCAATCGCTGCTATACGTTGTTCATAAATGCAGGATGTAGGTGGAGGTGGCAGAGTTATCAGTCCTTCACTTTCAAGCTCTGACCTACCGGCCTCTAGATATTTCTGCATAAAGTGGTTTTGCATTCTTTCATTAGCATAATTGATGCTTAGCTGTTCGATGCCATTTTCGGAGAAGAATTCAAAACCAAAAATATCTAAAATACCTGAAGATAGAACGTTTCTGTAAATTAAAAACTTCTCTGTTGACCTCCACCAGTATTGTTCCCTTTCCGAACAATACTCTACAGCTAGTTCTGATTACCTAATAATTTTGGACTCTCTTCTCTGCACGTTAATATTTCGTTTAATCGATTTACCAGCCATTGAAACAGCCGATAATACAAATATCTAATGATGCTGTGTAATCTGGTGTTACATGCCTCAGTAGTAGTGATGGCTGAGTGGTAAGCCGAATGTCTTTGCGACCTACTCCAAGGTCTGATCAAATTTGTGGTCAAGAGTTTGACCAGATCAGAACTCGGCAAAATCATCAGAGTGCAAGCTCCTTCAAGGGCGTCTGTGGAATCTAGAAGAATTATTTCGTCCAATCATGAAAGTATCTCATTTTGTATTTACCCTACTTCGAATGAAGGTCAACCTTTTCTGTGAATATCAACGTCACAACCGCCGGTGACCTGTTCCTTGAATTGTATGTTCCCTAAATGTATCAGGAGCCCAATGACTGTGAAAATCTTCATTCTTAGCTTCTCTCCAAGCCCCAAAGAATTCATTGCCTCAACAGTACTCCTAAACCCTATGAGATAAGCTTCCTGCGTAACGTTATGGCCGCAATTTGCTATCTTGTAAAATGTGGTTCTGGATAATCTCAGAGTCTCTAATTCGGATTCGGACAGACCAGCTAAAGTCTGTAATTATTTCCAGAAACTGTATCAGAGTATCAAAAGATTGATACAATTTTTCTCAGGAGATAAAGATCCCGTTCAAACCTGACCAAATATATGAAAATTGTCACATCCGCTTGTGACTCTGCTCTGTTCGATGAGAAACGAGTTCAAGACAGCTCCCTGCATGGAGGAATTTAAGTACTGTAATTGTACAAGTTGTCCGTGTCTAGAACTGAATTTATTTCGTTCAGTGCTGGCTGTGCTGAGAGTGGATATGACTAAGCAGGCACTTCCGATCTTCGAAAGAGTAAATGAAGCGTCTTTATCAAGGGCCTTTTCAGGGAAGCAGGGAGGTCGATTAGTTGCTGCTAAGAAGCGCAAGATTTTAGAAGCGGAGAAAGTTTTTCCTGATCCACTGTCCCCGCTGATTACAATAGCTTGGTGCACTTTACCCAGACCATGCACAAGTCTGTAACGAGCTGCCGCTGCCACAGCAAATACATGTGGTTCAATTATCCCTTGGTTTTGCGAGGCATTGGGAAGTTTTGTGAAATTATCTCGGTGAATTTCATCGTACAGGTCTAAACAGGAGTGGCGAGGATTGATGGCTAATAGTAATGGTCCAACCCAGGTGTAAACTTTTCCTTGTTCGTAACGATGTACGAGATATTTAATGACTGGAATATTCAGAGAGCTTTTGCATCATTGTGTTTGACTTAAACTGTGAAGAAATACATACTGAGATCTTCGTTTTCTGGTATATCAGCCAGATTATCCAAGTTTTGTTTGATCAGGAATTCAAGTTCCTGTAAATTAGCTCTAATTCGTAAAATGTGTGGCTCATTAGTGAATACATTAAGAAACTGGCGGTGTCTGCAGTTACCTTTGGTGTTCTACTCATATCTACGCTTTTAGTGATGTACTAAGGCAAGAAAACAGGTTGATAGTAAATCTGAGAATCAACGAGACAGGAAATATTCGGATTCATTTGATTGGAATGAGCCTGTTTTATTTTTATATCCAATGTTTAGATGATGTCGTGTTAAGTCAGCCATGGAGTACGGTCACTTATTAGCAATTGTTCAATTGGCTATTTTGTTTATATTCAAAGCATGGAATTCTCTTTGAAATATCTTCTCTCGCTTGTTGAGGAATTGAATTGAATATAAGCGACGATAATATTTATTATTTTTATTGTATCAACATGAAAAACACTTATTTTAAATACAAAATGTCTTTTATTATATTCCGCGCTGTGTATTTTCAATGGAAATGTAATTACTTGTATTGTTATTCGTTGTTTGTAACTTAATCGGCAAGTTTTAGTCATTTTTCAGACCCTAGCGAATGAAAGAAAAAAAAAAAAAAACAGACAAAACATAAACAATTCAAATATAACATGAAACAAACTATGGAGAAATACTTTAGAAGAGTTTTTTTCATTGGCGCAGGAAAAAGTTATTGATATGCTTAATGTTATTTATTTATATTCTAGTATTTTTGTAAAAGACGAGCTTGGCCGAACCTATAGATACTTTTTGGCAAATAATGTTCAATAATAACAAACAAAGTGATATAAAGAATAAGGAAATCCTTATGTTGATGATTTTTCATTTGCAATCAGTAGTTTAAATCGCTTTATTCCGATCGCTTGGAACATTTTACCGGCTTACTTAACGCTGAGCAATATCTTGCAGGAATTTTTGACTGTCAAGAATGGTTTTTTCAAGACGCTCCTTCGTAGCCGACGAAATTTTCTGCTTCAGTTTGTCTCGTGCCGAAGATATAGCAGTCTTGTAACCAGTCACGTTGTGGAATATCTTAATGTGCTTGTCACCAGATACCAGAATATGCTCTCCCAGTGCATCGAACAAGAGACCAGTTATTGATCCTGAAATAAAACCACAGGGGACATCGTTTTAATCTCTAATTGCACAGCTAGATGTATTTAAAAAGACAGTTGATCAAACTCGCCGGTGATAAGAGAAAGAAAAACAATTCAATTTTCATGCAGTAGTTACATTATGGATTCATAACTCACCGTTAAAAACATCTGGAATTGTTAGATCTAATTCCCCGGTCAGTGCGGAAAAGAAAGACAACGATGTGCCGTGAGCAATAACGATGACTTCAGCATTAGGAGACAAGGCAAGACGAGCACTGGAACCGCTGGCCCATGATCCATTCACAAGAAGACGTGGGGTTTCTCCTTTCTTGTATTCAACTACAGGTTGCATAATAACACATGAGAGAACATTGAAAGAGGAGTTTAAACTTGATAAAGATTAATCCGCTGGCCAGTTTGGTGGAAAAAGTTCCTGTGAGACTTTAAATGAGCAAGAAGAACACGTCTTACTGTTAGTATCGTAAAGATTGAAGCTTCCATCCTTAGAAACGCTAGCTATGTGACTAGTGTCTGCGCTGAATCCAAAATCATACACCCCAGAGTTGTGGCCACTGAGTTCAAAGGCTCTTGAGACTTGCTTGAAATCTCCTGCCTTTGTGAATTCCACTTCCCATACTTTTATGTCCGGAGCAAAACCTGCGATTATTTATTACCGATAAAATAAATAGGTAAATTTATTCGACAAAAATTCACTAGTCATGTCATTCAAATTTGACCAAATTACCTGATGCTACAATGAAACGACCACACGGAGATATTCGGGCACGATGCGTCGACATTAGATAGGTATCAAGGGTCGCCAATAGCTGACCTTTCAAGTCCCAGACTAAAAGCTGCGTTGTATTGCTACAAGTCATTATGTAACGTCCATTACATGCTATGTCCATACCCACAATGTCATCTTCATGTTGCTATTGCAAGTAATAATCAATTATATGTTAGTATTGTTGGAATTACTGCTTAGGAGATATGAATTCATTTAGCAAATTATTTTACCTTGGGAAATTCTAGGGCCTTGGTCACAGATGCGGGAAATCCGTCAGGTTTTCTTGTTACTTTGTAAACCTCAACTGTGTTAGCTATCGCCTTGTGTATTATGAACGCCTTGCTGTCTGGTGACCATCTTATGAAACATGCATGGTCATACTCAATGTTGACACGCAATGATTTCCTGTCTTTTGATGAGAGATCCTTCGTGCACCATATCATCACCGTTCTGTCTGTAAAAATAAAAGGCTTCTTTTTATTTCTAATCAGTTTTTCAGGAGAAATTGTTTGTGTAGATTGAGATTTAAATGAGACGGCATTGAGCCGGTTTCAAAACATGTTTAAGCTCTTGAATGTGATGAATTCATTCAGAGTCGGGTTCTCTTACTTTTTAAATGCGCTACTAACTCATCAATTTAATAAGAGATTATAGTATTAAAATCGAGCTGATTCTGCATCGTTGAATCGATATCAATTGAGTCATTGATATAAACTAATGGTTTTTTCATTTCTATGAAAGCTAAAATGAAAATGAAAATAATCGAGGATAGGATGATGAGTGAAGAATAAAATTGCCGCTAAATTATCAACGTATTGTATTGTATTTGGTGAACAAAACATTCGCCTACTTTACTTGGGATTAAAAAAGAAAAAAAAAGAAAAAAATAACGAATCCCTTGGTATAGATTATTATTCTATTATATTTAATAATAAGGGTATGTATGATACATACGTCGTTTGAACAATAATTACATAGTCTTTCGTTAGCCAGAGTCATTTAGTGTTCAAAATAAAATAAAATAACATGAAATAAAATATTACAACACTATCGGGAAAATTTCAATAAAACAGGATGCAATCCAACAAAGGATATACAAACTTCGTTAAGTAATATAATTAACTAAATCAGATCGACTAACATGTTACAAAAACGGATTAGAAAGAAAATAATTACCATAAAATAACATGTGTATGTTGTTCTGTTATATGCATTTTAGGCCCTTTAAGGCAACACAGAATATTTTTATTCCATAGTTTTAAGCGGTAACAGTCGACAAGTCGTGCAGGAGGCACAGGGCTTTAGTTCCGTGCAACATTATCGCGATTAATACATTCATTTGATTTTATATAATACAATAAAAGCCGCCAAAAAGCTGCCGCCTGCTTTCCAAAAAATTACATTCATTATTATCACCTTCTGCCTCATTAGTTACAGAAGCTACTCCATATTTTCATAAATCGAACAAGAAAATTTTCAACTATCAATTCAAAGAAAATTAAAATTCGACTCATTTTTAAATACCAATTAATGCGTTTGGTATATCTCTGCCTGCTGTAATTTTTATGAAATTTTTTCAATTTTTTCGATAAACCAAAGAAAATAATTCATTATTTTCATTCTTTTTTTTCGTTCTTTAAGGCGCTATGGAACACCTAAGTTTAAAAGTTTACAGGGCGTGTGCATCTCATTTTGAATAAGAACGTTCTTACTTTGTAGAATCAGTGAAAATACAAGAAGCCAGTTCTAGAGCCGTTATGATGGATATTGTCCATAACAGACCACAGCAGGGGGTGATTTCTATTTATTCGTACTAAATATGACAGATAATTTAAGTTGGAAATGTCTAAGCACGCGCCTTGCAGTTTAGATTAAACGTTGTTAAAAAAATTCATTCTCGTGAAATTCACGTCCCCGTTTTGGCTCGATTTGTCGACGAAATTTCCTCGTTTCTGACGTCACCAAATAATATATAATAGGAATTGCCGGTGCTGTGGCACCTTAATTTAATCTGAACTTGTCATTGTTGACCGTAACATAATCTCAATTTAATTTCATTTCAGGATAGAAAGGATTAATGTCGGAAACCCGTCATAAACCATACGGTTAATCTATTTTATTAATATATTTATCCCAATTATCTTGTCGTCGATAAAAACGGGACTAGAGTTAAATTTAAGTCAGCCCTGTTTCTGATATGTTCTTAAAAACGTAACCCATAGCCCATTTATGTATGTAGTTCTATGAAACAACTAACGTAAGCCGAACGCAAGGTGATTGCTGCACACTAGCAGGCGCCAGATTATAAATAGTTGTTAACACATGAGTTATCCTTTATTACTTTCATTCATTTATCTAATAATAACAGATTAAAACCGGCGAATATTGGACTCGTCAAATTAAACAGGAAATTCGGAACTCTATTTTTTTTAGAAAATAAACAACGAACAAGTTCCAATCCCGCGACCAGCTAGTGTACATAAAATAACGAATTCAAACAACGTTTTATCCATCTAATTATTTTGTCATCTGTGTCTCTTGTTCGGTGGAGGCATGAGGTCGGCGTCATCTTGCATAAACCTGTGCCTCTTAATGTAGTCCAATAAACGTTCGGTCGTCACGGGATCCCGTATGCTTTGAAATACAGCTTGAGCAGTCTGGTACGAATTTGGAAAAGACTTGTCGGTTCTTTCCCTCATGAAAAGCCACTGTCCATTTTCGTAATTGCATTCTACTATCTTGTTGTTCAACTCTTTGGTAGCTTTGGTGATTTTCATCTGATCAAAAGGCACCTCAAGTCCACCGACGAACAGCTGGCCAACTTTTCTTGGCAGTATTCCCTCCCCGGATTCAGTTATTATTTTTAACCTGAAGTCAACTGAATTCATTGACAGAGGTTTCCACTTTAAAACTTCCGGGCTTTGTCCAGGAACATAGGGCTCCTTTGCCGGCTGGAATATCAGTCCGTCAGGTTCATGGCCTAGCTGTTTAGCGAATTTCTCACTCAATAGACTATTGGTCTGCGTCAAATCCCAGAACTGTTTTAATCTTACAGAGAAAGGCTCTCTCTCTCTGCGCAACCTTCCTTCTTCCAACGCTCTGTGTCTTCCTCCCATTATTTCCTTCTCAATAATGTTGTACCGGTCAGGATAGAAAGATAATTTGCTAACGTCTCTGCCATTATACGTAATTACGTCGTAAGCCAGGTACCTTGGATATTCTATACCGTCTGCTCTGTCAATTACCATTTCCTGAAATTATAGGTATTTAAAAGATGCGGATGATCAGTTACATTGACACGGTAACTTACGAGTCTAGCTTTCGAAACAAATTTTGGATATTAGTTACACGGGAGTCAAAGAAATTTCACTTAATTTCATCAGAATTTGGAAATTTTTTAAGTTTCACAACATCCTGTAACATTTTATCAAAGGAGGATCCTCACTTTGGGACATATCGTTTAATGTGTACACGATTTCAAGAGTGCTTGACCTCAGACACCTTTACTACTTTTTCTGCTATTTTTCGAGAACGATGGGACTTGGCATATTTAAAAACAAAATGAACTGCGATGCAGTAGTTCAAAAAAGTTTGTTAAAAAAATATAGACGATAAATTGAAAATATCATAAGGTTGTGCCCGTGCATACTTCTATTCCAGACATGTTGAGATTCATCTTATCAATACACAAACATAGGCTAAGTTCCATAAGGAGATGGGGATCCTACTTTAAGAAAAGAAAGTCAGGGAAATTATGAAAAACCGTTCAAAGGGTGGAGTATTTTGCAGACAACTCACCCCATCCAGGAGAGTGTCCTTGAGAAGTCTCTTAATATCTCTAGGATGCGGAAATGTGAGTCCATCGACTTGAAAAACGGAATTATCTCTGTCTAAGAAGAACACCTCTCCATCTCCTTGTATCAGCATCATGTACCTGAATAAATATATGACGGTAAGAGAATAGGAATCGAGATTGGGACAGCGGCGACCATCTAACCTGTTGCCATCAGCCTTCCATGAGACCCTGTAAGGTTTTTCATTAAGCAGTCTGATATTAGAAGTGTCCATAGAGACAGGCTGCGACCCAGGAAACCCTGAAGATTTCCAGCAGCACATTTTCTGTACCCGGCGTTGAATTCCAGACAACTTAGGCTCTTCAACTAGCGACACGACTCCAGGAACTCCAGCCATAAACATAGGATTTTTATGCTTGTGCTCTCGTTTCCGTTTCTTTCCCGACCCTTTGCTGTTTGTGTTAGATTCTGCGCTAGGACCTTCGTCTCTGTCCTCTACATCACCGTCGTCGTACTCCAAGCACCATGCCGGTTTTACGGGAGGTGGAGGAGCGTCCTCAATATCATCAAACTTCCTGAAAAGCTCCCTGATGTAATCCTCCTTATAAATTCCCGGAGGACGGGCACTTGCGAACTCTGCCAAAGCCGCGTCCACACTTGTCCCATCATTTTCGACAAGATAACTTATTATAAGAAATCCTGTTCTATTGAATCCGTGCGTGCAATGTACGCCGATTATTTCTAGTGGATTTTGGGCTATAAAGTTTTTGCAGAGTTGAACAAACGTCCTAGTTTGTTCTTCGGATGGTGTCTCCCCGTGACCTCTACATTGAAGCTTCAGGTACCGACATCCGTTCGCTTCCACATCACGTCTGTCATAGAACCTTGAGGTATTAGTCAGGTCTATCCATAATCCTAGTTTTATTTTCTGACTTTTTAGAGAGGCAAATAACATGTCTATAGAGAAACGACATTCTTCTGCCACCTGGTCGTCGTAACGTGAAGACAGCGGCGTTTTAAATGCCAGAAATTTGTTCTGTATTAATTTCACAGCCTTTCTTGGACAGTGGAGCCACCGTGGCGGAACTGGCCCAGGCTCTCCTCTACCATCGTTCCGATTTGACATCTGAGGAATATGGATAACAGTGTTTTATGGATAAAAAATATTATAATATTGAAGCCCCTGATAACAGTTTCGCTAACTTAACAGCGCTTTGCAATTAGTTCACCAATTTTTAAATTTTTTTTGCTCAATGCACTCTGATTGTGATTTATCTGGTTCTTGAATGATGGTAACAGTGCTGAGTTTTGGTCTTCACGAGCAAGATGGTTAAAATTTAAGGCAAATCTTATATATTTAATTATTGATCGATTATCTTATACCTTTCAACTAAAAAGTAAAAGTAGAAAAAGAGAAATAGAAATTTTCTCCATAAGGCAGCTCTCGGAGTTTTATAATCTCCCAATATTCGATTTCTCATCAACTCCCTTGTTACTTCTTACTAAAAAAAATAGATTACAGAGAACCATCCACTTGTATAACAGAATTTAGCACACCACAGCACTGAACTTCGTATCAAACTTTTTGTAAATGTGATTTTGAAATTGAATAATTATGATTGATATGACTGCTGATCTACTCTCTTGTTTCATTTTGCTAAAAAATGCAGCTTGAATACCAAAAATTTTGCCAAAATCAATTGGACATGTTGTCTTCAATTGTTTTTCTGATATTCTGTGTACAAAGACGAACAAGGGCTTAAATGAGCCGTCAATGAAAAGTCTGAAAATCTTTAATAATCCAAATGATTTCAAGTTTGTTGATATTGTCCGGATCACAGACAAAGTAACAAGGGAATTGACGAGTACTCAGATATCTCAAGATAGGATATAAAAATCACCTGATCAAGACAATTTGCACGATCCACAGGTTTCTCTTGAGTTATTTATTAGCAATTCTGTAACCAAGTATCCAAAATATGCCTTTTTATGAAAAAAAAAAAAGGCTTGATCCACACTCTCTGCTACCTTATTGTATTAGTATATAATATGAAGATACGCTGAATGCAGCCGGTGAAAGCGCTGTGTATAAGTTAGCGAATTCAAACTCTAAGCTATTTTTCAGTTGAAAGTTTGACAAGTGATATAACTGGTTATAACAGCTTGTAGTCAATGTGAAGAGGAGTATATTGAATGATACATTAGGATAGGGATATAAGGATATCGGAATACTGTTTGTGCTTGAGTTGAATATTAGGTAAAAAACGTGAGGTTTGAATGTGATAATAAGAATAATAATTATTATTGTTATAATAATGATTTGTACATAAATAAGAACATATAGAACAAAAATAATTGTATATCGGTATGATTTTTCAGGGGCTAAAAATAACGTAATTTACAATCTATGTATAGTTAATAATAAACGTGACGAACTTACCTTCAATGGAACGGGTTAATATAAGATTGAAAATATATCTAAGCGTATGAACATAAGCTCAGGTGAACATAACATAACATAACCTAACCTAGTTTTCGGTAAGTATGTATGTACCACCTCTTCAAGTTAAAGAAGGAAAGAACAAAAATAAAATTAAAAAAAAAAAAAAAAAAACAAACCGCGCGCAATCCTCGATAGTTCGTGATGTGATTGCAATTATTTAACAAGTCTTTAATCGAAGCTACACTATACTGTATATATCACACACATATCTGCCGACATTTATTATCTTTTATGATTGGAAAAAAAAAGTAACTTTTTTTTTTCAACAAGATGTGACAAGGTCCAAACTGACAGCCAGCGGAGGAAGACGGCGGCCATTGCCTTTTCCATTCAACCATTGAGACATCACTCAGTTATAGACTCGTACACGAACAACCCGTTCTTCAATCTGATTGAGTGTGCCTAGCTATTTAGCTAGACGACCGGCAACTGTCTAGCTATATACTTAGACTCTGTAAAGTATCGTCTAGCTATGTAGTTAGTTTTATTCCGCACTCTTTCAGCCACCGTTTCGGCGATTTTATAATTAAAAATCGAACCGAATTCGCATATGTAGATAGGCAGATTTTTTAGGTTTAGCATTTCATAATAGGTATGTATGTAGTATTGTTAGTGACTTAAAACAAACTGGTCAATTAATTACTTCAAATATTTGGGATTGCACGAATTTAAGAAATGAATTAATTTGCCGTTAATTTATTCATTCTTCTCATTCAATTTCCATGCTAAAAAATTATAATAATAATAATAATAATAATAATAATAATAATACTGAATACTGAATTAACCAATTATTTTCGATTTACCGCGGTCATCATTTATTTATTTATATTGCTTATTCACATCGGGGAAACTTACGGATTGTAAAAAACGTCACAGTAAAAAAATGCGGGGCGCCCGAGTAGCGGTTTAAGCGATGCGTCAAGTTTTCAGGCTCGCTATCCCGAAAACCACTTTTTCTGAGTATGTATGTATAACATACAAGGACAAAGATCAGTCTAAAAATTTATCGGTATTTTATTTTATTGATAGTTTCAGATATCAGTATCATTGATGATGTCGTTTGACTGGAATATTTCCGTATACAAAAACGCATCGCTGAGTATATCTCAAAGTCGTAAAAACTTTCTTAAATTTAAAGGGAAGAATTCAATCGTGCCTAAAAAAAAGGGTTTTATCTATGTTTGTATACATACGTGGTATGTATAGATAAAGCAGAAAACCCTGCCTCGTTATAGACACGCAGTGATGGACAACTATTTTATTAAGCAATGAGACGAGGAGAAGAAAGAAGAGAAAAGAAGAGAAAAACACAGAACAAGAAAAAGACAGATATGTTAATAAGTAAATAGAAACAATATTCTTACGCAATATGACGACACGCGCGGTCGATTACCAAGCGATGCGATATCGACTTGCAGTAGGTGTTTATATGACGGTATATGTCAACACTCATCCTCATACTATGATACATATACATACACACCGTGTTGCTGCAGAATGGACCACTGCAGCGAACTATGCCCGCGAGTTTGAATGGTATAAGATTTTTTAAACTTATATCTCTTGAATGTCACGTAAGTCAGAATTTGGTTCTCGCGGTATGAATGGGGTACCTGCAATCTTCATTTTTAACCCAGGTTTTCTTAGACGTACAAAACCGTCAGGAATCAAATGACGATAATACGAATGCCAAGAACAGATATTATGTCATTGAAAAAATGCATATTTCGCAACATTCGTGCACTAAAGCAAATACAGACGTTGTAAAAATACTTGTAGAGACGTACATAAGTACTATTAACACAGCTTATAGGTACAGAGTATGTTTATCAAGCTATCTCCTTAATATGGGTATCATTTTTGTCGAGACTAAACCGCAGTCGTCAATAACAGCGTCACTCACACGGTGGCTGGGATCAACGCGGAAATTGAAAAAACTGAGCAGTTTGCTCGCGGTTCCCAAAAGGCAATAATTTTAGGGTTTCTACTGCTGACTGATGCAGTGACTAATGGAGGAGTAATGAGGAGGGAAAAAAAACCGGAAACCCTGGTGTAATTAGAACCGTTAATGTTCATGTGAAATTTTCGTTTCTAACTGTTTTCTTTTAGGAAACGTGTCCCAAGAATATGTAGGTATACACAGTTTATCACCGGGCTGAAAATTGTGTCACGAAATACGCTACTCGATGTAAAACGCAATCCCGCAGTGGATTCAGCTGGAGTCTATTCTATACAGCAAAGAGTCCAGCTATGCCGCAACGAAATTTCAAATTGCTACCAATAATCAGAAATCGTAAATAGACATCTCTGCCTCCTAGATCTACTTTAATGCAAATTCAATTCCATATCAGAACCAGAAATTATTCAGAATAACTTATGACAAGTGTCGAAGTTTATTGGGACAGTAAAATCCACGACAGAGTAAACGCATCGTCTGGGGATATCGATCTGCGGGTGTGCATTCCTGAGCATGGAAATGGCTGCATTGAAATATGTAGCTTAAAGCTCTTGGAATCAAAGAAGTAGGTACAATTGAAGAGTAGGCAGAGGTAAACTATAAGGCGTGCGACTTAAACAACGGTGCACGAAACGCTGTCCTCTTTATGTGGTCACAAGAGTTATTAATAAGTTGTCGTCAGCGTTGTGAGCGAGGGTATAACGAAACAAAGTTTGTTGGCACAACGCGTATACCCACTTACGCCTCATAGCTAGTGGTTATTGCGAGATATACAAACGAACGCGATTCGTTATCGATACAACGTATACGTATGTTATACTACTATTTGAAAGGACTTGGAGACGTGTGCAGCTACGCAAATTCCTTGTTTTCTTTTGTCGCGGTGAAAAACATGTTATGATATCGCTATAAATTCGGGCATCTTATTATTTTTATTCGACACTCTTAGCTTGTTTTTTCTTCTTCTTCTTCTTCTTCTTTTTTTTTCCTTTGCCCTCGTTGTTTTAAACACCGTGACCTTTGCATTCACATACGTATGTATGTATATACGTCTTGTAACACTTGCGATTTTAATCTACTATACGATGATAATATTATTGCAGACATGTTTACCTGTGCGGCTAATAAATGAGAGTTTTAACGTTATGAGGTGTAGCTTCTGTACCTGCCTATACATAGGCGCAATATTTAACGTTTTCATGAAGGTCATTTTTAACAACCGCCCGTTCCTCGCCGACAAACAGGTTTACTTAAGTTTCATCGTTCGACGTTCGGTTTACCAAGTCTTCCGAATGTGTCAACCGCTAATATACATACATTTATGACGAAAATTTGACGTACGTGTTCCGCGTCAACTAATATATAGGGTCAGCTTAAAACAACAACATCGCCGTTTTATCAGGTCCGGTCAATTTGAATGGAATCTATTCTTATTGTCCGTATTTCTCGTTGAACAGCTAATTCCTAACACAATTAACATACATTATAGAGGGTGAGTCTTATCGAAAGTCCAAAATGGCTGATTGGATGACTGGGGATTAAAAAATCAAACGTTACTTTCACACTGTGCATGCACACAGTCCTGTGAATTCAAATTTGATGGGATCCCACGGTTCATTTTTCCGAAAATCATATTTTTATACCAACTAATTGGCTGGACCTTTGATCAAACTCACCCTGTATGGTGAACAGTTTTTTCTATGTATCATAGTACACAGGGAACATGTTCTTTTTTCTGCAAAACCGCGTTGAATATACCTTTTTTCTTCTTCATATAACGATCTGCTGACGAGACTCGATTCTTGTTATGAAAACTTGCGAGAGAGCTAAAAATGAACTCTGAACAATTAGCGTCATTGATTAAAACGGATATGCTATACCTAGAACTGATTCTGCGCGAGTCGTGGTGACACGACTGATGCAAACCACGCCAGTTAGATTATAAAATGCTGACGTTGAAATGAAGCTGATCAGTGGGTAGATGTATATTTATTTCTTCGGAAATCGAGAGGATGTTTGGGCTACAAAGAAAGAGATAATAATTCTACATGCTGAACTCATGGGTATCGATCGATCGCGCATACTCATCACTGGCCAATTTTTATCATCGGTTATTATAGCATCGTGGAATTTTGCGGGTCATGATTATCGAACGAATATCCTCGTTCTCATAATCGAGGAAATTCCGTCTACGTGGGCTTCATGGGCCCGAAGAATATAAGGCGGGAAATGATGAGATCGTGGTTTTACACTGAAGAGATCGTTGAACGATTTCGCATAGCTTTTACCGTCACACGGAACGTATCTGTCTAGTAGGGAGAATTTCGAAAACGATACAAGCAAAAATGTCCCTAAAATGATAGTTATAAAGAAAAAAAAAATACTAGCTTATTAACGTTCATTTTCATTTCGAAGTATATACTGTAATGATAATGACAATATAATTACGAACGAAGTCAGCTGAGGAAGTGAAAATGAAGCACCGCTAATTCTAGATATAAGTATATGTACTTTGAAGAGAGCTGGACCTTTTTTTTTTTATTACCGGCATGCAAGAGTCGTCGTCTGACCCACGTGAGGTGGAAGCGAAGAGAAAGCCCTAGCAAACGAACGCCCCCACGGATCTGCTAGAAAACGTGGGCTCACAATCCACATACATGTTCACTCGTACATATACACACGTTATATTAACGTGAGGATGTGTGAGATAAGAAAGTAGTCACCTCAGGTAACCCGAGCTAAAATTTTCTCCGGGAATCTTTATCCCCTTAGTGCTGCAGGCTCTCTCGGTCTCGTTCCAGCCAGCACTCCTTCATTGTGCCAAATCAAAACATGTTCATATTATAACGGGTGTTCTGCCTAGTTTCACTTTTACATAAGTATGAATATATACAAATGTAAATGGATACACACGTGTATATAAAAATTATATCAAGTTTCCTTTTCATTCAATTTTTTAGCGAAACCTGACGATATTCTTCTCTCATTGTATCTCCTCTTCATATTCCTTTTCCACGAGTAAACTCCGAGCTTATGACTATTAGCTCAACAAACACTGTGAATTTTATTAACAGGCCACCCTGTTTATTTCTGTAGATTTACTCTTCAATAATGATATACAGTTATTTGTGTATATGATGGCCGTGATCTGCAGAAAGTGGTCGCGAGCTGCAACCACGCCATTCGAATCCGGTCGATATTTTTTATTCTCACTTTTAACTGGTAGAAAGTTGTTGATCTGTTATCTCGATCTTCTATCTATCGTCCAGCTTTTACCGGTCAGCTTAAAGCGATCCTCTGGACAGTTATTTATCCTTTCTGTTTCGGTTTATTTATTCATTTAGTATCAGCTAGCAGCTGGTATTATATAGTTGTTGGTTACTTTGCTTCTCCTACGATCATGCCAATATTATGCAGCTGCATTTTCACCATTAGTATTATAGTTTTATACACAAACGTTTATTTAGGTGGCCTATGCTTCGGTAATATTAATTAATTAATCGTCACTTTTAAAGTTCTAATGTTCGTACGTGATCTATGTACAGATGTTTGCGTAAGGCGCAATAAACTGTCTATAACCAACCAGTAAAGGATTTTTTTATTGTCTGTACGTGATAACGATTCTTCTTTTTGTTTCGTTATTATTATTACTTTTTTTTCCAGCATAACATTCGCAACACTGTGCCTCTTTCGAGAACACCAAATTAAGAAGTGTATTACGCGATGTCGTTGTTTTTTTTCTGATATTTTCTTTTTTTTCTTACAGACAATAATTCACTTCGTTGACGATTTTTAATTTACATTTGAAAAGTCTATTTTTCAAATGTAAGAACCATCCGCAATCTGCAGTGTGATATTTTAAACTAATTTCTTATAGGTATCGTGTGACGTGGGATCGTGGGAGTTTGGAGCATGAAGCATGTTGGTATTATACGTAAGTATAATAACGAATAAGTCATGGAAGACGTATATTGCGTAAAAAATGTATTTATAGCATCGACACGCTATTCCACGTGAGTAGAAACTTCAAGTACTCCGCGGCACTATAGCCGCACAAATATCAACGGTAACAAGGCATAAATCCATAAAATAGCCTAGGCACTAGATATAGTCGAGACTACGTTATTAACTATCAAACTATTTACGAGAGTATGTTTGTTTTTACATTTTACATATAACAGTTCACACCACTGCAATTATACATAGTCAATAGGTCGAGCATAGGTATATCGTTACGTGTATTCAAACTCTGATGTGTATCGTTTTCTTGTATTCATTTTTTTTTTTTTTTTTCTCCTTTTTTTTTTATACCTATAGAAATTTTTATTTAGGTACAGGCACAAGGTATTGCTTATTCATTTTTAGCAAGAAGTGTCTTTTACTTCTGTATAGATAATAATATATGATACACTTTTGTCCGACAAGTATATAAATCAGCGTTTAAATCGTACTTAAATGTATATATTACATATATATATATATATATATATACGTATACATACATAGATATAGTATAGGTACAATCTACATAATACACTACATAATCTAATTGCTGAACGAGGTGCAGGTGGGCATAATTTTGTCTCGAAAAATAAAAAATGAAAGAAAATAAATATAAAAGATTGTTCAATTCTTAAGAAAACGTAATTACGGTATAATAATACCGAGTCCCTAATTAATTGTACATTCAAATAACACGCGACAAATATTCTCATTGATCGAATAAATGTTTATACGTATGTGTACAAAAATACGTCATTACATATACGTATATCAATCGTTCGTCAGAAAAAGGACAAAGCTCTAAATAAACTTTGTCTACTCTTAATCCACTTTCACAGTATTCAAAAATATTTATTAATTTATATAGTTATATCAATAACTGCAGTATGCTCAAAGTATGTCGTATATATGTATATACTGTATATACATATATATATATATATATATATATATATATATATATATATATATATATATATATATATATATATATATATACATATATATATATATATTGCTTAATTCATTGCCGCATCTGACATTTACATATTTGTTATTTTTAATATATTTTTTCAATTTATTTTTTGTCAAAAAGGAAAAGAAAGACTCGAATTGGATCGCGGTAACCGTTTTGTTTCTCATAAAACAATAATTTCAACAGCTAACCAAATATTATTAATGCCGGTTTAAAGAAAACAAAAAATATACAAAGAAAGAAAAAAAAAAAAAAAAAACGAGGTCGTGCAAATAATGAAACGAGTCCAACAAAGATCTCGTCCAGCTTTTACCAAACTTACGTTAGTACAATGTCGGCTGGTTCTGTTTGCTCTTTTCTTATCTCAAACGATCTAACACGGTCACTGTTTCTCTATACCTATATGCATGTCATTTACTTTCGCGGGCAAAACAACAACCATGTGTTATAGAGATAAGCCGCGCGTTATGGTATGTATATAAAATAATTTTTGCGGATCAATCGTATCGTATTTTCGAAGAAAATTTTGTAAACTTTTTAGCTGTAATTGTGATAGTAAGGGATTTCTCTGCATGATATGTATACTATATACAATATAGCAGATATCTTACATCTCTGACGTCGATTGAGAATATACATATATAGTTATAATAAATGTATAAAAAAATGAAATAAACTGAAATTAAATGAAATTAAATTAAATTTATTTAAATAAACAATAAAAAATAAAATAAGATTCATTATTTAGATTCACGATATGTATTATTATTTATGAATGTAATAATAATAATACAACATCTCAAGATGCATAAATAATACCTACACCAACGTTCCATCGGGTATCAAAAATGTATATTGATAATTTATTAATATACACGATATATTATAAGGTGTATATCGTTGATGACAAACGCTTACGTGTGTATAGTAGAAAATATAGATAATAATATTAATATTAACATTAACATTAATAATAATAATAATGATAATGAAAGTAATGAAAATAGTGATTACAATTAAATTAAAAACAACGAAAATAATAATGATAATAATAATAATCATAATAATAATAACGACGTTAAAATTAAAATAAACATGATCCACGTTTAAAGTGGAGGGCTGCAGGTACTCGGTCGGGGGGTATAACTTAAGTACCTTATTTTCACTCTTTCCATCATTTCTCCTTTCTTTTATCCATTCTTTTCTTCTTTTTCATATACCTATGTATATCTTTTGTAATTGGTAGTATATACCTAAGTTCTTTATCGGATACATATTAGGATCAAAACTTTCCGCATATAATCCGTTTAACAGGGTATAAGATAGGTAAATACGTACCAAAACGTACAACTTAGGTAATAATAATAATAATAATATTAATTAATAATGATAATCTTTAGACAAAGATAAATCGTACAGTATTTTCGTATTATTTTTTAATTGATATAATATGTATATAGGAATCACACGCTTATAGATTAATCACTAATTAAATTATTGCGAGTAAAACGGGGCACTCAGTGGGTAGGTAGGTAGGGAGTGAAGGTATAGTGGGAGAGTAATGGTATTGAGATTCGTTTCGAAAGGTGATTATCAAGAAATTTCCAATTCATTAACAGGTATTTAGTATAGGTATACCTATAGCTTCGTGCCGATGTGCCGTATAGTATATTGGCGTGTGTATCTCTGTACGAGGGGCAGTGTGGCGAGAACCGTTAACAAACTAAACTTTTATCCTATAATAACTATAATTATATAAATTTTATACGCGGGAAAGGGCACTTCAATAAATACAATGATGTGAGGGATGAGGGGTAGTAGTGCGAAGCTACGTGTAATGGCTATTAAACAGATATACCAACTCTCTTATAAACCTTAATTTTTTTTTTTTTTTTCTTCAAACTCGCTACCCTATAGTTAACAGGGTTTATTCTTATCCATATTATCCTGCAAAAAAAAGTGCTGATCCTTGGCATATCTGTAGTCACTGGCGACAAATGCATAACACAATTATTATACAATACATGCGCGCGCAGGGTGTCAAATGAAATGACGAGGTACAGTAAGTCAGAAAATTTTGACCTCTGACCCCATTTCACTATCACCCTACGCATTTGTGTATATACTGTACTGTACATACACATACGTATACGATTCGAAAATTCGAGACTCGGAATATATATACAAAAAAATAAAAAAAAAAAATAAAACATAATAATAATTTCGGATTTCGATGATTTTAGATTGAAACTTTCACCAAGATGTGTTCATAACAGTAACGTGAAACAGTCATATTGAGTCGACGTCCAGTTCCTGTGGAGAAAACCGTTCCAATCCTTCTTACTTTCGTATCTATGCATGATCTAAGTTCTTAGCAGACGTCCTTCTTCGTCGACATTGGCTGTTCACACTACCAGGAATGAGATACGGAGGAAAAAAAATGAAGAAAAAAAAAAAAAATATACTAGACGCGACGATAGATCGGTCGACGTCTTACGCTATTGTGTGTATAGTATATACAGACATACGCATAATTAGGAGGGAGTGTAAGACTCGCGTGTTCGAGGATGAGAATGGCTGGTGGGTGTATGTATCACAGTAATTGCAGTGCGTTTCGGTCCCATTCCCGATGATTCCGGGATAGTTGGGATCCGTTAGGACAGATCACGTCGGAGCCGCCACAGCATGAGTTCAGCAGCGGTCCTAGCGTCCTCAAGAGAATCGTGGTGTCCGGTCTGAATGTCGCGACGGAGTAGGGCGCGAGCAAGTGACTTGAGACTGCGTCGATATGGGAGTCCAAGATAGTGGGGAAAGGCGACGACAGTATCCACGCAGGTAGAATGTAAGATCCTAAGTGCTCTGAGGTCATTTTCAAGGCCATGACCGATCAGGACAGTATCGGCGTTGACGAACCCCATAATATCGCTTTGCACGTCGCGAAGAGATTTTGGTGAACGGGCGAGATCCTTAGCGGTAATACCGCTGAACCGAGTGTTGTAGTCGATTACTTCTGACTCGGGTCTAACGAGGGTGTCGTATACCAGTCTTCCGTCGATTCCAACAACCGTGACCTTGGCTAGCTCGAGACCGTTGCGCGTGAAACACATCTCGCAGTCCAAGGCGTAGATTCCATAGCATCCATCGGGGGGTGGTGTTTTGCGGGGTTTTGTGCGCACGTAGCCTTCCAACGGCCCGTTTATACCCGGCGCCAAACCCGTCCATACGTGATATTTTGCGGTTGAACAACCCCCCGACGTTTTACCGGCTCCACAACAGCCCCATTCACGATCATGAAGCTTACCCCAGTGGTAGACGCACCGCTCTGTGGTCAGGTACTCACCCGTCTCAAAACTCACGTTAAAACCACGATAACACCTGGTGCACGTTCGCTCCAGACCACCGCAAACCTCGGTGGAAGATAAGGAGGACGTAGATGACGACGAGCCAGATGATAACCCGCCGTCAGCTATGTCCGAGGCCTTGTCACTGCAATCGGAGCTCTCCGGTTCAACATCTGAACTTTCGAGAGAGCTGCCACTGCAGTGTCCACTGTCACCACTTCGCTCTGAACGGTCAGCTCTCTCCGCGGTCCATGAAGCGGCGATTTCACTGTAGGTCTTGCCCCGGCCTGGGACAAACTCACGGGCGTTGACGTCCAGGTTTGGAGGAGGGCGGAAGGTGAATCCGTCTTTGAATATGATGGCACGTCCTGGGCAAAAGGCACCCTCGATAGGGTACCCGAGTGCGACAAGCTGATCACCGCGAAGGACGTAGCGGTGCATCAGAACAGACAGGGCAGCATCGCTCAGGTTGAGTTTGGCGTGAAGTTTACTGGCTCCGTGACGGTCTCGGACCCCTGTGGTTCGGGACTTACGGTTCTTTGCGGAGACTGCGTTTCCGGTTCCAGTTGGACGGTTCCTACGGATTCCTGGAGGAGTGCTGCTCGGACTGGCGCTTGACGTCTCGCCGCCACTGCAACTGCTGCTTGAACCGACGACCGCTGGTTCCCGCGGCGTTCTTGTCCGGTTTTTTCGTTGACGACGGCTCAGGATCGCCCGCTCACGCTTCGCTGGTGTTGGTGCGACCACATCGCCTGAGGGATTATTTCTCGATGATGGTACTGAGGCACGCTCTCTCGGACCGCCGCTGCTGCTCACATGATCATCGTCCACCGCACCACCGCCTGGGTCCAGTTCTTCCGGCGCCAAGTCGCAATCTTTATGTCACACACAAAATATATATGCGTCAGTATCGCTCGCTTCTATATATACCCGTCTCTACGTAGTATCACATTATTTTTAACCTTATCATATCATGTATTTTCGACGGGGATCTGAGAGTGCGGAGTGAACATTGCTATCGAAAAATACACAACCTCAGGATTAATCTAACTAATCACATTTACACTAACACCACACACCATACTGCTCATGCAAATTTACATTACTGACCATCCCTTATATAGTTACAAAGTCGCCGGAAGGTTTATGCGCCAATATGCTATATATGTACACCGTATGAAACTATGCCAGTTGAGAACGATATTCCTAAGATGAAGAAAAGAAAACTGAAAGTATTCGTCGTTTCTCTTTCTCTATTCTCATTATACCGATACCCAAATGCTAACAATGAATGCGGCCTCTGCCTACGCCCCTGTACCAAAACGCTCTCTCATTCAGTCAACGAACTCTACCGCTCGTCCATGAACCTCATCTCTGCGTCTCGTGGTCTCCTACCGCAGCAAAGTCCTGTCGAACCAATCGATCCTGAATCTGCGTTGCGGAGACCGATAAAAAAAAGGAAATAAACTAACGACTGAAAGATGTATGCATCGGTGCTCACCGCTTTATACGCAGTACGATTTATTATTCACGTTCCGAACCCAAGTCTAACGCGTTTCGCGGCTTATAATGGCGCCGATATTTTGATTCCAGCGACGAAGCATCCGAAAGGATTTGCAAATAATGATTATATATATTAACTATCGTAATATATCTATCGATCACGTTCGAACCATCGATGACTTCTACTTCAATAAATTATCATCGATTTCCTTGTTTTTTCGAGGATCTTCGCCGGAGGTTTGAATACCACGTATAGGTAGTTACTCGCTTCGGGAAGCGGATCTTCTGACCTCGTAGAAACTATTAGGAACTTGGCCTCGTCTGACTTACGAATAGATTGGAATCCACACCGGGCCTCACGAGGCAGATGCTAATGGTATTTGCATCTGCCATCTCAACCCTGCCCATAGCAGGAGTTCAATAACCTGAACGACGTGGTAAACAAGTAATCAAGGCACCGATGTCAAGATGTTGTAACATAAAACGTTATCTCACAGTCGGGTTCACGATTTGAAGAAATTTCTTCGGCTAGACTCGATGAGGAAAAGCGTAATCTTTCTGTCATTCATCCGCCCATAGCTAAGATCATTTCGAACGATTTATAGGGACAAAAAAACTGTTACGATAACGGAGCGGTTCCTCAACCTTTCGAGATTACCGAATTAACATCTGCCACGGTCGAGCGAAGAGGCGCCTACCGGACTCGACTCGTTTGTTATTCAATGAACCTTCAACCTCGAATGGATGGAGCCCTTTATGATCGGACCAGCCGGTCGGTCAGTCATCCGTTATTGACGCTCCTTTCGGCTCAACGGGTTTAAAAGTTGCCTTCAAAAGGAGGTCACACGTGGTAAGGACGAAAAGGTTCAAGGTTACCTTTGATTTCGACTTTACCTGATCGGAGTTATTCACGGGCCATTTTCAATTCCATGCACTGACTACGATTATACTTTTTGGACAGTGGAAAATTTTTCAATAATATCTCTACAGACGATGGAATTTCTCTCTTTTTCTTTTTTTTTTACTCTTTATTTTTTTCTTCTTTCTTTTTTTATGAGATGAAGAAACACCACGGCTAGTGGCAGCAAAACCTTGACGATATTGGTACCATCCCAGAAGCAGGCTTATCGTAACGGTTGTTCCATCTCACAGCGAAGCCGGAGTCGGCTAATACCGTTACGTAATTATGAAATCATTGTTGCCATCCGAGGAAAAGACTGACTCTACTGGCGTGACTAAACGTAGTCATATGGATAGACAGACGCGAGGCCAACTCGATGCATCGATCGTTGATGAGGACACAAAGTAAATTTAACTGACAATTGGATGAAACAAAAAAGTCTAGACCCTAATACTGATCGTCATGGACGAGAAAAACGTCACTATTGTTATCTAAGAACGCTACTGTTCGAATAGACTACTTCGCGGATAAAGGCCAATTATGGAAACAACATTGGTCTACGTATCACTATTCTCACTCCTCAATTCTCAAGGTTCGTACGCCAACTCTGGCGGTCTCTGATATAGTAATCGTGGCCTCGAAAAAATTCTTACGAAATCGGTCCACATGCGACCTCCACGATTCGCGATCGAGCCGAGTACTACTTATGTAAATTGATTCAGCTGGTTGGCTCATGCGAGACACGTAGGTGTTTAGGCGATCCTTGAAACTTAAGGATGAAAATTTGTTATTGTCAGGTTCGCATGGCCCATCGATCGCCGATTATCTCCTATCGAATTTTTTCTACTTTTGTATTCACTACGGACCCCAGATCCCCGTTGTGTCTTGTGAATGAAAATGAAGAAGCGACCGAATACCCGCCGTTTATCCTTATTATTCTTCTTCTCTTTCTTCATCTTCATTGGCGATTTCGTTTTTGAGGCACATCGAACATGGTAATGATGAGCGCGGAATGTACGTTGACGTAAATTCCGATGACTAGGAATGAGAGAATGTTTTAGTCGCAGTTCTTTTCTCCCGCGGGCATCAAGTTCAAGTTCACGAGTTCAGTAGAGAGAGAGACATATGGCGGTAACCAGTCAGGTTGGTGTTCACTCGCGGCCAGTTCCGCACCGTTCAATCGTGCAAGGTCCAGGAGATCCAAGAACCCGCGTGTTTTATCGCTTCACCAGGCGGCCTTCGGAGTGCTTGAAACGAACACACGTGCTGCCTGCCCCACGCCTCGTGACCAAAGCCAAGCATGATCATGATTTTATAATAGTAACTGACTCCCGCACGGAATATGGCCCACGCGGTGGCAACCACAAAGACTGTCGAGGTGCTCCATAGAAGATATTAATACCCGTAGTAGCACGTTGAAACCTTTTAAGGAGAGAGGTACCTTCACGACAAGAATGAGGCTCATTCGGATATCCAGAAAGTTACGCTTTTTTATTATTGATCCGTTGATTGGACTCGATGTGTTTAGTTTCCATTCTGGTAGGTCGGCCGATTATTGAACGGTCATAGACAGTCAGTCACCCGGCTGACCTTGCCATTTAAGATTGCAGTTTATGTGGGAACACGCCCTGTTGCCAGACAAAAAAAACCAACTGGTCTTGGTTTGACTCAACTCAACTGGACTCGATTCGACTCTCTCTTCTCTGTGCCCGATTTCATTTGTTCCAATAACGGTTTTCTTCCCGCAACTCGGCCGAGTTACTCGGACCCGCAGTGCTTACCTAACGACCTCCTCCCTGCCCCTTCCTTCCTCCGAGCGATTTCCTGTTCCCGTTATTAGCACTTCTGCAGCAGCAGCAGTCGCAGTTCCATAAGGTATATTATCGTCAAACTTTCGCAAAACAAATTTGTAATGAACGTTAGCGAAATTGGAAAAAGAATGTCGCGGTAAACACATTCGGTATATAACAGGCGCCCAACTATATCTAGACGTTGTCAGCCCATTCATGTTTTGTGTCTACTGCCGCGGCCTCATCAATCAAAAGAAGTACTTGACTTGGGCACCGGCATTGACGCAATATTCGACAAAGATCAGTTCAGGCCATTCGAGTCATTTACATTCGCAGAGATTCCAAGCTGATTTGCTTAAGAAACGTTCGTTATACACGTATTCAAACGCCCACTGTGAATTGCGCCGCGAATAATTGAAACTTTCCTCATGGTCATCGCGCGAGAAACTCCCCTCACAATCGAGCACGACACGTCTCGAGTTCATTGCCAACGACAGACAGACATCGTCTAAGTCCTTAAGATTCTAAGATACCAAACTGAAGATGCGAGGCCACCGGATAAAGAAGAATTATCCATATCTGGGGTCAGAAGAAAGACCAAAATCTGTAGTAAAAATAACACTCGGCTATATCACGGGTTTTACCGAAAATGATGCCTTTTAGATAGTCGTTTCAGGTTCGCAATCACGTTTCGAAGGGGTACGTATAGAGTTATGTATATTTTTCTCAAATCCTCTTACTGCTAGTGCTTTCTTCTTTTCTTTACTCAAATCCATGCCGTTTTAGCTTAGTCACAGTTAAGTACCATGCTCATTTTATCATCGGTCGAAGCCGCAGATCCACGTCAGAAGGTTTCCCATTAACGTATTGCGAACCTGTGACAGATTGCCATGGTTCTTTGGTATTTTGGTGAGATGTTAATTTGCGGTTAACAACGGTGACCCCAGATTTGAGTCGCAGTTTCATTTCAATATTTTGCTTACATATTTTGATATATAGACTGAATGGTAGAACGTAGTTATCGATGATATGCTCATTTCGAGATGAGAGCATAAACATTTGATATCACTAAGTAAAATGATGTAACTACATGTATATACTGAATATATGCGTTATATTGAGAATGAATAATAAATTTCGCAACTTGTTTTCGCTTGAAATTAAAGCTGTAATTGCAGAAACACTTTATTGCGACGAACTCGTCGAATATTACTCAAAATGTATCGAACGTTATATCTGGTCGTCGTACTCTTTGATATTGACATTGATTGATAAGCTGGGAACAGTTATATCTCGATCGGGTGAAAAAAAAAAGACTTAAAATTAAAATAAAAACTTCGAACCTTGTCATCTCCCCGATTTTATCATTGGCAATATAAAGCTCGAAGTTACGTAAGTATAATACTTCAACATCTGAGTACTTGGAGAATGATCGCCAACCTACATTGCTCTTCGTTCAGGTCTACATATACGTAGGTGTATGGTTATCTCAATTGTATCGTCGGCAATGAATTGATAAAAATCTCTAAGATAAAGAGATGATATAATTTCGTCACTATAGATAGCGCAAACGAGGTAAGTCAGTTAATTACGCAATGTAAAAAAAAAAATGATTTCATGAACATTGGTCCAAGGTGTAAGTGTAAGCCATAGTGATAATACCGTCAAGCACCAAGAGTGTTAGTGAAGCTTGTGATCTCACACACACACACACGCAAACACACACACATGTGGTACGTTGTGAATACGTGCAAAGTAGGTGATGGGAAAATTACCAAGTGAAAAGTAATCGGAGATATATAAAATTCGGATGATTTGGTATAAACAGAAACGAAAGGAAAAAGGAGGGAGGATCACGTGTACAGTTTTATCTGCCTCCTTCTTTTTTTTTTTCTTTTCACTTTTTGCTGGTCAAATCGTCAGCGGCACGCTCGGGCTATCTATCCATTGAAATTAATCATCCAAACGATATGATCGAAATTTATTTTATCGCGTAATAAGTGCGCGTGAGTAATTGAATATGATATGGAGAAATAGGATTCTGTAGAAAACATAAAAATAAAGATAAAAAAGAAAAAAAAAACTATCCCTATCGCGTGAGACGGCACTATTTTTCGCCAAGTATCACCTCGAGGCTAGAGATATTTGAGGAAAACGTTGTGTATAGAGCTGCACCGCTATTTTTATTCCGCATTCGCAGCATTGGCTCCAGGATCGGCAAAATCGAGGTACATGTATATCTGTTCGCGATAGAAAATCTAAACAGGTATATATAATACCAAATGAATAATGAAAAAAAAAACCGCGATTTTCAATAATTCCTCGTCGAAAAACCGGGCGAATCAATAAATACGAGGCCATATAATCGATCGACCGCGTTATAGTGCCTGCACAGCCTCGAAATTTAGCTGTTTTCTAGTCCTGCACGTGTACGTGTAGGTATACCAAAAGAAAACGCTGCCGAATAAACGACCTAAGAAACACTGTAACAAAGCTTATAGCGTCCACAATAACAACCAGTGCCTTCGTTGTTATACCAAAAGAATAACCGTTTTACGAACCGTTATAACGTGTGCAGATATGTATACATATCAGTGGTTTCGTGAAGGGCTGACGATCAGGGAAAAATGGGTCAAGTGCAAAAGAGGGAAAAAACCAAGGCGATGTGGGCATGCTCTGAATAACGCGGTCTTTGCTCGATTCCGGCACGGTCCCCCCGAAACTCTGACGGTGACTAATAATCAACCATGAGCTTTACCGGGGGGAAGGTTTAATGCAAAGTTTTTATCACCATAAAACTTCGCTGTATAAATGGCAGAGATCAAGCAATTCGACGCAATCCCAATAGTTGAGGATTCGTTTGAAAAAAAAGAAAAAGAAAAAGAAAATGCACATGATCGATATTCGCATGCATCGACTATGTTCAGTATTAATGATTCACAAAAGTCCCGACCTCCTCATTATTTAAAATATCGCGAAATTCGGTGGTAACTGTTAGACAAAAAATTCTGGCACAACTGTGGCACACCACGTACACGTTTCGACGTAATTGGTCGTCGAAATGATTAACGATGCGTCATAATTGAGCTTGAATTTATGGTTCAAAGTAAATAATGTTTGCCTTAGGACACATGGTATGTTTCTCTCGAATAGTGAATGAGTGTGGTTTCCGAGAAGGCGAGAAAAATGAAGTTTTTTATTTATCAATCTTTTTAAGTTGTTAGAGATTAATCCTACTCGTTCATCTCCGGCCTCAGGTTCGTCGCTAAAATGATAAACCGTCGATAACCCTGATTGACGAAAATGTAAACATACCTTCGGCACAACTTGCGAGAAACTTTCCGTTGCTGGCGTAATCCATGTCAAGAACCGGGGCAGCGTGGCCCTTCAAAGCCCCAACCATCCAGGGATGGGTGAACTCCTGTTGAGCTTCGCGACGTTTTTTATTCTTGCCGCGTTTCGATGTACCGACTGTAGTATCGGTAACAGTTTCCTTGTAGTTTGCGGTGCTCGTAACGTCTGGAAAAAGGCAAAATAAAAAGAAAATTAGGTATGAGTCGCTTAGGCTTTCCGCTATCTTTGACCCAGAAATTTTACTTCCCGGTAAGTATCGTAAAACTATGGTCGTAAAACCTGGGTAAAAATCGATCGACCGAGTCAGACCTCTTTGAGGAAAGGAGGTGCGAGATGGTTGCCGCTTATTGACCGAGAATACTTTAAGGATTTTCAGGATTTCCTTAAACCGTAAACATGCGATAGCGCGTTACGAACGCTTACCTTCCGCGTGTAGGCGGGGTTTTAAACGCAATCTTATAACTTATTACCGCAAGGTGTGGCGTCGTCGCGTGTCTTGCAATGTGTCATTTTTACCCGATTCGGTTCTACCGATGACGTAATACGCGTGACGTGGTGTCTATGAGCGAATGGCTTCACGGACATCATCGCACACGTCATCGACTATCGAGGAGGCGTTCGTACCTGCCTGGATTAGTCAGATTGCAGAAGAAAAAACACGAGAAGAAGCAGTAGAAAAAGAAGGTATTCGAACGAAGCGAATTCCAATTGCTGACCAGAACCTTCGCAGTGTTCCAAAGCTAAGATAGTATATCGACGATTTTCTCTTACGTATGTAAATTTCGTTGGCTAAACAAACGGATACGGAATCACTTGATCAGGTGTTAATTTTCACAGTCCATGTTGATATTCATATCTCCGTAACGAGGAGAGCGAAACTGATAGACAAATGTTACGTGGATATTATGTCTTACGGTGGAAACGATGCGTCAGCTCTTTGACTGCAACAAGATACAAGAAAAACGAAGTATTCTCCTCTTATTTTTCTTCTCTTCTTCTTCTTCCTCCTTGTCTGTTGCTTAATCTTCTCCTTTGCCGGCTGGGTCAAGAGTGATGCAACCAATGGCGAACCTCTCACGATCACGTTCTTAAGCAACAGTAAACACTCCTTGAAGGGACGAGTTTGAGTTTCGACTGGAGAGACTTTCAAAGTACTGGAAGGTGATTACTGTCTGTTTAAAGTGGGGGTGATGATGCATTCCACGTACTACTCTTGGAGGGGTAATACTACTTAAGGACGTAAGTACTTAGCCCTTGCTCATAGACATTCACGATAGGAGCTTGAATCAAGCATGACAATACTTTTCCAGCGTTCATTTAGTGTCCGTGCAAAGTCCCGTTTGTTTCAGGTATAAAAGTCCCGCATATTAAACGGAACTATGGACAAGGGTGCAGACGAGGGTCAAATTGCCCGACTAATCCCTTCCAAGAATTAGAGAAATGCCCGAAGTTTCCATCGCCGGCGAAAGTGAACAAGGATGTGCATCATATACCACGAAAGATTTAATGCGTTGTCAGAAATCTTGGTGATTATCAGGTTTAACCGTACACACATAAATACCTATAATGAGAAACTTTCATTCGAGTCAGACTGACTTCTTCTTTCTCCTTATATTGCCGTTCGGAAATTTTTATGCCCGCATTTATTAGCCATTCTCGCATAGACACGTAAGATTTACGCAATGTTTTCAAAATTTAATCTGCACGTATGTACGTAGCAGCAAGTACAGAGAAAATAAAAACTTTACAACCGCAGTCGTTTTTTTTTAGAGGAGCATCGGTATTACCGAATCGGGTCCAATGGGTCGTCGAATGGTGATTCGTGCAGTCCGCCAAAGAACTACTAAAGAAATAAAGAATACATAAAAAGCAGCAGCAGCAGCAGCAGCAGCAGTAGCAGCAGTTTGCAGTAGTAGAATCAGACCCAGATATAATGAAAGATAAAAATAAATGAGTGAATAAAACTGTGCCACTGTCCTCCATACACCACTGATCGTGTCCCGAATGCAAAAACGAACGGGCTAAACCGTGACTAACTCTCTGCACCCGCGGCCACGCCGTTTCGTGAATTGATCAGTACCTGATGGACTATATCTGAATTTTTCTTAGTATAAGCTTTTTGGCCGTTAAACTGCGGTTCGAGTTTGATTTTAGTTACTTCTTTTTTTTTTGTTTCTCTATACCAACGGTGATGCGGTCTAGACCTCCGCTTCTTTTAAAATTCATGGTTGAAAAAAGAAGAAAAAAATTTTACAAGGTCTTCGGAACGATTGTACTTCTAATAAAAAATCGGGGGAAAAAAAAAAAAAAATATAAATAATAATTAGTTATACGACTCGCCGACGCGGAAGTCGTTACCGGTTAATACATACTTCATTATAACTAAGCAGCATGAATTAGCTAATCAAACCGGCGTTCAATCATTATACCAGTATAATATCTTCGCGTCGCTCGTACATATGCGTATTTTCGACGACAAAAGGTATAGCGAAGACAGACTCGATGATGCGAATTATTAGAGAAGCGATTAACCGACCCTGAAAGGGGGGTCATCAAGATAACCATGGTCGAAAGGCAAGGTTGTGATTTAGTGATGATGATATAATAAGGTATCTAATGACCGAGTTCAAGGTGGAAACATAATATATTGAGATATGTTAGATCATTATATGACGACGTCGTCGAGGAGTGGGTGAACCGCGAGCACAAGTAGCAATAGAGTCCAGAAAAGGAAAACAGCATGATCATCATCAGAGTCCTGTAACTTCCGGAGTGCTATTTATGTACACATTCTGAACCTGACTACTCATCGTTGTGATATAGACCGTACATTATCTTCGTGAAGGAAAATTCTGAACGGTTGTTTGAGGGATTCCTGTTTGGTATCTGGTATTCCGAAGAGGAAGAGATAAAGCGATCAAATGTAAAGGGGAAAAGAGGAAGAAAATGATTAAAATATTACGCGAATACGAAGCTGAAAAAAACTTCGTATAAATAAATTATACATATACGTTTTTTGCATACGTAATATACCATCTTTTTAACAAAACTGTTAGCACCTTAATAACGGCCATGGTGGTGTTTACACCGTGGCGTTAAACGCAGCTAAATGACTACTTGTAATTACTAAGATCCACTAATCGTTTGCATAATACATACATAGGTATACAACCAAGTAGAAACGCATCACGGAACTCGATTAGAAGTGGTAAATTTGATTCACATTGTTCATCATTCTTTGTATAGTATACGTATACATCTAGGATTCTGTTCTCGATGATACGTTAGATGATATCAAACGAGGGATTCGATCGATCGATAAGATTTAGGAAAATGAATTTTTTATTCTTTCAAATGTGCTGAATATTATCGCAACAGTCACTGTTTTTCCACACCTTATACGTTCCCAACAAAACTTAACGGTAAAACCGACTACCACGCTATAACACACGAGAACGATCGATCGATGTGTTTCAGCAGTAAAAAATTATCGCTATTCGGACCTTAGCTTTTCGCGTCAGATATTCTTTGTGCAGTCAGAAAAAGCAGACGAAGATAGGAGCAAGAGCGAATCAATCGATGATACGTAAGATTTCTATAAAATCTAAAAAAAGAAACAGATCTCGGTTAAACTGTTCGCGAAGTAATGAGCGAATCGTAAGCACAGAGAGATCCAGGGATCAAGAATTGATAATGATTAACGTCAGTCATAAATAAAACGGCACGTGCATACCGCGTGTTAGATTTTTCAGATTGAATCGCGTATGTATTAATGATCATCGTGCATGCGTTACTTATTTCGAAGATCAATAAAAATTGAACCGTAACGGAATTAAAATGTACATCACACTTGCGAGGCACTTTTAGTTTTTGTTTCTTGTTATTTTTAGCTGCTGTCGCTGTTCTATGAACGATGATAAGATATTTCAATTTATTACGGCTACCTATACCTACGTACGTGAACAATGTGTATATTATAATTAGTCTCTATTTTCTCATTACGGCTTATCATAAGAATTGAGAAAAAAAAAAAAAAAAAAAGGTGCTAGATCGTCCTTCGCAAAACTTGCACACATTATATGTATATATGTACGTATTCTATATAAATATCAAATATTTATATTTAAAAAAAACACGACAGAATTTAGCCTCGATGTAAGTTTAATAAACGTGTCTACATTAGTGACTCACAATATTTGAACGGTTTTAGAACTTTAAGAGACAGTCATTTTTTTTATTTATTGTGTTACCTTTTTTCTTTATTTTTATATAAAATAAAATATACACTTTTACGCTCAATTAAACACGATCTGTACACATACATACATATATCAACTGTTCAATCATTGTAGAAATATTTTTATACCGATCGCTTCATGGTCATGACAGAATTATGAACTCAACGGTTTTTTTTTTTTTCTTTTCTTTTCTTTTCTTTTTTGTTTACAATCTTTTATCATCGTCATATTAGAAACAACAAATAACCAACTATACCGTCTGCAAAAATTTCTACACATTTATCAATATTCATTCTTCACAAAAGTTTCTTTTGTTTTCTTCTCTTTTTTTTGTCTATTCCATTTAATGCGTTTTTTGTTTCAAACTTTTTTCTCTACCGAAGTGATAATGATAACTTCGATCAGATAATCGCTGAGGGACAAAATTCGTCATTATTGTTTGTTGGATTTATATGGCAATACGATATTATGGTCTTACCAAAGTTGAACGTCTACGACTTTGATAACAGATATATATATATATACGTACAGTTGAAGTAATTATCTAAAAGTCAATTGACTACTTCAATCCCTTACAAATTTTTATTATTTATTTCATCAAATCGCTCAATGTATCAAATATAATATAACCTGGCCTTGACACAAAAATTCGATGTTCAGTGTGAGACGCGCCAGGTATTTGACAAAAGGTGAATAAATTTCTCGACCTAAAAATCTCCTTTCTGCACCTTGTTTTCAGACTCAGCAAATAATCTACGACGACTGATCAACATCGTCGTATACATAGACAAGGCTAAAATGTGTATAATTGTGTGTTTTAGCAAATATTATTCGAACAGCTCGCTAAAAATTTATGTGCATAGTTTACTTTGTAACGACGACAATATTAACGAGCTCGAAGGAACCTCATCTTCAATAACATCAAAATTTACATGAAACCATAATAAACGATTTGGAACAGGAGCAAAGTCTAAAAAAAAATAATCTTTTTCAAATTTCCCGCGCTCTTATAACCGAGGGTTAAGTTCGAGGTTACGCTTCGGCAGGGGGAAGTAGGCCGGAAGTTACGCCGCAGGCATATCCTAGCTCGCCGAGCGGCTATCCGGTGTACTCAACGCTGCAGCAGCGTGGTTGTAAAACAAGGCAGACTAGTCCATTGGCTCGTTCGCCTGGGGTGCGATACTCTATGCTATAGTTTATGCTATGCAACGGCTATGCTATGCTGCGCCACGAGGGTGTGAGATTCGGAGCCTAACTAATAGGAAAAACCATAGACGCATCGGACTATAATAGAACGTAATGTGGTTATACTTACTCTCAGTAATTTTTGAGCTTTTCTCATCTTCAGTCTCGGTATTTCGATTGATGTAGTACGCAATCGCGAGACCGATGGCTCCTAATATTATCGATATACCGCAGACGATTAGAGGCGCCTGTACGGTAACGAAAGTGGTTATCTCAGCGTCCGCCATCTCCAATGGTTTAATCTTCTTTCGGTATTATCAGTTTATGAATTGGTCTTCAATCCTTCTTTCGTTAATTTTAGAAAAAGAAGACGAAGAAAACGGAGGGAAAAATAAACGAAAGAAATAAACCGAAACAAACATAAAAAAACAAAAAAAATAAACAGAAAAAAAAAAAAAAAACAACAGTAATGTGTTAATAATTCACCAAATTACACAACACTATACGTTTCGGGCTCCAAGTACAAAAATCCAAATCACGTCACACCGTCGTAGCGGAATAGAGACGCCTCGGCTTACACGCTACACAACGCGACCCGCTTGCGCACTCGGCTAAACTGAACTGAACTGAAACGAACTGCGGTTGAAGCTAAAAGCTGGGCGCTACTGGTACTCCCAGAAAGATCCGTTTTCGTTTTGAGAGACGATTAGTCAGTTCTTCTCCTACCGTTTTATTTAGTCTCTTTTTCGTCGAAATAATCCTCGTTCGAACAGTTTTATTTTCGTTATATTCGTAATAGCAATGATAGTGAAAATAAGTTATCGGTAAAACTTGAGCACTTTCAACACGACGCTGTGCTCCTCTACGCATTCTTCGATATATCTCCCGTTGTTCCACGTGAGGAAATAAGATTAGAAGAAAAAAAGAAAAAAAAAAAAAAACCCAAACGAATCTTGTTACTACTTTAGTCAGTGAGATAAAACATTTATCGTTATCCAAACAGGCAGATATATAGGTACGTATCGTATTTTACGATCGATTATTATGTAAGCAGGTTGTTGATCACCCCGCGTTCTACGCTCTTCTAATAAACCGAATAAAACTACTGCAGATATAGGATAGGTTTGTATCGACGGAGCGATACGGTCGTCGTCGGCGGCGCGCGCAAACACCAAACAAGCAATAACCGTCGATGTGCTCTCCGTCGAGTTATAGTCTGGCCAGCCTTTTCGCGCTCACATACCGGTGCCTCACCGGCGTCTCTCGACCCCCTCCCTTCGCTCTAACATCAATTGCAGGATCGTACCTAGTCACGAAGATCTTCAGCTTAACACAATTCCGTAATATGCGTACTTGCTACGCGATTATTTTGCCCACAGTTTTCTTGCTAATCGATTTTTGTTTCGGAGTAACGAAACTCCCCGAATTTGGTATATGAACGATGATATTAAGATTTTTCAAGGCTATTTTTTAAATATCAATCGAGCTTCCGTGCCCATTATTATAACTAATTACATGGATGGATGTGTCAGCTATATACATACATCGATCGTACGACTAGCTCTATTGACGTGCGGCTTTGATAACGCGGTCACAGCCTGACCTATGATTGTAAAATCAATTACGCAAGCATTTAACAAGACAACCGGAAAAACAGGCCACGACACTGATATATCAACAGTGTCATCGGTTCAAATCCATTCCACATCTCAAAGATCGGTCATACGGTTAGAACGAAGATGAACAAGCGGTACAGTTTCCTATCAGAAGGAGCAGCGGTCTCGCGTTCGATTGGATACGTGACATCGCGCTCATGGTTTAATTTACGTAAAATTTATAAGAGGATAGGGATGATAATGGGAAGGAAACTTTACAGCTTATTTCTAAAAGAAACACGCCAATCTGTGACGAAAACAAAAGAAGTTTCCCCCCCCAATCCCGGGGTTACTTTAAACGCTTCTGACGGCGTTGGCTGCAGGCGTGCGCTCTCGCGCATGCGAATTAACGTCGGTCGAGCCCCCGCCGGGCGCCGGGCGATTCACGAGCACATGGACGAAGCCACGCGAGAATCGGTCCTCTCTTTTCTCTCCCCTCTAAACCCATCGCCGTAAGAAACGCATCGCGTTATACAGCGCCGGCGCGGCGCAGCACGGCGTGGTATATTCTCCGTGAATTTGTGTGTCATATTTTCTCTGTATGTATGAAATTTCTTCGAAGTTTGAACGGGTCGGGACGGAAGGAGAGATTACCGCTCATTCTTAGAAGCGGTTGGAATCATGGGTGTTTCCTGGAATTACGTCTCTGGAATTACGGACGAATCGAGTTCGTACAAATGACGAACATCATTACGCGGTATCATTCGTTCCGATTAATATATAAGACAGAATCCGAGATCGCGTCAAGCTTGATAAAGAATTCCGATTTTGCATGTAAGAAAATTTCCTGTCGTTTCGTCCTTCCGATTTCGAATTTTTCCGGAAGATCTCGTTCTAAGGAATCCCAAGTTTACGATTGTAAAATTTTTCCTGGAAACTGATATTCCTACGGTTACAAAGAAAAAAAAGAAAAAAATTTCAAGGAAAATTTCGTCAGCTAATTGTTGTACAGCTTCGGTTCGAGGTTCATCGTCATCTATGTTTGTACACGTACCACCAAAACAAGTGGACAGTACAAATTTTACTTTTCAATACTCTGACGTACATACAGCTGTTACGTATTACACATAGGCCAGGGATCTAACCAAGTAGAAAACAGGCATGCGTACGGACAGGTTTATAAACTTAGGTCATAACCTGGGCGCGCCGCGTATAGCGGTTTTAAACAAAAATTAGGTCAACGTAGAAGAATTGATGTCCTTTAGAGTTGACGTGCACATAATCGTAGAGGAAGTATCGATTCAGATTTTAGATTAAAAACCATTGGAAAAAAAAAAAATTTCGATGGGCAGATATCGTTGTGAAATTCTGTAATCGTTATATTCAGTATCGTGAGCAATTCTTTCATTTGGCAATATCGATGATTTGCCAGATTGTCACTTATGATAATGACGGTACAGCATATAACGACCTTGGATATATCACATTATTACTTGTGTTTATTCCATACGATATTAAATTTTTAATGTCGTTTGTATCCATGTACATCATCAATTCCACGATTATTTATGACGTGGATATTATTCCACTATGCCAAACATTATACCTGTATGTAAATTTTCATTTATAATATTATACGTATATACGTGTATATGTATATGTATACGTTCGATACGTATCATTAGGTATATGTACCGTGCGGTATTCTATACCGCAGCCAAACATATCCGACATCCTTCTCGTAATCTACGTTTTTTCCCGAGAAACGAGAGAACCGGGAAACGTCAGTGACTATCCCACAATCTCGTCGCGTCATCAATTTGCGATTTACCCATTCGACCGATAAATATTTATGATACGATCTCTGCTGATATATTGTTCGATCAAGGGATATGTAAGGGTGCCAATCGGACGACCTTGAGAAAAATATACCCATACATCCATATGATATACACACACATATCACACGTGCGTACATGTAACTGTATAATCAACAGCTGAAGGCTGGATATGGAGGAAACAGGTTCCGACAATCTGCGGCACCTGCAATTTCAACATTAGTACCTACATATGCTATATACCTAGCAGGGTCAATCGATGGACCCAACTGGACCCCGCGACTTCTCATACCAAAGCTTACATCATGACAACCGGTTTGAGATAATTTATTCATTAGATGACACGCTTGTGATGGTTGATCATTTCACAATTTTGTCCCGCTGTTTAGTGCCGTAATAATTGTTGGCCCTTGCCGCCCCCCCCCCCCCCCCCCCCCGTATGAATGGCAATAAAGGAACAAACGTTTCATCAATATAAAACCCATCATTCGCGCTTATCGGGTTATTCCAACGCCACCCGACTATTCAATTTCGCTAAATATATGTAAAGTATATAGTTGCGAAAGTTAGACGTAGCTTGGTCATGTTTTCGATGCAAAATTTTGAAATTTTAGAACACTACCTACATTTTGTATAGCATCTGGATATTTACCATGTGGGAAAGATTACAGAATGAAATTTTTACTAAACTCTGTGTATTATACGCCTATAGATATAAAAAATAGCGAAGCTATTCAATCCAGATTTGATTATCGTTATGTTATACGTATGTATTATGCGGTCTCCAACACCTTCCGGTGAAAAGGTGCCAGCAAAACTGTATATTTACAGGTATAACTGTTATTAACTTGGCTATAGAAGATTCCTACGTAATCCCAAGTTTAGTCAATGAAACTCATAATATATAATCCAGTGAATAATAATACACAGAAATTTTATCATTCCAAGATCCTCGACATTCCAAGAGAGGCGAACTGTACCTACATATCCCTCTTGACATTTCTACGACTTTCCACAAGGACCTATATATCTGATCGTTGACTTGATTGGTCGGTTAAACCGGATGTCCAAAGAAATTTGTCTATATACGCAATATTCCTAGAAGATGTGTTTATGAAAACAAGACGATTCGTGGAATTATAAGAACGGAATTATGCCAAAGCGGTTAACGATGAACATCGACGACCTTGAACACCGTGATATTACACACGTCCAGTTTACATCAGAATTTTAGCTGCGTGTTAGTGCATTTTTATTCGGATGAGGATAACGTGCTGTGCCGTAATGAGCTGATTTCAGAATATCTATAGGTTTAAAAATTTATATTATACCTAGTGTGCAGTGTATCTGCACAGTATGCGAAGAACGAACGCATCTAACCTTTACGTTCGACAACCTAATGACAAACTGAAGCCATTCTAAATATAATTACCCTCAGCACAAATGGATGTAGAGTAGGATACGAATTCAGTGGCGCAGTGCTTAATTAGTACACCGATTAGCCGAAGATATAGTGTACTCAAATATTTGGTCAAATTTCTACAAACTTTCAGTTCCTAACAAATTCCTCGTTCTATTCTAATCACGTAATCGAGTCTGCGGATCTATGTAAGAAAATATCAACATATTTGTGCTATTGGGGTCAAAATCCCGACCGCATTGGATACGCGTCTTAGTTCTTTTTCACCATTCGATGAATTTATTGCAGGCGAAATGATTACGCGTCAATAACTGCGTTATACTGCAATCGTCGTAATTTCTAAGCAATTATCGAAATACTGTACCAGGAATTACCGTCGAGCTAAGTTTTCATCGAAACGCAACAGAACTTTAATCCTGTATCATAATAGTGCATCGCGTTGTTCTCATTGAATCCACTCGAGCTGTAACTACATTTTTATACACTATTGGCGCGATATCTCTCCTCCACTGGGCCATTGTGCGACCTTGAGATAACGAGCTGATGCATGCTGGAGGGTTACTGACATTCGTACTCTAAGCAGGAGCTTTGTGTACGTAGAGGCCAATCGGGGTCGGCTATTTTAAAGTGAATAAAAATAACTTGAGACAATTACTGAACTTTATAATTAACAGCAGTGACAATGAAGACGTGAAAAACATTCGAAATATTCTAGTTATGTATATTTTTCTCTCTTTTCTTCGTTATAATAAATGACGAGAATCGTGTTAATGTATGGTGCTATTTATCTAATTCAAATGTGACAGTACGCTGTTGTTTCATTCAATATATCGATAAATACCTTGATCCAGACGAACTACGACGCAGCGAATGCAACGGGGATGATAAATCAACCTCCAGTCTAATCGCGTGAGAACAGTTTAATGACCATAATTCAATCGCCCGTTATTGTTGCATTTATAATTAAATATCTGTTCTTCGCACTCAGCGCATGCCCCAGACGCTAAGCCGGGGTTCGTTCACATCTGTGCACCTAACTCAATGACTCCCTTCCCTTCCCTGCCCTCCCGGCATTGTTTTATATGGCACCAAATAAACGTCTCGTCGAGGCTTGAGCCCCGCCAAGGCTTTTGGAGCATTGGTCGAGGTTGCTGATCGTGATCCCCTCTGTTCGTTTTGTCGGGAAAACTAAGTGCCTTGGAATTTGAAACTGGTGAATCAGGCTTATTAGAAACCACGTGTGATGGTTCTTTGTTAGCTGTGGATTATAGTATGTTAATCCTCGTATATCTACAAAAGCTTTTTAGAGATATATTGTGGCAAGTTTCGCCATTATTGTTCGACGTCATTGACTGTTGCTTTACACCGTTGGTAAACAATAAATATTGACACGATAAAAACAGTTTATATTGATGTTTGTAGATATATTCGACGATGAAAAAAGTTCTCTCCAATCACCTGCTGCACTGTGCAGCTATATAAATATAAAATCATAACAGAGTGCAACGGGTTTGACGGAATCATTGTTTTCAGCACCTCCATGTATTTCGTATAGTTGTATATATTTATTATTTTATGCGATAAATAACCCGCGGATACCTATTTTTGTCCTCCTCCTCGACGAGGTTCAAAATAGCCAAGTCACGACGCACGTAGGTAGCTATATTTACGCGTATATGTAAACACCTCAAAGACGTTCTACGCCTCCGCGTCTCGCTTTATCTATACCTGCTGCAGCCCGGCCGCCAGAAACCAAAAGCAAATACTGAATGCTATGATTTTCCAAAAATTTTGATATACCGTACAGGTCTATATATATCACATGCATACGTCTGCAACTCAACTGCGGAATTGAAACGCATATATCTGCATACGTTTACCGTCCACGGAATCGCGTTCAATAATTATTATATATTACGTCATCGAAATTATATTCTCGCACCACGTCATAGTGCGAGTAATACACTGATTGATATACTATTTTTCCTGGTCTTCACCAGCCTGAAGACAACGTAAATCGAATGGTTACTAACTATCAACGACACAAAGGGGTTCGTAAATGTATGCAAATCGAAATTAACCATCGAGGCTAAAGCGTATAGTGCACTTCGCACGGATGTCAATAACCTTAAAGTCAATCAGTTAACGATATAGTCGTGGAGGTTACAATGCGTTCACAAAGAACTATATCAACAATGGAAAACTATGGACCAAACGAATGTTTATATTTATTTAAGGTAATTAACGTGTAATTTTATACATACCTAATTGATCGGCTATGATATTCTAGCGAAAGTTTGAATGGTCATCGAGATGTTGTAGTTTCCAGCGACAACTATCACTCAGCACCACAAATAACCACGTTGACAACTCGTCGGACAAAAACAGAGGCACGCGGCGCGGTATTTGCGCGCGAAACTGTTTCAGTTAGATCTCGTGTTTGAATTTGAATAAAAGACCGTTAGGATTTTAACGATAATTGGGTTTTGGTATGAATGACTACCGTTGTAAGCACCGTGTTACGTGGAGGATATAAAATCTCGGTTTATAACTCTGATAGCACATTGGCGACTATCCTCTACGACTCTTTGCAGCGAAATAATGAGATTCTGTACTGTCACTTGGCTTCGTTGCTACCACGGTCTGTACTAAGAACCAATGCGTACGCTTATATCGCGCCGCTCCAAGCTCTGCATCGCTCTGACTCACGTCTTTGCGGCTTTACAATATCTCTGTGTATGTATCAAAGAACACGTAAACACGCTTGCGATGACATCCCCACGTATCAACTAGCATCTACGTATACGTGTGTGTACATACGTATGATACGACGTAGTATGAACCAACACTAACTGTATACACACAATCATATGGTTAATGAGATTCTTATGAACGATAGTATAAGAGCCCCCTGATAACTGGTGAATAATAACGTCGAAACCCAACGAACGACTCGGTGTGTCATTGCGAGAGGTATCTTTTTTATTTTTTTTCTAAGTAAGTAGATGCGCACTAGGTTGACCCACTTACTGTTTCTGGCAGGTAACGATGTGTGCGGAGCGGTCAACCGGGGTTTACGACCAAAAATTCTTCTCATATTTTAATAATTTTTTTTTTTTTTTTTTTCGTCACATTTCTCGCTTTCGTTTTTACGTTAAGCTTCGTGTTTTTATGAATCGGAGATATATGATATATAAATAAGTAGGATTCGATAAAGGTTCAATCATGCCGCTACATAATAAATTATACTTTTCTTTCGGTAAAATTGTCTCACTGTAAAATATCACCGACTAATTCAACCGCGGCCTCGTACAGGCTGCACATCTCACTCGAAAACATGTTTTCTTTCAATGCGAATGTAGGCAGACACTCACACTTTGATAATATTTGGTGGTCGTTATATCGTATGTATAGTGAATAAAATTTCACCATTTCATCAATTCGCTCGCGATCATAGCAAATTGAATATTTTTAACAGATCATTTCTACATAAGCGGATATTCGATAGCCGTTCAAGGATACGAATTTAAGATACGCACGAACAGCTTCTTAGTTTATATGACACTAAGTTTTATACCTGTTCAATTTGATGGCGAGGAAATCATTTGCGAGTTAGTGCTCAGTGCCTTCGATGGTGAATAATTGTCTGGCAATATGTGGGCTGAATTTTTAATTAAAACTTAAGATGCGTTGCTCGGAACGTCTGCTGGGTATGTCCTTCGCAGACAGAGCACTGACTGCGGAGATGATCGCACCTTACTGCAATGCAAATTGCCCGATTATAACCCTCATTCGTTCGTGATCGGTACGATGTCTGCCGATGCTAACCGTGGAGCTTCTTTAGCTGTTTGATCAACGACCAACATCCATCGTCCAATCCAATCTATTACAACAGTGTAATGCCGTCTGTGTAAACTTATATATCGATGGATTTGGTCGGTCATGACAACGGTTTATAGATTTTTACTATACTGTACCGCAATGCCTGGATCGTGTCTGAACAAGGTTACCAGTCATCTTATCTACCCACGTTTACTTCTTTGTGAACAACGGACCTTCTTATCAACACGAGTACATCGCGTACAGCTTTGTTACGGAGATCATGCCAGAGTGTAATATACACAATGGAAATGTCGTTCTGCAGTCACCGGACTTTGTGCAACTTTGACCCTGCAGGTTATCGGCACGATACCCCGCCGAGCGGGTATTGGACTGACAACGATCATTGTTATCCGAGTTTTCAAATTTGTACAATCGTCATCGTTACCGTTCCAATTTTCTGGAATACTGAACGCGCACGCACGTCTAGCCATCATAGCCAGTCACTATGTGAATCGTGTGTCGTTCACTCTTCGATTTTCTAGTCCCCAATCCAATGATCAGGCACTATATGAAGTAACGTGATAAGGGGTTAGCCTACGTTAGCCAATATCACGATATCAGTTACCTGCGATTATCCGAACAAGACAATTGGTCTGCAATAATGTGAGTCTTAAATTATTCGAAATTGCAGTTGAAGCGGTTTGGGTAATCACGTCGAAGGCCGAATGTGAGTATACGTTCACGATGCTTCAATGATTCGATTCAAAGACGAGTAAATTGTAATTAATATCTGAATTAATAAATTGTCAGTCTAAACTCTTTGTTAGCCTACAGGCATTACGATGCGGTCTTTCATGATGAAGACAAAGCGATGAAAAGGCCGCGGTCTTGAATACGATTTGACTGCTGATATGAACTAACTGATTTAGACATCACGTTGATTCACGCGTTATATTTAGTGCCTATATATGACCGTTACGATTAGGTATATAATATACGAGGTATAAATTTGTTTACATTCTTTCGAACGGAGATTGCATTCAATATCACGATCATAGACGGAGGAAAACAACTGCGTAAAATTTTTGTACAATGCAGATTGTGTATTCTACAGAATTTTTAATCAACATTTGATAAATTGATTCAACGAAGGAGGTGAGTGGGTGCGAAAAAATCTATTATATCTATATAAGGGATCTCATCCAACTGATCACTATAATGAATCATGAACACTTGGAATTCGCTTTATGCGCGAATCAGTCATGTACTACATACACGAGTCCCCGATGCCTCCAGATGAGAAAATTATACGCGGACCAAACCGCATTGTCGTGGCGTACTATTACTCGCATCTCGCTCGTGGTATTAATTGCTCCTATTACCGCTATACCTATATATGTACGTAGATAACAATCAGTCGTTCTCGACGTCACCCATCATCACTTCGACCTCACAATAATAATTAATGCCACGTGTAGGGAATCTCCGAACGCGTTAGTTATATAAGTTAATTGTTTGACCACATAGAATTTATCAACTGATCATCTATGGAACATATCTAAAAGTCTGGTAGACAGTGTTTGAAAAAAATGGTGTAAAAAAAAATAATTATGGTTCATACATATACATAAGAGCTGAAATTACCCAAGTATACTTCTAATAGTTGAATAATTATGGATTTTGTATAAATATTATGTTCTTTTTTTCTGTAGCCGTTGGGAATAAAAATACATAATATATATTTCATTGAGATGAACAGCGTTTTTAATATCTCCTGAGTGGGATTCAAGTTCGCCGATGTAAGTCGTATCGGAATCCGTAAACACGACCTCGAGACTTGTCAGAAATTAATCACATTAATGTAAACATTCGCAGTTTCAATTCCCAACCCCGATCTATATGTTGATTGTAAAAAGGTGATCGTTATCGTTCAGGAAAAATATAAGTGTGACAAAATGATATGTTTTTATCGATTTTATGCGCAGGAAGAAATATTGGTTAAATGGAAATAATTACGTACATATAATCGCAGCGTTATTTGTACATGTTATGATCGATCGAATGACTTCACAATCGGATTTCCAAATAATTCCCTAATTTAGAATTCACCAATACCCCGCTATCCGTATATTTGTGTGCAAGATACAAAACCGATACAGTCATATTTGTTTTTGTTTCCCAACAGATAACCTCGAACCTCATTATTTCTCAAACAAAGATATATAGACGTAAAGATAGAGCCTGAAGTCAATGATATTGATTGTATGAATTATTATCATTCGAATAAGCTAAATATCATAATGAAAAGAATTTGTTCGCTTCTGGCGTACCGTGCAAATCAAATTGACGGTACATTCGAGAGGCGTGCAGTTTTAAGTCAGATCACTTATGATTGGTGAGTTCACTCCACTGCTATTAATAATCTGCACATGCCTTCCAGTCGCTTGTAGCTAGTCGCGAGATTGCTGCAGTCAGTTCTTCCTTTTTATTTCATTTATAATTGGAGGTCACGGCGTGACGTACATACGTCATGGTTCAAATGCCAATCGTTTCTGTCAAGCATGATAGCGATTTCCCCAGTCCATATAGCCTAGCCGCAGCCATAATTAAAGCTGGAGAAGAAAAGAAACTGATCGAAACTGTGATCGGTATCATTCTGTTTCGAAATATTTATGAAGTTCCTCTGTTGATTTGCACAATAGTGTACAATATTACTATCAATAGGATTGTAATAAACAACCACCTGCTTGTCTTCGTTTTCTTATAAACAACACCGTGGCAACTCCTTTCATGTTTCATCATCGAAATATAGTTTGCATCAGATATTTATTGAACTACTACTATATCCTTTAACAAAGTTGAAAGACTGAACTTCGTATATGGTCATGGCAACGAAACAAACATTGCAAATATCACGTCACTTTTAAAAACCAGTAAATTGCCTTCCAGTGCAATTCAGTTATCGTCATGGTCTAAATTGCAAATGGCAATAACCTTCAGAGTTTAATTATACCAACGTACCAAATATACCTGAAATGTCTGGCCGGAAGGGATCTGGAAGTAGTAAATCGAACCAGTCGAAACCCAGAACATCTTCGCCAAGCAGTCAACGACCGTAAGCAGTTAAACTTGTCAGCAACGCCTGTATTTTGTAAATACATGAAAATTCAAGTTCGCAACTGAAGTATATGATATTTTCAGAGTAATGTAATAACTGCATTCTTCATCGTTTCGTCTCTTCCGCTTATGAGACAGACTTTCAGAAGCTATAGAATATCCTTTAATCTATCATTTCAGCAAGGTAGAAGCCTTACGCAGTCTTTGGTGACTTCCACGAACTTTTGAACCAACCGCGTATCGCGTAATCCAATTCGGTCCAACTTTCGTCCTGCGCATGCGTTCTCGTTTAACAAGAAACGATCGTCTTACGGTCCAGTTTCTAACACGCGTAGTACGGCTCCCAGCCACGATGTTCAAAGCCGTGATTGGAGGACAAGAACGATTCGTTCATCTCCACCAATCATGGCTCTAGGCTATCACTCTCATTGGTCGGATGTCTAGCAAAAGATCAATAATGTGTGTTTTAAGGGTACGCTTTCATGTGTTTCGGAACGATACTGAACATCATCACCCTATTGGTTAACTCTACCGAATCCAGCCAATAGAATCGACGCAGCTGGGACTAGAACTTTCTCTGAGAATTCTGCGAGCTTTTCAATTGCGTCGATTGTCAGACACAGTGCTACACGAAGCTGTGTTATTGGTCAATTCTTTTGGATCCAACCAATAACGTAGCTTTGTTCCGAAAATTGACGTAATTGGAAAGCTCCCTCGATATCACGTGAATACTTTTTACCATTACCCTTTGCTCGGTACGACATTGACATGCGCATACTCTGATACTCATACCTCAAATATTTCTATACATATACATACTATATACACATACTATAATTCCGGAATCTTCTACGTTGTATAACTAGAATCAGCTAGTATCAACCGAGCAAACACACACCTCAGTTGGAACAAGTCAGTGTTTCGTTAACGTGTTTTACAAGTGAACCAAGAATACCATTATAATCATGCCACGACGAGGCCGTTCCGCAAGTCCACCACCTCGACGGTAATATATCGAAAGAAGCCAAAAAATAAAAATGAAATGCAATAAAAACCACATTATTTAAAAAAATTATTATTACCATCAATTAGTTACATCATCGTTATTATCATCATTATTATCAATAATTTACACACATATATAGATCTATATGTATTTAACGCTTGGCAACCAGTATTTCATCACTTTTTCACATCACCAATAATTTCACTGATTCCTATCAAACCTCATGTCTATACTTGACATATTTCAATGCCATCATCTTCCAAATGAATCCTTCATATCTTACAGAGCGACCCGAACTCCTGTGAGGTCTTCACCACCGGCAGCTCAGCCTCCTATGCATGCTGCACCGTCAACTCCAATGGCTGCCCCATCCCAGGGCCCATCTCTGATGGGACAGATGGCAGCAACTGCTGGTGGAGTTGCAATCGGATCAGCCGTAGGACACACACTTGGACATGCCATGACCGGAATGTTCAGCGGTGGATCTGACGAGTCTGCACCAGCAACTGTGGCTCAGACCGCATCACAGGCTGGACCACTAGGCAACTCATCTTCTGAGCCCAGCGGACCTTGTGCATGGGAGATCAAGCAGTTCTTACAATGTGCACAGGGACAGTCTGACCTTACACTGTGCGAGGGCTTCAACGAGGCTCTACGCCAGTGCAAAGTCTCTAACCGTTAGTAATTTTCGCTGTTTGTAAATGGCAAACTATGTTGATGAATGCAGTAGCAAATGCTGTCTTTCATCTCCGTCTTATCTTATCTCTGTATTCTGTTATTTGATCCACAATGATTTTTGTCGATGAAAACATTGTCCAAGCTAGAAGCTTCTGAGAGGGTTCCGATCCTTCTTTGTAATTCATTTTTCAGACTTGAAGATAGAGATATATTATCAGATGAGATGTTTACGATGGATTTTCTTTATTCAGGGAGAATGGAGAGAATGAGTTGATGGTTTTTGCATAAACGATAATTATTATCTTTTCGAAAGAAATTAATGAACAGAGTTTGACTCTGTGCTTGTTTGTAAATATATATAATGTGTGTTTTTATTGTTTGTTTCAGATGTGTAATTGTGCGGAGTATTAAGCGTTTGAAATTAGAATTTCTTGTACTATAACATTTACATGCGATCCGATCGGGTCTCAATAACCACGCGATCTATATCATTTATAGTTTAAACAGCAAAACTTGATAGTGTTGGTAATGTCCTAACATGTACAATGTGTAGAGTTAATTAAATAAATGAAATTTGTTGCCGAAATTTTACTGAGTTGTTCCATTATTTCAATTTTATTCACCCTCCAAAATGAAACTGCGTTGATAACGATTTTTTTTTTCTTGCTTTTATTAATCCCAATCAATAGTAAAGGGTTGACGTATTACAGGCCGGATATAGTGATCATCCAGCCACGTCGACAGCCAGGAATTTTTGGTCAGGCGGCAGGAACTGCGGCAGGAGTTGCCGCGGTAATTATAAATAACTAATCTGTATTTTTCCACGAAAGAAATCCGATAATATGATCGCGATACAATGAGTAACCGAAAATCAATCGTCGAATGTCTTTTTTCATAATTGGTATAAAACAAATTAACATATTTCAGGGTACAGTAATCGGCGATAAGATATCTGGACGTAATGATCCACCTCAGCCCCAGCAACAAGACGGGACTCAGGCGCGCGTGGGTCCGTGCGAATATGAACAGCAAGAATTGTTAATTTGCGCTCAAAATCATAGTGATTTAAAAAGTTGCGAACCGTTAAACGAGACGCTCAAAGATTGCAAGAAAAAATACAGTACGTGGTACAACGTATAGTGTGACATTGATGTGAAGATGATCGTATTGAGATATGTTATTTAGATTGCATCTCGCTTTTCAGATTTACGATGATGTCCAGTTGCGGTCGGAATTGAAATGAACGCGGTGCGTTGCATAGCGCAAAATTTCGCTATCAAGAACTTTGAATCAATCAGAAATTGAAAATATATTTCAGAATGAATATAAATATACTAAACTTATAAAAATTATCATAGAATTGTGTTGGAATTTTCATCAAATAACGTTTTTTTGGAAGAATCCAGATCTTTCGAAATTGGAACAGTTATTCATTTTTTTATTTGTTTCTTTAATACGCACTTGCAATTTCCGATTATGAACTGTGGCGGGAAAGATGTATAGAGAACCCTCTGCGATTTCTATTTCGAACGGATTCATCAACCTGACGAAATGTTGGCTAAACTTTCGTGCAACTCATTGCGAGAAGTTTCGCAATTTCCAACTGTCTGACTTGAATGTTCGAAAGATATAAATAACAATTAAAATAATTATAACAAGCAACTACGATTGCGCTTAAAAAGTGTTTGAAGACATGTTTGTATTTTTCGCGGCCGTAACGAGCGTCACGATCAGGGAAACTTCGATACTAATAAAAACTTCGACAAGACAATCCCTCAAGCCTCGTTTCTCTCAATGTCTGTGCTACTAATAAAGTTGTATGTGCAGATACATTGGTTCGCAGTAACCGTATTCGAATTTTGATAAAAAAAATTTCGATTAAAGGAGTTTAGAAAGAATGCCACGTTTCCGTAGAAGTTGATGAGGAATGAATCTAATGAGTAAAGATAATTTTGTTTTATGCTAAAATGCTACGTCGATTTTTCTGAACAACGGTTTAATATTGTTGTAATTGTAGAATAGACAAATACTTTTCATAGAAAGTGAATACATAATTTCTTTGAAAAATGGCAGAGGTGTGGCGTTTTCCCAAAAATCAATATCCCTTCTCTAAAAAGCTTAAATAAATAAATAAATAAATAAAAACACGAAATATTTTTTAACAAAATATTTGAATAGGAGTTCAAAAAATTCGCAAAAAATTTTCTGATTTACAGCAAACTTCCGTTTTTGAACTCCTGTAGCAAATGATAAGGGAAAATTTCCACTAGAGAACCTAGTAAACGCCATATTTGTTTTCTCAAGGAAAATTATTCGAGATCAGAAACGATGGAATCAATCCAAACTTAAAACTATACATACACAGATTTGAAATCAACTATGACGAATCTGAGACTTAGAAAATCATAGGGGCAGGTAAAAAATGAAAGTGATCAATCCATTTCTTGATCATGATCTACGCAATATATCTACGTATGTAACACGTATACACGTATATACGGTTGTTGTAAACCGGGTTTAAACATCGTCGTCAGACGGACGTGAGCGATTGTTGCGCCAACGGTATTTTGTTCAGACCTTTCTAGGGTGGCAAGTTTAACGTAAGATCACCTTTAAATTCGTATTTAAGTCGAGATCTTACCTCCTCCTGTTTCATCCCGCGTAGTAAACAGATAACTAGGTACGTCATAGTTGGTTGGATAATTGAGTACATTGTTAAAATAATAATCTAAAAATAATATTATGTAGTTGCATACGAGACTATCGCATCGCGATCGCATTTCCTGAAGCTCGTTGGTTCGTTGAACCAAACCCACTGGGTCGTTTATTATCGCCTCCCGCCGTTCCGCCGTTCCGCCAAAACAAATGAACATCAACTCGCGCGGACTGGTATATTTCGCTGAAAACATACCTATTCGAAGATCTGTGAATTTGTTATTAGTATATTATTCCACATCATTGCAGTGCCAATACTTTGGGCATTTTTCTGTTCTATTACTACACAACTACATATCGGGCTGACTCCAAAATCGTCTGCTGACTAATAGTGAACGCTGATTCGCTGACAAAAGCAAATATTTTTCAAGCCACGCACCGCGCGGCGCAAGATCCGATACCTACCACACACACACCACACACACACACACACACACACACACACACACACACACACACACACACACACACACACACACACATATTTCGAAATACGTATGCATCAACCACATGACACATACATTGATACGAATTTTGTCCCGACCTGCAAGGCCTACTCACAGCTAGACAAAGTCGCGCGCGGCGTGTTGCGTTGTTGTATACACGCCAGGCCCGGCGTCAGAACGAATAACTAAGGTGTATTCGTCGTTCGAAAGCTCAGCGATAACTGAAATCAGAGACAGAAAATAATAATATATGGTAGCGAGATTCATTTGATCGAATATATTATCGATTCGGCGCGCGTTTCGCTGTATAATTATTCGCCAGCTATGAACCGGGCCGTAGTTAACACTGAATAAGGACCACCACCATCAACGATCACCATCACATCGTTCAATGTCGTCAAACAGGCTCGAGACTAGAAAGGCGCAGATCTCTGCGGCCATAAAGACATTACAGGAGTCATCAAACCTTCAGGAGAAATGCAAAGCCTTGTCATGCATACAGGGGTAAGTATAGAGATGCAACACGCACACACACACACACTGTCCTCGAATCATCTTTAGAATTTTCGTTAATGTGTGTATGTGTGCCTGTGTGTGTGCGTGTAATCATCAATTTTGGGGATGTCTCAAATGCCCTAATTTTGACACAGAACTGGTAAATCAATTATTGTTTCAGTGCTACAATGAAGTCCGGGGCTCAAGACATTCCCACGGAGTCTCAGTCAAGGGAAATATGCAGATTAGTTATAAACGCTTTTACAAGCGGCAACAAGGTTCTCTACCCAGAGGCGAGCTGCACTTTAGTGGCCATCCTCAGATCATATAAAGATAGAAAACTCAATCTATTCAACGAACTGATGCAGATGAACTTTGAGAATAGGTTCGTGGCTTATTTATTATTGTCAAGTTCGCTGTTGGAAAACCTGGAATACTTTCTAGAATTGGTGTTTTCTTTATTTCAATGAGTAGAATTATGTATTCTTTGAACTCAAATTTTTTTCACCAATGTTTAGAATTTGGGAGTGTTGAGTAATGAAGTGTCGATTTGATGTCAAAAACTGTGCCTTGAGTTGATTTATTTCTGAAAAATCAAAGGCTAAAACTTGATAAATCAATTAGTGCAAAGTTTGATAAATCATTTATCGAAATGTACAGTCTCCCAGATTGCTAAGACATCAATAGTCTCAAAATATTCAAGATGTATTTATCTGAATAATTAATATCGGTGCTTCGTTGGATCGGACCAAAAAAATATTGAAATATTATAGTCAGGCTGTTTTTTGACCATCGATAACTTCAATTTTGGAGATTCCGATCCATCGGCCTATCTATTTTGATTATTCATACAAATCTTAGATTTTTTCAAATGATTCGTGTCTCAGTGTGCCAAAAAATACGCAAAAAACGCAGTATTGGATGAATGGTTTGATAAACTATGCAAATATTTGTTTTTCCAATTGCAAAAACTAATTTTGAAGGTAAAAAAAACGAATTCAGAACATGGTTGTAAGTGTTATTGAACCTACTCTCTTGATTGCTTCACAATTTCTACTGTTTAAAGTCTTTTGTTACTGATGAGTACTGGCTAGAGGCAGTTATTCACAAGACATAACATGAACAATTGTTTGATGATTTGTATGATAAAATAGCTGATTTAAATCTGGAAAATTTTTCATTTATTTGGTCTTGAAAAAAGAATAATTTCTCTACCAATTCCGGAAAGTTAAAATTCCAGTTTTTAAACATTCCAAGAATTCATAGAATCCCACGTTTCCTGCGACTTCGATAGTGCATAGTTATCATAGATTTGAGTAAGACTCATTATTGATGCTGGGACGAATTTCCGCTATTTTCAGACTGAAGATATTTCAGCTTTTCGAAGGATTACAGGACGACACGATAAAGGCAGTATCTCGAGACACATGTATCGTTGATTTCCTCAAAGATTGCCTGAGCTCTGTTACTCCTCAAAAAATGGATTGGCTTTCCCCAACCGCTTGCACAGACAATGTTAAAGACCTTCAAATAGTAGAATATAAAACTCTGTCCCCAGACGAACAGGTTGAAGAAAGAATCACAATTTGCATACTCGACTTGCTCCACAGACTTTATAAATTGTCAACCTCTCCTTCCTATGCAGAATGTATCAAGGTATAACATCCCTAGCGATTATTTAACATCAATTAGTCCAATGTCTATTGTCTAAATGAGACTCTTTACTCAGGACCAAAAGATTGAAAGCATGCTTTAATTATTTCAGTTCAGTCCTTTATTCGTGGATAAAATTGCCACCCTGGCGTACATGGGTCACAAACGTCAACGAGCTCCGGCAATAAGAGTCCTCCAATTGCCTAACATGGGGACTCACATACGTACCATTTCTCCAGCTATATGGCAGAATTACAAAACCACATTACAGAATATTTACTGCCAACGTATGGCTGTTTTAGTCAGTGCTTGCGAACCGGATTGGTCCTTGCTCTGGACTACAAGCATTCAGCTGCTTGGAACTGACCTGCATCGCGGTGCTGGTCTGATAAATAATCTTCTCAGTGTTGAAGAAAAGGCGTTCAAATCGGTCGACACAGTTGTCCGCAGGTATGGTATAGTATGAGTTTATTCAGTCCTGATTTAACACAAAGATGTGAACTAGATGGAAATTTTTCAAGGCAAATAAGTTTCAGAATGATGAAAAATGTAAAAGACTGATGATATTTTAACTTGTGTGTTACACAGGCAGGCTTTTTTATCCTGGAAACTTATAGTGGATAACTTTGCTCTTGATGAGCAGGAGCTCGCTACAGCAAGGAGAGTAAAGCTCCTCTGTATTCCATTGAATGCCAAGAACAGTAAGACAGAGTCAATGACATTAACAAAATTGGAAGTATGGTGGCATCTTATCTACAAGCTCTACAGACACATTGATAAGTTCACAAATCCAGTCCTCACACAGTTTCTGAACTTTTGTTTCGGTCCTCTGGGCGACACTCCTCTACTATCCTCAAAATTTAATGTCATAGCTTCTCCTGGTAAAAGATTTTCCAAAACTAAACTAGTCGCGGTAGACGCGCTCCTTCAACTCCTTACCGACAATCCGGAAGATTTGAAATTGGTAAAATCATCTTTGGAAGAAAAACTTCCATCACCAATAAGCACTGAAGTATTTCAAGACTGTCATAAAGCCTTTATACACTCTGTCGGCGAGGCTTGTCTTGCTCTCGCTCTTCTAGGCCACAGGGAATTGGATGCTAGAGTTCAAATCATCGCTACTCTATGGAGAGTTCTTCTTGTTAGAGTCCAAGGTGCTAAAGACGAAGCTAAGGTGGGTCAAAGTTTGAAGAAAATTAAAAACATCGTCGGCCGGTTGTAAGACATTGCTTTGCATTCACGTTTTTTATTCATATTAATATCGTTAAATTTCAGGTCAATATGTACAAAGAAATTATGTTACTCGTTGTGGAATTAAGCGAACATTCTGACAAGCCAGTCATCAGAGATTCCATATTAGATACCATACTACCAAGTCTTGACGAATTTCCAGACAATTATGTTTTCCACTTTGAAACAATCGTTGGTTTGATGTCCGTCGTTACAAAGCCGGCAATCCTGAACAAGATCATAAAGTGAGTATATTCGGGAAAGTAGAAAGCACTCTGAGATACATGCAAGTAAATCTGAACACTGAATTACCACGTTTGTGTCAATGGTCTGTTTAAAGAAAGCACCACGACTTGATCAAACGGCTATTATGGCGAGGAGTTAAGCCGCCCCAGGTGTCTGCCACCTATGTACCAAACGCCTTGGAAGTTTTCAAAAAACTCGTGCAGGGACTCGAGTCGATACAACTGGAGTGTGAGGTTTTGTGAGTAGAAGATTAATCTCTGAAGTGTTAATTGATAGAAAAAGTTAAGAGGTATTAACTCCCTTAAAAGAGGTATTAAACGATACTTTTACAGAAAGGGTACATCCATACTGTGGACCATCCTCAGCGAAATGGTAACAAAATATATGACCGATGCCAAAGACATGAACGAAGGAGACGCAGCAGCACATGATTTCAAGACCGTTAAGACTCTGGTCAAATTTCCATTCACTCAACATTTTTCACCCGAATTTTGGCAGGTCAGTAAAAAAAAATCTTACTCTGAATATCGACAGGTTTGATAATTCTGTTTTTATGAAAACTTTACGTTTATTGATTACAGCACAAAAAGACCGGCTTTGTATGGAAGACACTTTACAGGCAATTCGATCTCCAAACTAGTCTAGTTCCCACTGTAAAGCCAAACGAACTTGTATCATTTACCATTGCCCTGATACAGGATGCTGTCAAGGCGGATAGACGATGTGCCGGTTTTGCAGTGACCTGTGTAGATGGAATATTGACAACTATGAACTACAAGCACGTGCTTGGTACAGCAAAGAAATCTGAAATTATTCAAAATAGTCGCATTGTTTTATTTTAATTATCAAAATTCATAATCTTTTCTCTCTTCCTTTGTTTGCAGAGGAAAATGGTTTCCTAGCTATAGTAAAGCTCATGAATGACCTCTGCATTCTCAATCTAACCGACGGTAAAACTAAGGATTGCGAAACCGCGCTCAGGGAGCTTTCCTCTGTGCTGATTACGCTATATGGACATGCACCCAACAAGGTAGTGGCATGCTTAGAAGCAGTCCGACCAGCAATGGAACACATGCTCAAGCCGTGCAACGAAGAGAGTCTGGTAAAAGAGGTAATTCGAAATTTTGAGGCTCAGAAAATCGAAGGGCTTCGTTTTTTTTTTTGTATTTACAGCTGGATTTTCGCACTCCGGTTTATTCTTGTATCTAAAACTTCATATTTTCTCCTTTATCTTAGATCGCGAGTACCTGGGAGACTGTGATGAGCATTTTCAAGGGTTTAGGAGGCCTTTTATCACCCGACTTGATAAAGTCCTACCAAGGTGCAATCACGCTGGCCTTGCGGCACCAGGAATCTGATATAGTTTCTCAAACGCTGTCTTGCCTGGAAACAGAGGAGTACATGAAGGGACCTACGAAGGATTTGGTCGAATCTTTCCTGAAGGACATTGATGTGGATAAATTTAAGAAAAGAACGGGGGGAACAGAAGCGCCGGAAAATGGTCAGAAGCACATGAAACCAACTAGACTTACCGGCAGTTTTCTAAACAGAAAAACTGCCAGCCCCAAGCCCGTTACTTTGACTCAAAAATCAAAAGACGAGAGAAAATCACCGTATTTCCCAGAGCCAGAATCACAGGTTCGAAAATATTTTTATAGGAATAATACAGGTCTTCAAATAATCATTTGAAAATATTATTAAAATGACAGTTAACACATTTTTATTTTATAGGATTACGTCGTGATTAAAACAGACTTCAAATTCGACGCTAAACGGCTAACCGAACATCAGAAGGAGTCTCTTTTGAGAAGGCGAGAGGATATCCCAGCCCTTTACAACGATTTGTCACAGTCCTGTTCTCAAGATACTCAAAAGATCCAGGAATGGTTTGACAAAAAGAAGACCGAGGTAGACAAAGGAGTAGCCAATACCACAGCAAGCAATCCAAACATCATTACAGCATCTGCCGTTTCTGAACCTGAGCCTCTGAGCATTGACGTCAGCGACGCGAATAAAGAAAACAAACTTGCTGAGACTTCAAGCTCAGCCAAAGATAAGACAAAGTCTAAAGAAGGGGAGGAGCAGAAGGCAGGTGCTGAGAACGATAAAATAATTGAAAAAACAACAGTGAGCGAAGATCAGAACCCTGGAAAATCATCAGTGGACGAAATTCTATCCCCGAATAACGTTTCCGACGATAACATCGACTCGGCTAATATTGTGGCTAAAAAATTGAACTTTGAATCGCGCACGGAGTTTCCTGACGACGGATCATCATCGCATAAATTTCCGGAGGCGCCTTCAACATCCCGTATTTCAGAGGCGGCGGAAGAAAAGCCGAAAAAACCTACGAAACTTAAGGAACCTGAAACGGTCAGAGATTTACTTGCCCAGGAAGTGGCAATGCGGAAAGAGGCGAAGCGGGGAATGAAGAGAAAAGCGGCTGCTGCTATTTCGGACAGTGATAGCGAGGGAAATGTCGCTCAGGGCAGAAGGAAAAAAAAGATTGTTACTTCCACAATGACCACAACTTCGGCAGAAGTACAGAGCGATTCCGACAGCGTAAAATCAACTGAGAGCGAAGAGGCGTTGAGACAACTCAGCAAAAGAACCAAAACTGAGATGTCCAGGCTTCAGATCAACATGGTTTTTGATAGCAAGCAGTTCTCTACTCTGCCAAGTCGCAGACGGTCAAAAATTAATTACGAGGATGATCAAGAGCCATCCAACAATGACCGAGACTCCCCAGAGACCAGTAAATCAACTAGACAAAAAGTTCTTAAACCAACAACGCAGGAATCTGCCAAAGCTCGAGTTAAGGCGGTAGAAAAGGACCCAAAGACTGTCATGGGACCAAAATCTGTTAGGAAACGGGGTAGGCCGTCTAAAAATTCTGTGCAGGATGAACAGCCGCCCGAAAATACACAGGCAGAGATTTCTCCTAGTCATGTTGTCAGCTCAAGCTCAGAAGAGACGATTAGCACTGTTCCGAGCGATCATAAATCGAACAAAATCAAAGTGCAGGAGAGCATGGAATCTAGCGACGGCAAAGAAGCACCGGAACCAGTCAAGGAGGTGATTGTAGATGACTCGAGCGGCACAGAAAACAATTCTGAACAGTCAGGATGTCCGAGTATGAATGATTCTGAGGAAATTGTGGAGAGCTCACAAGCATCTAGTGTCAGTTCAATCGTGAATTTGGAAAAGAAGTATAGCAACAAACAGTGCTTTATAAGAATCAACAAGATGAAGAGCATGCAGCCTGGACAGAGCATTGAACTTGATGTTGGAAATGAAAAAACAAAGATTATTAAGGGACTGAAACCTGACAGTCCCTTCAAGGTCTGCACAGCCGAGATTTTGAACGTCGAGACTCCAGTGAGAGAACTATCCGTCAACGAGGATGATCCGATGACAGAAAAGCCGGAAATGGCGAAGGAAAAGGCAGCCGTGTCCCCTAATCTCCGCAATGAATCTACCGAGAATATATCCGACTCTGTCACGCCTGTTAACGTGGAAGTGGAGGTAGAGCGAACGCCTGTCATTACTGAGGCAAATTCCACGTCTCCTGAATTGAGGCCGATACCGCCAGATGCTTCGTTTTCGCCAATTAGACTCCCTCCTTCTTTGCTGAACTCATCATCGCCGAAAAACAGCCTGAAAAAATACTCAAAATTGATGTCTGTAACTCCGAAGGGACGCACTGCGCATATGTTAGGACTTGTCACTAAACAGGCAATAGCAGAAACTAGACAGGACGTTGTTATAGAGGATGATAATTCGCCGGGTAAAAAGAGGGCCAAGGAAGTTGACGAGGATATTGCGGTCGGAAAAAAAGAGAGACTTCTTGTACTGAAGGAGCCTGAGCGGCTTGGAAGTCCGAGTGGAAGCAGACAGGAGAAGATATTCAATAAGATGAGAATACCGCCGGATAACGAAGCTCCGGTAACAGTCAGAAGCCTTTTTGGAAATCTTAAAAATGATGGTGAAAAATTGTTCCCAGGAAATAGTTCGGAAAAGGAACGAACTGCTGCCGGGACTGTCGTCGCTACTGCCCAGAGTAATAAGACGAGAGAAAAGACAGACGAAGATAACACGTCTCCAATAGAAGAGAAAGAGATGCTACCTATGCTGGAATGGTCCAGTGCAAATCCACCGTCACTTACAGCTTCGCCAAGCGCTAGCATACTAAAACGGCAACGTCAATTACAGATTGAAAATGATCCTGAGAGCCCGACCGCCTGCAAGAGGAAACGAGTGAGTTTTGCAGATCCGCCAGTATCCAAGGAAATGGGGTACGAGATTCCAGCCTCTACTGCACCTACTCATAGAATGAGCAAGGTTTCGGGATCCAGGATATTAATTACACGCAAAGATTCCCCCATACGATTGAAGCAGACCAAGATTAAACTGGTCCATTCTTCACCCGGAAGATCCGACAAAGAAACTGACATAGACATAGACAAATCTGAATCCCAGATGACCAGGACATTGAGTGATGAAGGACCAGTGGCAAAGATTGTCGACGATTCGGACAGCCCGGTTATAATATTTCCAGAAAATCAAAATCAATTCGCATATATTTTGAACGATGAAAAAACGGATCCACTATCTCTGCCTAAAATTATGATAGATAATTTTGCAATGGAGATAGAAATAGCGTCTGGTTCTCAAGATCCGAGGATAAGGATTTACAAGGATAAGGAAAAGGATAAAGAAAAGGACAAAGATATTATAGTTATAAAAGAAGTGAATACAACCGGTAAGCCAAAAATTAACGAGACTGAAACACAACAAGATATTTTTGACAATACTGAAGTTGACAACGGGTACAAATCGCCTAAGAACACTGCCAAAAAGAGTCCAAAAGCTAAGACTTCACCAGATGAAAACAGTCTCAGATGTGTGGACATAAACATACTGACTAACCCATCCGTTATAGAAAACAATTCAGCTAGGAGCCAAAGCAGCATGGAGGTCCTCGAGGATACAGTAGATATACAAAATATTACAGGACTTAACTCCACTGCCAATTCTGAGGAGATTTTTTGCAGCAGACCTATTAGGACCAGCACTCAGTCCACAGAGGCAGATACTCTGCCTGTTACTGACTCGGTATTTTCTAATTTACCATTTAGCCAGAATAGTCAGGCTACGAATGACACTATGGAGCTAGACCAGCCCGAGTTGCTTGATTCAACAAGATCGATTTACCCCTCTTTAACGGATTCTACCGCGCCGATAGAATCCGTGATTGGATATCTAGTTGATTCTTTATGGAAACCGCATCTCTCCACCTATCTTCATTCAAAGGGAATTGAGACTGTGGGAAATCTGGCGCAGCTTACTGAACGTGAAGTTAATTGGATTCCAGTAAGGAGGAGTCCGAAGGTACCTTTTGTTAGAAGCGTTTTGCAACACTATGAGAAGTCCGTTATTAGCGCACTCTCTACTGCTTCTACAGTTGACGCTTCACAAGAGTCTGTTACAACCACACCTAATGCATCTATAAGCTCTCTACCACCTTGCAGTACACCCCTTGCTCAATCCTCTTCACTTCGTCCACCGCTAGAGGTGACTGCTGCTGGTCGTTCGATTGATGAATCCATTAGGCTGCCTCAGAAAGTGACTAAAACAACAGAGACTCAAGTTACTATCGAGGAATTACTCGAAGAGCTCGAACCAACTGTCGTACTTAAGAGCGCGATAAAAAGATGCTCGGCTGAAAGTATTTTGGCTAATTATAAGGTGAGGATATTTTCGTTTGTTTATTTCCGTTTAGTCTTAGGATTTCAAAAATATCTTGAGAAAATTCTGAAATTCAAGTATTGTTGAATTGATGCGTGAACAGACGGCAATTAGGTCTCTCAAAGGACCGTAACTATAAAAGTACATTGAAGTATTCTCATTAAAATTGTGATCTTTTTTTTAGCTGAAAATGAAAAACATGGCTGACGAAGACCTGGAACGTGAGACGATAAAAATGCTTGGAATAGAGCTGAAAAATCATACAGACGCTCATTTGAAATCGGCATGCCGTGCCTCAGGCGTGAGCAAAGTGCTGGGTCGATTGCCTGACATTTTCAACAATGATAAACAGTTCTTTTCAAAAGTCCTGACGACTTATAGGCGCAAGCTTCAAGTAGCGGATTGTTTGCATGGCCTGGACTTTGAGGAGATAAAAGCGGCGATCTGTCAGCGATGTACTTCCTCGGATCTTGCCGAAATGTTATCGAAAAAATTGAAAGAGGAAGAAGAAGCGGGAGTCACAACTCCAATGACAGAACTCTCCAGCCTCCAAGCTATGCTGAAGCGTATGCCTAAGGACTTGATAATAAGCCACACTGTCGCTAACGAAGAGTTGATCTCACCGCTTATAGTCCTAGATATCGCTCTTCAAAATAACAGTTCGGCGGACATTTCCTTAGCCTTAGAAGGGCAGCCTAGCAGCGTGAGAAATCGGGTTTTTGGAGACCTTTGTACCATCGAAGCCTTATCAACGCAAATTGAGAGGAATTTGCCGGAAGAAACATTGACAGAGATTTTCAAAACGATCAGCAAAAAGCTCGACGCCCCAAAGCTACTCGATGCCTTTAACGCTATTATGAAAGAAAAATTCCTTCAGCAAAAACCACCGTCGTCCTCGCCACCCCCAAACACATAAAGGTTCATATTATCCTGGTCATTTGACCCTAAAATTCCTACATTATTTTCAGTTCTAGTTATTTTTTTTTAATTTAATTTTTTTTTTTTGCTGTCTTTCATTTATGCGACGTGATGATGATGACGTGATTCTTTCTACCGGTACATAATTCACTCGGTTTATTTTATTTTTTTTTCTTTCCGTTTATTTTAATCAATTCGAAATACGAACAACTCGAGTAGGCCGTGCGGTAGAAAATTTGGTACGCTTTATGTTGATAGTTTTTAACTATAAAAATTCAGCGTTGTAAATATAATGATACATAGTATAATAACTAACGATTAGTTTAGTATTGACGTCTGATTTATTTAATATGTAATAACATAGTTCATACAGTTGGTACTTTATTTATGGATATATAGCTGTCGATCTTATTTAAAGGTTTATATATTAATTGAATTTCATATTACTACGCAGGTATTTTATCAGTGACTTTGTTTGAAGATCGGACATATTCATTGTTACGCGTGCATTACAATTATCAAGTTTCCTTGTTTGATTGTCAATGAATCTATTACCCACATATATTGTTAATTTAGGTATCATTATCATTTTTTATTTATACATATTACGAGAAATATTATCAACTACCTTCCTCCCCTCCCTTCCCATGTACTGTACTGGATGATTAGATTATAATATCACGTTCATAATCTTATTCCCGTGAATGGACTAAATGTGAATGATAAAAGTGAAGAAAATTTAAACGACTTGTTTGAATGGATAATCAATCGAATCCAAAAAGAAAAAAAAAATCCTAATTCAAATTTTAACTTAATGAAAAAGAGGAGAAGTTCTGTTCTTGGAAAAAAAAAAAAAACCAAAAAAAGTTTTTGCAAGACTGTCTTAATGTTATAAAATTATACGTTTTCAAAATTGTATCTGCTAGGCAGATATGTAGGTACTTGCATTCCGTGAGTACTTGACGTACTTTACAGTAATAAACTTATACCTGAGATACGATTACGGTGTTTATTATTATTGTTATTATTATTATTACTATTATTAAAAAAAAAAACAAAAAAAAATCAGCTACATTTCCCTATATGTATCTAGAAAATATCGCATTAGATCGAAAAACTCTAATAGTGAAATTATGCTCTTGGATATGAAATAAAAGTTAATTTTATGTTAATGATACAAATTGAAGAGTTTCGTAGTGCGCCTGATTATATGCAATCCAATTTACTGCGGCGTGATCACGAACTACTTTGCACCTAACAAAGCAGACGACGATTTGACAAACGTAACCTAGAAAATCTTAAATTTAAAAATTTAACCTCAGAAGACATTTCTAGAAACATGTTATGATGAGCAGTGATATATACTGCGTTGATGAAGATGAAGACGTTGTGATTGCGGTAAGTTATAGCCTACGTCTTATTTACGCAACACATTCTCCGTAAATTTTACTTATTTCTTATTGTATAATTTCAGGGCAGCGAGCTTCACGAAGCTCTATCAAAAATGGGCTATTCAGATTATGAAATAGTTCCTGTTGCCAATCAAGAACCATCAGCAATCGCAGATGATCGCAAACCTGTTCCAAAGGTCTGTTGCAGTCTCTATTCGGTGTTTTTTTTATCCAGCTCTAAGTAGAAATAAACATTTCGAAACAAAGTGATATGATTGGCCCTTTCTGTTAGATTTGACCAATCCTATCGTGTCGCGTTGAATGTGGTGCTGTGTTTGTTTGCTGAAGAGCTACCTAAAGGTTTTCATTTTCAACAATTTCTAATCCGTTCTTTGATTTGTTTCTAGGAAAAATCTGATGGTTGGGTTTATCAAGTTTTACGTAGTCAAATATTCAACATTTATCGATTTATAACAAAGGTAGAGGTACAATGGAAACTGATTTATAAGTTTCGAACGCTTTTTCAAATTGTAAACGCATATGTTTTGCTTTATCGACGGTTTTAATATACAAAATATTGTTGCTAGGATGAAAAAGCCTTGAAAAGGCAATTGACCATAATATCTGAAGCACAACATCTCCTAGATGATCATGCGGATTTTATTAAAAATCTTTCAGAAGAAGGTTGTGAAACCGAAGTAAAGTAAGGCATCAGAGTTCTTCAGAATTCAGCCGCAATTTTTTAAGGTTGATGAAGCGATTGAGGATTAATGGTTTCTCATCTTCTGTTTCAGTCGGATTGACAACTTTCTATCATACTTAAAATACGCGGGAATAACGACTGTAGGATTCTACTTCATCAATCGTTTGAAACCATCTATCTGGATAGTAGCTTTACGCGCGCTAACCGCGGCGCAGTTCAAATATACCAAATGGCGAACTATTCGGGATTTGAAAAGACTGATATCCGAACAAAACGAGCTTTATTACACTTATAAAAGAGCGCTGAGAATTCTGAATCACTCTTTCAAAATGAGTACGAGCGCGAAACAGTCAGGATCAAAATTCGCGTAAGTGGATGAAAAGTCGACAGACTATATACCGATCTTTAACAATGAAATGAAACACTGCTTTCTTTCTTTCGTTTCTTTTATACAACAGCGATATTGGCGCAGATAAACTGAAATTCTTGCAACCAATTACGGAAAAGACGTTGAAATCTCTTAGAACTATGTCGACTGCGTATTATGGAACTACTTTGAGAATGACTGAGCTTTTGCCGGATATATCGCGGCAGGATTTCGAGTCTCAGATCACGTATTTCAACGAGGACAGCTTCACGAATTGTGGGGAAATCACCTACAATACTTTAAAGGTGTATAACGTATCAGAAATCTGACGAATCGTTACACTCTAGGACGCAATTAACTCTTTGTTATATTTTCAGCAACTATTCTACAAATTTGTACTCATACAATCAGAAATGTTGCTTTCATTCGCTGTTCTTCGCCACAGCGATCCCAACGATATATGCGACGAAATAAAACGGGGAATGAAAGTAGATCGCAGAGTTCAACAGCTTCTCAGATTAACAACTGATCACAGAACTTCGATGATGAAAATGGTCGATAATTTCCAGAAGCATAAATTAACCGCGGTAGAAAATAAGTACAGGTGAAAAAACGACTTCTAATCAATTGCTGCTCGGATTTTCGAGCCGTTTTGAACGTTCTTTCTCTTCTATCTTGCAGAGGCTTTCCTGGCTCAAAGTGGCAAGATCTTTACGTTCGTCTCCACCTAACATCTCACAAGATGCAAAAAGCTTATGATAACATAACGTCCGTACTAGAAGAGATAGAAAATCATTTAGACAGAGGAACCGACGAAACTGAGCTTATGAAAACGTTGAAAACGAAATTGGACGACGTGTGCAACGACGCAGATAAGGCAAGGGACTTGGCACTGCTGAGCTCGTTGTTAATTTCGAAAATGCGACAAGCTCGAGATTCAGGAGAGAAACAGAATGCGGATGACGATGATGGTGCGGTCGAAATATCACGGCGGGATATTCCCGTGGTCAAGGACACAGATCCGGAAATAATTGATGAAGTTTTTGAAGAGTATATCAGAGAACGATACACTGATGCTCTGCGCGACGAAGACGGAAACGATTATTTGGAGGGAACTTATAAGCTTGATAAATTGCTGTCCAAGAATCTGATGAGCGAGTTGAAAGAAGCTCTGATTGACAAGGAAAAAGATACCAAAGAAAGAGAGTCCAGGGCTTTGAAACGGATGAATAAAAGCCCGATAAATGAAATTACCACAGAGGATGGCTCAGATGGCAATCTTTCTTCGGATCTTGATCGTGAAATTGGATCCAGTGGTTCAAATCAATCACCGAAGCTTGAGTCAGCTAATGGTTCTGTGATAGATGAACCGGAAACTGAGCAACCAAGGTTAAACTGCATTCCAAGGCCACCGCCTCCACCGATGCCGAAAGAATGCAATCCGTTGAGAAGTGAATTAAGAGAAGTTGAAGAAATCGAAAACCGATCACCCAAATGCTTCGTTCCTTTGCCAAGTTCCGGTTCCATCCAAATACCTTTGTTCTTATCTAATAACGAGGAAACTTTTATTGGCAGTGGAGAAAATTCCGATGAAGATGATGCAAGCGAAGAATGTAAAGAAGAAGATGGAGAAGAAGAAGATAAGGCGATTGTGATTCCTGATTCTTAAACAAAAACAAAAATTCTCTTGAATAAATAAATACTGTACAAAATTTTTCAATACTGAATTTATAATAAAGTATTGAGTGGCCTCTGACGTATGTATTTAACAGTATATCTCCTCGGTGATCTAATCGATGCTTGCACATTTTTTTTATTATGATCACGGTCATTCGATGATAAAAAAAAGTCAGTCAATCGTAAAAAAATTCCCGTTCTTTCGTTCTAAATTTTCGCATGACGAATGGAGACAATTCTAATGTTATCTAATACACCCAATACCGCGATGAACACTGCAGTGACAGAATTCAAGTGAGATCCTAACCTAAAAGTGAAGCTGTCCACGCACTGTTGTTCTCTGTTAAATTCATTGAATGTAAGTAATTAGTTCGACTTTCGATCAAGTTGATTTGATCAGTATCAAAACTAATGTGCAATTTTACTAAAATTACGATTTTTTTATCCTCAAAACGTAAGAACCATAGCTAAAACTTGAAAAAATAGAAATATTTTAAGGTGTTGTCATAGAGAAGTCGAACGGTTATAAAGATATGTGAATATTGTTAATAATTCTCTGCCGTGTAGATTGAAAATAGAAAAGTCAGTCATTCATTAGAGTTGACGAAAAATCTAAACTTTATTATATTTCAATATTTTGACTGCAGATTAATAATAAAAAAATTTATTCTCTTTATTTTTAAACTGTTTCAGCGTAAATATAAATATATTGCCAGCTCCGATAGCTAAAGAGCTGCGGCTGGATCCAAATATACCGATCAAATCGAGAATTGTGTACAAAACCGAGACTACAGGGTTTACCATAAGGAGTAATCAAACTTTGGCGCTTGTAGCTATTTCAAAAATCACCTCGGAAAAAATATTTGACATGTTTATATTGACAAAATGGAAAAACTCAAGAATACCGCAAGGATTGACAAAATAGAAAATTACGTTTTAAAATGAAAAATAAAATAAATAGTATACTGTTTTGGAAACGTTAATTATCCCTTTCTTTATCTATATTTTGGCAGTTTCAAAAAATCTATGTATTTCTTACTTCGCTCTATTAGTTTCGATCATCGATTTACCAAACGACATATTTTTGCTATAATTCCTTTGAGCTCTTTAGATTGTTGTTACTTATGAACTCTAGTTACTAAATTCGAATAAGTTTGATAAATAAATCGGAAATGTTGTCCGTACTTCGCGGGGCTCGTCCCGCTTATATCAATTTTCGAATCAAACAACAAACGCTTGTGTTTTGTGGCGGTTTTTCTACTCGGTCGGTAAAAAATATCTCTAAGTTTCCGGTCCAGAAATTCAAGTTTAAAATACTGCGCTACGATATTCCCGCTAAAACCAGAATTCAAAACCGTGAATTTCATACAACTGATCGGCGAGATATCCCACCGATTTTCGCAGTTCTGCTAAGGCCAGTATTGCGCATAGGTGCTTTCATCTTTGGTAGAACGATAAGGAAATGGTGGTTGAAAAAAGATGCCAGTGAACGCAAGCGATACGCGGATTGGTTTCGAAAGAGGAGACCATATTTTTTCGGTGAGATTCAACCTTAGCTTAATGCGTTTTTTGCAGTTTTCTATCTCCGAATACGATCCCTATTAATGCATATTATGTTCATATAAATTCAGGAATATTTGGTGCGATTTTCTCGATGATTTTGATATTCTATTTAACGCATATCGAGAAGACTCCGATAACGAATCGTCCCCGTTTCATTATGTTCACGAAAAAACAGCAGGCGGTCTTTGCTAAACTCATGTTCGATATGGTACGTACAAAAACACAGATACTATACGCATACGTGTGTATGTAGTATAATAAGATATACGAAGAAAATGAACTTCGAATAATTTATATCATATCCTAATTCAATTACAGCAACTGGAGCAGTGCAAAGATAACATCCTCCCAAAAACTGATCCGATATACAAGCCAATAATTGAATTAACAAACTACCTCTTAAACCAAAACGATGACTTGGACTTTATCAAGGAAAGACAATGGTCTGTGACCATCGTCAACGATCCATCTATAAGAAACGCGTTTGTTCTACCTGTTCGTACAATTCAAAGATATTTCGTCGTTAATTGACCAGCATATATAACTTAATCCGAGAATTCTATCTTTCAAAAGCTTCAAAATTCCCGCGGGAATTTCCAGACTAATTATGCTCGTGTTAATTACTATATTATATTTCAGGGAGGTAACATCTTTATTTTCACCGGGATTCTTGACGTGGTTGAAAATTTCGATCAACTAGCGTTCGTACTAGCTCATGAAATTGCACATGCATTATTGAACCATTCGGTGAGAGTTTTTCCATTTTTTCTTCTATGATCTACTCATCAAAAATGCCCTAAAATAAATATGAATATTTACACATATTTTTGTTTAGATCGAGCAAGTTTCAAACGGATTTATAGTCGACCTTCTACTAGCATTACCGCTAATAAGTATCTGGGTGTTGTTCCCCGACCTAGTTGCTGCGATTTTTCAGTTTACTGGGCAACTTTTTTTCAACATTTTTCACGATCTACCCTACAGCAGGGCGCTGGAAGAAGAAGCTGACGAAGTTGGACTGACGTTGGCAGCTAAGGTATAAGCTCAGCTTATTCGGGTTTGCTAGTTAAATTTACGAAAGTAAAAATCCAGGAATTAGTCATCATTAAAATGATCCCTTATTTTCAAATAGTTCTTCCGAATAATTTCATATGGTATGTATGTAGATGGACAAAAATCCTCGATGTCTAATAAGTGTTCGCCGCATTGTTCTTCGGTTTTTTTTTTGTTTATATTAAGAACGGGTCAAATGGATCGATTTTGGGTTCTCCTGATTAATTTTGAGGGTATTTGGTTAACTTATGACCAAATTTGGGGTCAAATGGGAATTTTGGGTTCTACTGAGTGTCAAATTAGTGCGATTTTTGGCTTCTACTGATCTGCTAATCTTGTTAATCCGTTAGTCATGCGCCGATGTTCGAGAAGCGGTCGTTTTTTGGGGATTGATGCGATGCCTTAACGAGTTGGGAGCGGAACCCAAGGATATTGATATACCGTGGCTATCTACACACCCGAATCACAAAGATCGGGAAAAGATGTTGGATGAAAAAATGTCGAAGGCTATTGCTCTCCGTGGCGACAAGGTATATTTGCATTACTTTAATACAACACGCTGTACCTAATTATTTTGACGAAATCTTCTTATTGGCGCTAAAAAAAGAAACAAAAAAAAAACTTTTGAATCAACGACAATTGTATTTCTGATTCAAATGATCTGTATTGTTAACAGTGCCCCGCGTTGAACCCGATTGATCCGAGAGAAAAATTCTACGAACGATCGCCAAAAGAAATCGAGGCGGCTTTCAAAAGACGTGGTCTTATTTGATTATACAATTTATATGTATGTATTTTCGCGGGAAGGATTAGTTTAAAGTATAATTATTGTTTTAGTATATTAGTAACGGGATAATTATTTAGTTTTAGCTGATCTACGAAATTGTAAAATGTAATTACGCAATACTCTGTTGAAAAATAGTATCTGTGCGCTCTGTATATTATAAAAATGTAAAATATGTAATTATTAATGACACATATAATATAGAAGTCCGATTACACGTGAAACTAGTTAAATGAAATCATCTTGTATTAAAATTGTTGATATATAATGAACATGCATTATTATAGCGAACTGTCGTATCCTTCATTAGATTTCCTATATAAGATCACGAACAATCAATCGTTGCATTATTAACCCTCCTTGCTTGCTTGGAAATTAAAATCATGAAAATGGCATTTGCACTAATTAGCGGCCCGATCTCCCCTGATATCATAACACTCATCTTTCTCCTACACTTGAATGCACTTCAATCAAAATCCGAAAAACTCTCTCGGATAAAATGTAGTCTATATTGTGAGAACTTGTATAGCAGAAAGGAAATGAAAAGAGACTCCATGAAATGTGATGCATATACATAAGAAATGATAAGAAAATGATTACAAATGGTTACAAATTGTACATAACGTTGACAATAAGAAATATTGTATTGATGCTGCAGCAATAAATTACCAGATATACCTATAAATAATGACTTCGTTATTTTCCATTCTCCCCTTCCTGCGACTCTTTATTTCAGATGTTAAACAACGTAAGCGAATTTTAATAATTTTAATAAAGTACGATCGATTAATTTCGAAAATCCAAAATAACTTAACATATACAGTTCGATTCATTATATTAAGGAATAGGAAACTGTTGGGGAACAATAATGAGAAATTAGCAGGTGAATATTCTCATAAAATCAACATCGTATGTATTTATTAATACTTAATAGTTTTATAAAAATACAGCTGATATTGTTATTGGAGTTTCGCGCTGCTGAACAAAAAAAATCAGAAACAAACCCAAAGACAGAAATAAAAAAAAAAAAAAAAAAAAAATTATAATAAAAACTAATAAAGTTTAGTGTTATTTTTCTAACTGCAGACGCGACTGGAACATAACAACTGCAGGTCTCAATTTTAATCCTTGACTACCGCACTTTCGCTCATAAATATACATTTTTCCGTTTAGTTATAATAATATATAAGTGAAATAGTTCGCCGACAAATATATTATCACCTATTACACATAGTTTTTGTTAAAAATATCCAAAGAGCCAAATGGATAATACTACGAATCGTAAAAAATTTCTGTTACCTATACATACATTACGAAAATAATGTACCTCTTCTGTTCACTTGCGAATAAAAAGCTGAATTATAGTAACCTTTACTGTTCTTCTATAAAAACCATTACAATTATTTATAAAAAAAAAAAAAGGCAAACTTAAGATAAGTACCCTTTGCTGTTATCATTTGAAAAACTAATTAAGGATGTTGAAAAAGGTCTGAATAAAGAAAAAAATATATATTGGCAATAAATAAACGGAAACTTAGCATTGCGGTGTAAAAATTACTTTGATATTCTAAATTTTCACGTTATTTGGCGTTACAAAATCCTGAGATTTGAGTTTCAACGAATCTATATGTATAAGGCACTATCGTATACAATGACAGATGGTGCCTGAGAAATGAATAGACTACAGTGTGTTAGGTGGTGGTATAGTGGTAGTGGTAGTGGAAAATTTTCATTTTTATTTTTTTTTTTTTTTTGTAGGGGTAGGAATATTTTTAGGCCTTTGAATAAAGATAAAAAAAAACCAAAAAAATATTTATATGTATTTGGTAGGTAAATTATACAATGTGGTGCAGCTTGATGAAAGCGAAAATATATTTCTATTGAAACTAGTACCGAAGCATTTGAAAGTTGAAAATTGTCAAAACAAAGAAGAAATTTAATGTTGTAAATAAATTTCAAATATCCATTCTATTTATTAAAAAAAAAATTAAAAAAATTGTCAAGACTTTAAATAAAACAATAACAATTAATCATTAATTCGTAATCGCGATTGGCAAATCAGTAAATTTAAAATGATAATTAGGTATATATATATTTTTTTGTTTCAAACGAGCAAGTACTACACTACAATAAGTAGCTGGCGTGGTATTATAGTGTCATTAAAAATTTATCTAAAACTACGATCTTCAATGACTTCTTTTACTCCCGTTGTATATATCGTTATGGGCAGATTTCCCTAATCATTAAAGCACAACGAATAACGTCATAATATAAGTAACGCAGGTAATACTGAATCAATAAAACTTATGCTCTGTGTTGTTAAACGCGAGTTTTCTTTACCTTTACCACATACTATACATACATATGTATTCCAACGTTTATTCAAACGTTATAACGATCAGTTGATAATAATACTTACAAAACTGTATTTCCTAAGGCAAAATAGGAAGTTAAATTACACTTTGTTGCCAAACAGGCCAGAGGTTTTCCCCCGCAATTTATCTACGCACAATTATTACCTCTAACGACTCGACTAAATTATTAAATTATCTTCTGTCATTTATCCTTTTTTGCCTTTTTTACTCGCTCTCCTCATCTTTCTCAACGTTTCTAATAACTGAAATAATTAAATTCATTATCACCTCGGATTCAGTCAATATAAATAATCTATGAGAACTTACCGATAGTAGTTGGGCTTGAAAGGACCAGCCTTGTTAAGGCCCATGTATTTTGCTTGCTCATCACTAAGTTCTGTTAAGTGAGCATCAAACGTTGGCAAATGCAACGAAGCAACGTACTCATCTGTATTAAAAATAATGGAACATTGAAACTCTGAAGAAGTTAATAAAAAATAATCAATGGACCGAGAATTTCATTCTGCTTTTGATAGACTCACCCATTTTTTTTGGTAGCAAATAAACATCGCTTTTGTATCTTCCCTGTGGCGCGTTGAAAAGTTCAATTAATGCAAGCGCTTGGGTCGCAGCTGTTATGGATACAACAAACGATGGTATACTGGAGCATGATAAATTGACTAATCTTCCTTCGGCTAACAAAACAATGCGTTTGCCATCGGGCCAGATGACATGGTCAACTTGAGATCTAACTTTCTCCCACGTTAGGTCAGGTGTCCGCAAGCTGTTCTGTTTTAAGAATGGATTGATCAGAGAAACGGAAGTGGTGCTTGTCGTGTGTTAGAAAAAATGTGTACAGAGTACTTTATAAACCTACAATGTCTATTTCCGTGTTACTGTGCCCCATGTTACAGACAACAGATCCATTTTTCATCTTGTCCATGTGGTCACGGGTAACAACGTTCTTATTTCCAGTTGCAGTTATGACTATGTCAACGTTTCTGATAACTTCGTTGAGCTTTACAACCCTGAAGCCGTCCATGCTGAATAGATAATTTTGAATAAGAATTTTATTGCTCTGCGAAAGTCAACTAGATTGGAAAACGCTCAGTTTTGGATATCACACCTGGCTTGTAGAGCGCAAATTGGATCTATCTCAGTTATGTAGACAATACAACCCAGTCCTTTGAGAGCTTGACAACAACCCTTTCCAACTTCCCCATACCCACAGATCACGACTTGTTTACCCCCGAACATAACATCCGTGGATCTCTTCAAACTGCATATAAAATTCATATTTTTATTAATATTTATCTTAAATTACGCATTTGGTAATTAGTAACACACTAATTATAGAATTCGATGACGTGTTTCATTAATAAATGTACATTATAATCTTGACACATGTTTGAAAAATGAATTTTACATATCATTTAGTCGGCAGGTGCTCATTCTATAACGTGTTGATTGTATAATTAGCAATTTGGTGCTCTGCGGAATGTATAATTATTTTCCAAAGATACATATGTATTTCGCAACAATTGTGTTTGCAATAATTACGCAATATCTTTTTATAACAATTTGCATAGCTCTAAGTTTCATTGCGACATTTTATTAGTCGATAATAAAAAGCCTTGACTTATTTCTAATACCATAAAAGAAAGAGTCATAAACACATAAGAGACTTTCCTATTCATTGGTTACGAAACATTTTACAGATGTTGTTTTGCTCACAGGTAGAAAAACGTTCTAAAATGATTTCATCAAGAAATAATAGCTGGACAAAAAGTCAGCCCTGTTTCTTCACGACTTGGAACAGCTCTCAGCCTCAAAAGCTGTTCCATGTCAAGCAGGATTTAAAAAATCGCTCCAATTTTTTAACGAATTTTGTCTCTTAAATAAAGAAACACTTTATTCAGCCCTCTTTTTCGTACCTGTCGATAATGCTTTCGCGACAGCTGTAGAGATTGTCGAATTTAGTTTTAGTCACACTGTCGTTGACATTCATTGCTGGAACGGACAGTTTTCCAGCTTTAGAAAGCTGGTAAAGTCTGTGTACACCCGTAACACTTTCCTCGACAATTCCTGTGCCGTTGAGAGAGAGAGAAAAGAAAAACAAAATAAACAAATATAGAATGAAACAAAAATAGCCTAGAGTTTTTTTTCACAGTTATTTTTGTCCTGAAGGAATGAAGATTCATTCCTGGTCAAACATATAATTTCTACAATTATTACCCTGGATCATTTTGAACATTGATGGATATTTTTTAAGCATTAAATGCGTCGCATCTCCTCCATCATCCAGAATCATATTAGGCTGCCAGTTCTCAGCGGCTACACACTTGTCAATGCACCACCAAAAGTCTTCTTCTGTCTCTCCTCGCCATGCAAATATAGAGAAATTCGCGTGAGCGAGTGCCGCTGCCACCTCATTCTGAGTTGAGTATATGTTACAGGCTGCCCAGCGTATTTGGGCGCCTAACTGAACCAGAGTTTCAACAAGCACTGCTGTTTGCGCATTGATATGGGTACAACCGACAATCTTGGCATTCTTTAGTGGCTATAGACGCAGAAAATTTCATTCAAAAAAACTTAGTAAATGAATGCGCGCTTTTTTTCGAATTTACCTTATCGTCAGCAGCGCGTTTTCGCAGTGCCATTATTCCTGGCATTTCTTGTTCAGCTATTTCAATTTCTCTGCGCCCAAATGCGTACTGATTGATATTACGCACGCAAAAATCTGTAAATCCTTTTTCGGTCTTCTGTAGTTTTTCGCGCGGAGATACATCATCCTCGTCGGACGAACTTCCTAAATTTAAGATACTCAAGTACAGTCGTTTGTGGTAAGTATATGAATGAGGTGTTGGAATTTTGGAGAAAAAAAAATTAGCTTGCAGCCAATTATTTCAAAGCAAGACAAAGCTCAAATTGAAAAAAAAAATTATATATACAATATTTACGTTCAGTATGATCAATGTAGAAAAAGTCGACGAAAGGAAATTAACGCTTTTTGACAATCGTGAGGAATGCAACGAAAATCGAAATACAAAATGAAAAGAAATGAAAGAGCAACGTACTCATACCGGAGCTGTAGCTATCGGTGCTGCTTGCAGACAAAGACCGGCTTCTGTAGCGATTTGCTTTCTTCAAGGCTCCAGATTTGGCCTCCTAAAATTTTGGGTATCATTTGAATTCCATTTATCGTCGAAAATCGGACTCAGTCGTTTGACACAGTAGTAGGGAACGTGATAAAGATAAAAAAATCGGAAAATAAACAACACAAATGATGCTATTTATCATTTGAAGGTAAAGGTGTGGTGGCCAAGCCAAAATATAGGCACATGCTACTGATAGACATGATCATACTGTTTTCCTCCTACATATTACAGGTGTGCAGAATAAATGCGGACTGTTACTCCCCGTTCTGTAAGGATACAGGAATTTTTACTTCCAAATGGTTTGAAGGTGAAAATGTAAAGAAATCAGAGTCAGGATTGGAAAATATGAAGATGAGGACTCGCTTTCTTATCAAAAACACATCTTGATACTTGGCAAGAGTGAATGGATAATTTCTTTAAATTTCTCTTCTACATAGGTATGTATCAGTCTAGATGTCGATCATTAGCAATTATTGGGATAGTTGAAGAACGCGTTGCCAGAAAATAATGTACAAAGAGAAAAGATATTTTCACCATCGGCAATAAAAAAGAAAAGATTAATTTAAACAAAAGTAAAAATCAAAACTTCATCACAGCGCAAGGTATAATTAATTTTAAAGCCTAAAAACGGCGAAAAGCATCCGCTGCGATTGAATAGGGAAGAAAGAATGTCTTTTGCCTTTTAATCACACTGGACCGTGCAGACAGCAGCTTCCATTGATGAAGCTTGTTATACATGACTAAATGCATACAGATGTTTCTACACTAAAACTTTTTACGATACTATCTGTTAAATAAAAACGTTGCCAACGTCAGATCTGTTTAATGAACAATTCAATAAAAGTGACCATCATCGATGCTATAATTCATGCTTTTAATTGCTTGTTGTCCGTCTTGTTGTTAGCTCTTGTCACCCTGCTATTTCATCAATTAGAAGCTCAGATCTTGGCAAGTTTAAAGCCATAAGTATGTCAAATGTTGTGAAAGAGAACTTTTAGGGTTTAGCGAGTGAATCTTTTTTTCATTTCAAGTAATGGGAGGTAGAAACTACAAGGAAAAGCTTGGTGACGGTGATTCCTAACAAGCCTAAGAATCCAATTCACAAGTCTAACGTTGTTATATTGACACAAGATACACACTCTTCACTCAATATCTAAATGCGTTTCATTTTTTGGTCTAATTTTTATATCCTATTTATCATGTCATGCTTTGATCACTGGATACTCATCATGCTTTTGGTGAAGGATTGCTTTTGATTGGAGTAACGGAAGAACAGAAATAGCCGTATACACGATCCAGTTTAGTGTAGGATTTCAAGGCAGATAAACACTACAGCGTTAGATTGTTGAGATTCGTAGACAAACAGTCTTACTTACTAATTTTGCTCTCGGGCCGTGAAAGGCATTATTTGAAGCCTCTAGGCTCTGAAATCACAACAACGAGCACTTCAAAATTCACCTCCATTAACTCTTTCTAATATAATATCTCAGATAAATTCAATTCTCTTTTTTCTCTTCTCCAGCCAGATATTTGAAAGAATAATCAAATGGAAAAAGTAAACAAATAAACAGGTAAATAAAGTTCAATCAAGTAAAACGCACACAACATATCATATGCAATGGAGTGTTGAAGAAAATTTTTTCTACCTTTTTTTTATGTATAAACATTTTTGCAACATGTCTTTTTACTTATTATTCAAAAACCCATTCGTCGTGCAGTTTCTATTTATTATATGACCGTAGTCATCATTTTATCTAAACTAAAACCATATTCTAATGTATTAAAAGAGCTTCGATTTACCTGGAAGAAAAATCTGTTAGCTCGTAGACAAGGAACACGAAATATTCTAAATTCGTTATTCCGTATCTTCAAACAACAACGTTTCTAACTCTAATTACTTTCAAACGGCTCACCAACTCTCTCATTACTTCCTATACCTAGTAGGTGGCATGCTTTATTGGTTACAGCCATAGAAACAGATGCTACAAGCATTCTTATGGTACATGATAGCAGGAGCGAAGAAACAAAAAGATCATCAAAATTTGTGAGATAATTTCGAAAGTCTCTATACAAGTGTCGTATAGTTTTCATTGAAATTTGTTGAAGACTCAATTAAGCAGAAATATTTTTATTTAATGTATCTTCTGCTTGGTGAACAATTCCCGAGAATTTAATTGAACCAATTTGGCGGTAGATAATAATTCCCAATGTTCCTCAATATCTCGTTTTCGTTTAATGCAATACTTTGAGGGCAAAATCTACAGTCATGCATTTGGGTATGGGCTTGTTGGGACAGAAAGTGTAAGTGTACAGTATATGTATCATAAAATACACTTCAAAATCACTCCTAGATATCATACTCTCAGAAGTGGTTTCAGAAATAAGACTTCAAGGTATGTACAGACTCTCATTCCAAAAAAAGTTTCTTGGAGAGACATTGTTTTGATACCAAGTAGATTTGTGGCTCATCACCATTTTGTCCCCTGTTCAACAGATGAACAAATTGAAAAGGAACGTTTTGTTCTCTAATTGAGTAAAAAAACTTCTCTCTTCTGTCTGTTGTTATATAATCAGATGAACATAGAAGTTCTCAATCAACTCTGAACACACACCTTTCCAATTATCTGAGAATGGAAAAATAAGACATGAAACTTTTCGAAATTCTGTGAATTTGGAGCTGAATGATCACGTGAAAAGTTCTTCAGAGTTAAAGAGTTAGGAAGGTATTTTCCCTGCTTCTTTTTCTCAATATCTGGATTACATCATTTTCCCCCTTTTCTCAATCACGAGGAAAAAGAGCTTAGCCAACGTTAGATGAAACTTATTATAAATAACAGTAACACACTATCTTCAAGGTACATAATCCGCCTGAATCTAAGACACCAATGATTATCCACTCCATGAGTGATAAAGGTGTAGAAAGTGGTTATGAAAAACTGATCTAATCCCTGATACTGTCTGATTGATTAAAAATGACTGATTTATAACAGAAGCCCGTTTTTTTTTTTTTTTTTTTTTTTTTTTTTTTTTAATACCTCTTTCAACATCAATGAGGATTATAAATGTCAACTTGTTAACGATAATCGGCGAAATTTCATACGAGAAATGAGAGTGGGAAATAACATTTTTTGATAAAAGAAATGGGCGACAAAAAAAGTGAATAACTTAAACATAAATGCAAATACGATTGTTCTTGTTTTTCAAAGTCTGTTGATTTGTGGTAGAAACAAAAAATCCAAAAAGACGGAAGCAGAAAGAAACGGACAGCAAAAAACAACAGACACGAGATGACGAAGCAACGAATAAACTTCAATATACACAATGCAACGAATGTATCTCATGTTTTCAGTTTTAAAGTCGAGAAGTATAACAATAGATTGTTTGTGTAATATCTGGGACATCGAAAGTGACGTGACGTGAGGTTTGTCGCTAATATTATAAATGCAAATATGTATGTATGTATGTATATATACACATATATTTAGGTAATACGTAGAATAGCAATGTGAAACGATGTAGATGAGACAAAAGGCGGCAGTTTCGAGTGAATAATAAGACAGTAAATATCGTTTTTCATTTTTAAATATTCATTACCTTCGTTACGGTGCCCGGGTCTGTAACTGGACCATCAGAAACCCGATTTCTAACATCTTTTCCAGACGTAGTGCTGTCGGGACCGTCCCCGCTGTCCGCCATCTTGAATAGATCTACTATTATGGGAATGGGACTCGACTTGCCCAATCTAGACCCTTCCGATCCAAAACCCAGACGTAGTTCTTTTGTTTAAATACGATTAAACGGGATGGTGATAACGCTTTTGCCGCGTTTTGATCAAAATTCAAATTGCGGATGATCGCAGAGCCCTCATACACCTTCGAATCGAGTCAAGGCACTCAGTGGACTGGTTAATGAACGTCCGAATTCAATAGCCCACATACAACGCTGATAACAAGACGTTTATGATGGATGTGTGTATCGCCGGACGGTGTCAAGTCACGAGTTATTCTCGCCGCCTCAAATTGACTACTTGTATGTATGACATATCGAGGCTATCGTCGATCACAAATCCACTCCCAACAGCTGACTCTCTCCGTTCTACTCGCCAGGGTTTTTTTTAAGATGCATACGCTTGTGTCTCTACACATACACGCGCAAACAAACACACATACACGCGCATTCATGGCCGCTTTCCTTTGAAACGACACAATTCAACACGTGACGATACAAATCGATGTGATTGCTCGGATCTGACAGAAGTGACCAATGATGTCGCTTGCATCGAATCGTGTCGCTTTTGCAATACAAAAATTTGTTGGATTCCCCGATAATCATTGGGAGCTTTCTCATTATACGTCAATTTTCAGACACAGTGCGACACAAAGCTGTGATGTTGGTCACTATATTTTATTATCCAATCAATAACATAGCTTTGTGCCGCACGGTATCTAAAAATTAACGTAATTGAAAAGTTCCCATTAGCTATTTCTGACATTTTTCGGCGCTTCAGGGCTTTGGCAGCTTAATGAAGAGCACCCTTTAGACTTAATCGCTCTTCGACCAATCAGAGCCGTGTATTAATCGCCGGAAAAATCGTCGCCGTGTGCTGATTGGTTCAGACCAACGTGGTATTGGTTCTTTCCGTTAGCTCCATGGCCTTACTTCGCCTGATGAAAACCGGTACTGCTATTAAAGTCTAAAAATCGATCGTCGACAAATCAGAGAGATGTATTAACGTCAGGACAAGGTATCGCCGTTTTTTAATTGGCTTATGAGACACGCCCTCTGGAAATATCGGTGCAAGTATCTTAAGGTTGTATGCGATTGGTTGCACCCGGCGTTAGCTGGGGCGAAGCAAGAATCGGTATTACCAATTCAGAAAACATTAGTCCTTCCAAACTTCGAGCCCACCTACAAAGATGGCTCCTATAAGGGGCTGTACTAGATATTTGACGTGAAGTAAATTGAATGCTGTTATTTTGACGGTTTCGCCAAATATTTAGCCGGGTTTATTACACGGACTAGTGAACATCGTAAGGTTATTGCTATCGGATTAAACCGGGATAGTAGTTTCGGGTTTTAGTAATAAAAAAATATATTAAACGAAAAAAAAAAAAAAGAAAAAAAAGTCAAGTGTGATCGGTGAAAGAGCGTGTGTGCCTGCAGACAGGTCGGTGAGATAAAATACATATCTAAATATTCGATATTAAATGATCTTTATAAACTTTGGTATCTAATTTGAAGTTCGGCATAGTTACATGGATTCCAATTCACTCAATCTATTTCATAATTTATATTGCCGTGCATATCATTTCGTCTAGTTAGATTCTATTTAGTTAAAACTAAATTTTTGTGGACCTGCCTGCCTGCCTGTCTTTACCCGATAGCCGCTAGTTAAATTGGCCGCTGTTGTATACAATACATATTGATCTTATTCGTACCTGTCATTCTAATATATCACCGCTTTTCTTTTTTTTTCTCTCCCTCTCCTTCTCTCTCACTCTCTCTTCGCTCTTTCTCTCTCACCCTCTCTCACTCACTCTAATAGACAAAATACGATCGTTACGCGTATCACGAGTCGATTGTTTCGTGGTTCGATATTCGTTTTTCTTTTTTCTTTATCCGTTTCAGAATACTAGGGTATTCCCAAAAAAAAAAAAAAAAATTATAAATAAATGCATCAAGAAAACAAAACAGAAAAAAACAAACGGCAATAGATACTTACGATTTCCCTTTTCTAAAGAGTCATTGGATAATCTAATGATGCTTTTTTATGTTTATTTCTTTCCCAATATTAATAATTTTTATACATACCTATACATTGAATTACATGTAATAAAAAAAAATTTTAACTCTGTTTTCGTATATTATTTCATTTATATCCGTAACGTACTTGCATACATATTATGGATACTACATGTATGCCTATATATTGTGTATCAGTATAGTGTACACCCTTATGATAAAACTCATTGAAAATTTGTTGCACTTTTTCAGATACACATACACCTAAAAAATATCGTGCCATTCCAAATACGCAACAAATATAAATTGCTCATCGCGGTGATAATAAGCGAAAATACGAAAAATCGAAATAACTGAAAAGAAAAAAATACAAAAATACAAAAATTAAAACTAAAACTGAAACTAAAACTAAAAAGTCAGAAACATAACGCTAAACAATCAATGTAAAAAGATTTTTAATAAATCGATAACAATAATAATAATTGTGGCATTTAGTGCGGGTGAAAATTTGAAGATAAAATAATTTTTAACACTGTCTTTTTTTCATTTCCTTGTGAGGCTAATAAGAAATAATTAAGAAAAAAAAACGAACAAAAACCAAGAAGAAAAAATAAAAATAAATTATAAAGAAGAGGTGAACTAGACACAGGACAGAAATAGATAACAAAAAACAAGATAAAGAACGTCAAACAACAGTTACCTGTAGAGGTGGATTGTATTAAATAGTGATTGCAAATTTTTTGATCCAAGGAGATTAGATCGACTTGACTGAATGTCTTTTATACGCGATAATATAAAATTTAATATAAAAAAGAAAGGATTCAATAAGTCAAAAGGAAGCTGAATTTGTGATGTCATTTTTGTAATTATTTAATTAATTTAATTTAATCAAATTGTATTATTATTATTAATATTATTATTATTGTAATTATTATTTTGTGGTCGCAAGAGTGATATGGCAAGCTTAGAATAACGACCAAACTATCCTTCAGTTTGTCTTTCAATTTACGAAATGATCTAAGTAACAGAGATAAAAAACAAAACACAGTAAAAAAAGAAGAAAAAAACCCCCAACAACAACAACAAGAAACAAAAAAAATATGGGGTGGACAGAGAAAAGATGAAATAATAAATACAGAAAAGGAAACTAAACGAAAAAAGAACAAGAAGAAAGATCAAATGAATTTTTAATACAATGACCTAAACAAAGCTTTTTAACTAGTATTGAGAATAAGAAAAGAAACGTAACATCTAAAAAAAAGACGAAAATAATTAAAATTTCATTAAAAATCCATCTAATTTTTTTAACTATTTAATTTATAACTTTCTAATTTAAATTTCATCATGGCACGAAAAACTGATAATGTTCGAGGGGTCAACGTTGCCGTAGTTGGACTTTCTGGGACTGAAAAAGACAAGGGACAACTTGGGGTTGGGAAATCTTGTCTTTGCAATAGATTTATGAGATCGCTTAGCGACGACTACAGTGTCGATCATATATCCGTATTGTCTCAGGTAAAGAGAAAAAAAATATATACCGTGCGTTTTGGTGGAGGTGCGACATCAAACAATAAATAATGGTCATTTGTTTCTCACGTAGCCAATGGGCACACGATATGCGTTACAAAAGCCGATCTTTCGATTGTTGGACCAGTTTCTTATGTCGCTCCTCTACGAAAACTCACGGTATATATATGTATATATGTAGAAAGACACATTTTTTTCAATCATCAATAATAATTTTGGATATTTTTGATATGTTATTCACTACGTTATTCATCATACTTTACGTTCATTATTCACTAATAAATCGTCAGGGGATTCCCCTGTTTCCATTTTCACAACTTTTCTGTATCACAGGATTACTGTGATCCAGATTCTCGGGCTGTCGATTATCAGATTTCAATGATTTATGGCTTGTTTTACCTCTGAGACAATCCTCTACTGATATATAACGCAAGACTTTCTTTTCCCTAGTTAAATTTTTAGAGAAATCTAATAGCGTTTGAAGGACAAGGGTTTTTACTATTCTAAGAACGGAAGTAATGAGATTGAAGTCTTTCTTATAAACTTAATCCCAATTTCTATGTCCTGTTTAAGATTGTTCGAAGTTTCAGTTCTTCAATTTCCTTAATCGCGTTTATTTTCTTTCTTTCTAATTTCAGTCAGATTTCAGCGGTCGAGTTGTTAACAACGATCATTTCCTTTACTGGGGTGAAGTAGTTAAGTCATCTGAAGATGGTACGGATTTTCAATTCCAAGTAATTGAGCACACTGAGTTTATCGACGATGCATCATTCCAGCCGTTCAAGGGTGGAAAGATGGAGCCATACGCTAAGCGTTGTGCAGCTACAAAGATAACCAGCGCAGAGAAGCTCATGTACATCTGTAAAAACCAACTTGGAATAGAAAAAGAATATGAGCAAAAAGTACTGCCAGATGGAAAGTTGAATATCGATGGTTTCATCTGTGTATTTGATGTAAGCGTTGTGCCTCACAGATCAATTGAGAAGCAGGTTGAACATGTGGCAAATATTTTGAACAATTTAGTCAAGACTAAAAAGCCCGTCGTTCTAGTAACGACTAAAAATGACGACGCCAATGAGCAGTACGTCAAAGAAGCTGAGAAATTAGTAACAAGGAAAGAATACAAAGGGGGAATTCTTATAGTCGAAACTTCCGCCCATGAGAATATAAACATTGAGTTGTCATTTATGATCTTAGCCCAGCTAATAGACAAGACTAAAATGCGCAGCAAGGTTGTTCCATTTGCGGAAGCAGCGAGAGCAAGAAAAGAGCTGTTGGATGCTTCAACAGAGTCGTTACAGCGACTTATTCGGATACACGTTACAGATTATAGAGCCCTATGGTCACAAGCTTCGAAGAAACTCTCTCAACATAAGGAATTTGTAGCATTTGTACAATTGTTCGGAATCGACGCTACCCAGAGGCTTTTCAGACGGCATATTAAAAAATTGAAAGATGAACAAATGGCTAAGAAAATTCAAGGCTATTTGGACATGCTGCCGGAAGTTCTGCACGAAATTTGTCCGGACATTTCTAACTTGATTAACGAGTAAGTCGTTAACAGGAAAAATGGATGAAAAATCTCATTTAGCAAACGACTTTGGACTCTATTAACTTCTTTTCCGGCCTTTTAGGGAATGGTCGACCGTCCAACAACTCATAAAGGAACATCCTGAGTTCCATCAATATTTCTACGAATGTCCCGAGGACATACCCTGGATAGATTATGATTTTGGTGAAAATAACGGCTCCAAGATACCCTACGACGTTCTAGAAACACCCGAGGCTGAAACGGTGTTCAAAAATCACGTGAATGCTTTGCAACAGGAGCAGAGACGTTTGGAGTAAGTTTACAGGCCAATAAACTGGCCGGTTATAAGCCTGATGTTGCTAATCTCTTAAAATTTGGAATAAGATCTTGTCTCCATTTAACGTATTTCATGTTTCTAACGCTTTGCTCTATTTTGGGTGGCGTCTCTTTTATGCAGACTTCCAAAAAGGTAATCTTCATCATCATTCTCTAATGCGTTACTAAAGCATGATCTGTTCAACCGGTTCATTCGCCCTTATTCCTCTTCCTCCTCATGTTACAAACTTTGGGAATATTTGTTCGGCGAATTTTCATCTAACTGATTTATCATTAACCATTTTTTAGATGGAAAAAACAGTTCAAACAATTGCTCGAAGAAACTGGGTATGTTACTCCAGGCAAACACTTGTCTGAAGTCAGGGTATTGTTCATGGGAAGAGAGTGTTTCGAGGCTTTATCCCACATAGACTGTCAGGAGATTTATGATCAGCATCAAAAAGAAATAATAGAGAAAGCAAAACACAATTTTCAGGTAAATAGGATGATAACAAGATCAACCCCCATAACGACCCATAAGAATTGTACAATATTTCAGTTCTGTTCAATTCTTTCACAACAAAATCATCTACTGTTTATTACAGGAGTTACTTCTCGAGCATGCAGACTTGTTTTATCATTTCAAAAGCATAGCCCCCTCTGGAACCATCACTCAAGATGATATAAAGGAAATTACAGACGCTCTAGTCGATGATTTCAGGTAAAATGAAAACCGCATAATTACAAATTAAGAGATATGAGTCCGGAGTATAGAGTTCTTTCTTTTCAAAAAACTTATAATAATCTCATCGTTTTTTTCCACGCAGGTATAAGGCTTTGGACAGGCTCGATCAGGACAGAAAATTGATGTTGTTTCAACATTTGGGTTTCGTCCATTGTCCTATCAGAGAACATTGCCCAGCCTTTCCAAACTGTATGGATGCTCTTATAGAACGTATACTAGGGACAAAAGCACACAGGCAAGTTGTCCCTGGTCGATATTTTTCAAAATATAAGAAATAAAGGAAGGTTTAATCTTCACATAAATAATTACCTAATAATTTAAAATCCTTTGTTTTAGGCCTTCATCTTGGAACCACAGTAGTCAATGGCAGCTAACGTCTGACAATAATCAATTAAACCTGGTAATACTTGGTAGCAATGGTCTCGGCGAAGAATTTGCTTGTGAAATAAAGGCACAGACTGAGGATGACGAGGTTGAAATTGATCTCCAAATATACACTCTAGGGTACAGAGTTATAGAAGGAGATGTCGGTTTACCACACAATTCTTTTACCACTTCAGACTTCATGCCTCACGGTAGATAAAATATTTTGATCTACAGTTTTTATTACGAGGGGTCAAACACTCGTAATCTTTGATGAAGACGAGACTACATGATTTTAGAATGTCAAAAAATTACAAAAATTGATAAAGATGTTAAATTGGTTGCCCCCTAGTTTTCTGCATTAAACTTTGTTCTATAATTCCGAATTTTTGTACAGGATCTTTTTGTATTTACTCCAACGAGGAGTCCTTTGAGTACATACGATCGTCTCTTGAAAAGACCCTATTATCTAACTTGGAGCAAGAGGACAGACTACCTTTCCAAGGCCTTCCTATAGTAATAATGTTCGTAGCTGATACTTGCATCGACGAAATGGAAGCATTGAGGCTTCGCGAGGAGGGACAGAACTTGGCGGACAGGTGAATTATTGTTCGTAGATTAGAAGTGAGCTGGTAATCTGATAACGATTTTAAATAGATCAACAATATCATTCGCTTATTTATATTATTTACTTGAATAAAATCGTTTATGAAATCATGTTTAATCATTATCCTTTCAGTTTACAATGTCCGTTCATCGACGTGTGTGTCGAGGAATTAGATCAGAACAAAAGGTTCCCAACTGCGCTAGTTAAAGATGCTCTTCAGCAGCTTATACAATCTATAAATCACCGCGCCGGATTTCTAAACATTTACCAAAGCGTAATCGAATGTTTAGAGCCGGACATAAGGTGGGAATAAAATTCTCCCGAATTTGGAAACAATCTTCGATATTCCCGGCTAAAATTTCCCATTTTTTTTATCCACAGGATAATAATGTGCATGTTTTGCGGCGATCCTTATTCAGTGGAAAACGTTCTCGGTCCATTGCTAAGTCACCAATGCTGTTTCTTGAGCGGCGATCGTTCAATAGTACTCGAAACATTCTTAGGGGAATCAAAGCGACGAGTCGCAGTTATAATATCGAGTTTTCACGGAGCAAACGCCTTCAGAGACGAACTCGTGCACGGTTTTATCCTAGTTTATTCAACAAAGAGGAAAGCCTCTCTAGCAACACTGAAGTGAGTTTGAAAACAGCGGCGGAACTCTCGATTCATCGATAACCAACAATACTCACTCAATTCTATGTTTTCACAGCGCTTTTTCGATGAATATACCAAATCTACCGATCCAAATAATGGCTGTTACCGACACTGGTGGGGCTAACGCATTCTTCAACTCTGACTTGAGCCACTTACTGATAACCGAAGGAAACGCAACCGCCGATAGATTGCAGGCTCACTTTATGACCTCTGCTTCGAGTTGCCAGCAGAAAAGTAAGCGGTGTTTATCGGTTCATCAAGACTTCGTCTTTCCCTTATTTATATTGTTTCTGTTCAACTATTCTCTTGCGTTTTTTCCAAAAAACTAGCCGCGTTCTACACTCCATTCTTCAAAGAGGTATGGGAGAAAAAACCGGAGATAGAACAAGCCTTCAACATGGAGGAGCCAGGCAATTTGAATGATAGCGGCGAAGGAACACTGGAGTATTCAGCTTTGCATCCAATGCCGCCTCCGAGGCATGAAAGCTACCATCTTCAGACGCCGGACGATGGGTAAGCAGTCCTTTATTAAATTTTGCTATAATCTGTTTGAATATAATGTCTAACATGCAGCAGTATGTCTGTTACTTTTAGAAGCGGTTCTGAATCTTATGAGCAATTAACGCCCGACGGAGAGCTGGGAGAGTCGGTACTTAACGAACAGTATCATGATAACAGAGCTACTCCTAGCGACGATAGCGACATTTATAGTCACGTAGATTTTCATCGGGAAGAAAGAGAGCGGGAATTACTTAAGGGGGGAGATCTGACGAGCAAATTACCTGGTAAAATTGTTTTTTGAGTTGAATAACTGGAAAAAGTCAAGTCTTTGTAACTTTAAATTTGAAAAATGAAAATATGTGAGTTAATTTGATGATAAAATAATTTCAGGATGGGTGAAAGACACGTTTATGCATCAAGATGGAGGGATAAACAGGTACTCTCATAGAGCGTTTACGACAGGAAGGCGACATATATCACAGACAAAGCCGAGACCGAAGGGGAACAGTCAGACGTTAAAACAGCCAGGAAAAATAAATCTTAAAGATTTTTCAAACGTTACAGACGTCATAGCAAGGATGAAGATAGGTGAAAAAGACGAACACGGGTCAAAGATTAATTTGGGCCACGCGCCGTTAGCTACGCCTGAATTAGTTGATCTTGGTTCAGAATACGCACAAGTTAAAGACGTCGTAACTAATTTGTACCCAAATTACGACGGCGATTACATGTACACACTTGTTCACGATTCACTTGGGAATAATAAATCGAAATTACGACATCGGCGAGAAAAAGGACAGCCATGTGAGAGTTTTTTTTTTTTGTTGTTGTTGGTTTTTCTTGGTAAAAAAACATCCGTTTCAATATCGTAGCCAAATTCAATCTATAGGATTCATCTCTACCTTGATTCGTCTATAATTCAACATCGTATTTTACCATTTTTCACAGCTTACAGTGAGTCTGATTCTGACTGGAGTTCTCCCGAGAGGCAAAGGACGATCGATCTGTTGGGTAAAGGGAACAAAAAATCATCAACGCACAAACGGATACGCAAAAAACGCACCGCTATACCCGTCGCTACTCCAAAAGTTCCACTTTTGTCCAGTTTGGGGAGCGGCGAAGGCATCACTGGGCTTAATTACACCATCAAAGAGGACAAGAATTGGCGACACGATACCATGGAAAGGGGTGCGTCATTTTTTACCAAATTTTTCTAATTTATTAATCGGATTTTTATACACAGGCAATATTGTTCACAAAGGTTTATTAGTTTCTAGCGAAACTCCGGACAGTTCAGAGTCCAGCGATCCGGAACACACCTCGAGATCTAGACCCAAACAGCACAAATCAGGCATAGCTAGCTTCAAGAAAAGATCTGGCAATATTACATCACAGAATCAGTATTTGGCAGCGACGTTACAGCACCAATTTAATATCAAACATATGACGCAGGAAATACTTAGCGCTTCTTGTAAGCTTCTTGGTTTTTTCTTTATTGTTTCCTTCATTTTTAATTTCTGTAATTTCTTCTGTGTGATACAAGATGATTAATATTTTTTGTGATATCTTTTTACAGATAAACCGAGAATGGATACTTATGGTAATATTCCCGACGACGAATCAAGTCTGGAGGTTTCTTCTCCGAGGGAAATAAATTCTCCAAGTGTAAGCGGAGATGATATGAGATAAAAATTTGTCTTTTGATTCATTAAAATTGGTATAATCTTTTGAATTTAAAATTGCAGTTTGGTATTCTGACGAAAGGGAAGGACGGTGATAAATTGGCGAGAAAAAAGGACAAGCAGAAAGCAAAAGAGGACGAAAAATTAGAGAAGAGGAGACAGAAGGAAGAGAAGCTTAAAAGAAATGCTGAGAAAGAGAAAGAGAGAGAGAAAAAGAAACAGCAAAAACAGAAGAATACAAAGGGTGGTAGTGTCGGAACAATATCTGGTCAATCTCAGCAGCAACTTTTAATAGAAGACTTTGCCCAAAGCGAATCGAATCGCATACCTCTATTCTTAGAAAAATGCGTACAATTTATTGAAGACGAAGGCCTCGACTCTGAGGGAATTTACAGAGTACCTGGTAACAGAGCTCACGTCGAACTTCTATTTCAAAAATTCGAAGAAGGTGAAACTTTTACATTTTTTAGATGTTCAAATAATCTCAGAGTAACGCAATACAACGTTTCATTTATCAATTACTTGTGGGTCTTTACAGATGGCAACATAGACATTCATTCTTTGGATATTCCGGTAAACGCAGTAGCCACTGCTCTGAAAGATTTCTTCTCCAAAAGACTACCGCCTCTCATAGACAAGGAACGAATGAGCGAACTCGAGGATATTTCTGGTAAGAACTTCACCCTTATACTTGGGTTTGAGATTGACAACGAAAATTGAATTAAAATCATCGGAAGTATTCTTTTCCCAAAGATTTAACTCCATTTTCAAAATTGTTTAAACTTTGTATTAAATACTTGATGAAATTGTGTTTCAGGGGCTCGTGGTATCAGTAAACCAATGTCAGCAACTTGCATGAACATGGAAGGCAAGTTTTTTCTCTTCTAATATTGAAAATAAATCTAAAATATCTGTTCATTGTTACTTTTGTTGAAAAAAAAAAAAAATTATTGACAATATTTCGTATTTTTGGTTTCACAGATCGAAGTGGGAGATTGCTGGCTTTAAGACACATGCTCAAAAAACTAAACCCGACAAACTTTGATGTTCTGAAATACATATTTCAGCATTTTGTAAAGTGAGTTTTGGTATTTTTATTAATATTTATAAACGGACTATTTAAATTATATATATACAAGAAAAAAAATAAAAACAAATCCATACTGAATATAAAACCCCATTACTTATAATATACCATAAATTTTACAGAGTAGCTGAAAACTGTAAATTGAACAGTATGGATAGTAAAAATCTGGCTATTTGTTGGTGGCCAACGTTATTGCCAATTGAATTCAACGATATGGGAAGGTTCGAGGCGATGAGGCCGTACTTAGAGGACGTAGTTCAAACGATGATCGACCAATACCCGTTCCTCTTCTGCGGTAAAGAAGCCATAGTAAAGGTCTAGTGAAAAAAGAGAACGAAAAACGAAAATTGAAAATCGAAAAGAAGAAAAAGACGAAGAAGAATAAGAAATAGAGAAAAGAAAAAAAATTAATCTCAATTTGAAAAGTGTCGGCAACGTAATAAGCCGTATAATTTTGTGTAAAAAGTAAACTATATATATATATACATATATATAGGTATATAAACTATAAATTAAGCTTTGAAATTTTTTGCAAAAGATTTTAAAATAATATAATTGATGGATTAGTTAGGTAGGTCCGAGGCCCTCGGTTCGGTATCGGTTTAACATATCTTTCAACGAATGATCGCTAAGCAGCCAGTTCTCTCCCTCATTCCCTTCCCTTTCCCCTCTTCTTTATTTTTTATTCTATTATGAATAAATAGTTATAATTTTTCATAATATAGTTGTTTTAATCATAAATAATAAAATCGAAGAAGTGATCTACGCGGCTTTTAGTGTTCTAAATATTATGTATAGAAAAATTGTGCAGATATTTTATTCTGCTGGCTTTTCGTGTTCAATGTTGTTATATAACAGTTATATTGCTTGAAACAGAGAAGGAAAAAGAAAAAAAAAAATGAAAAAAAAATCGAAAAAAAAATCGAAAAACAAAAAATGAAAAAAAAAAAAAAAAAAACGAAAATATTTAGATCTACATACTATATTTACTTGGTCACTTGGAGCTTTCACTTTGTGTCTATTTATTTATATTTATAAAAACGATTTTTACCCTTTTCTTTACTCTTCTACGTTTAGTCAAATCGTTAATCGTAAATCGTCGGTGATCATTTTTCAAGAGACAATAACTTAGAGAGAGAGAGAGAGAGATAGAGAGAGAGAGAATGAAAAAAACAGAGTGAAAGAGGGCGAGAGAAAGAGAGAGAAAAGAAATAGAAATAGAAATAGAGAAATAAAGAGTGAGAAATGAGTTAAGTTGAGATGGCTCTTGGTTTTTTTTTGTTTTTATTTGTTTTTATCCTCTTAACGTATTCTTTATTCGATTTTTCGACCATTTGAAGAAAAAAAAAAAAAAGTAAAGAGATACTCTTTTACCTATATCGAATAATGTCAGAGAATAATTGAAATAGATAAGATTTATGATAAAACAATTCTCAAATAGATGTGTTTCAATGAAAATGAATGGCCAAAAAATTTTTTCCAACAATTTGATGATACATACAGTACATTACATAACATTACACACATGCATACATATATCATTATATAATATTTGAGTGTCTATACGCGATGATTGTTCAGGCCGGATAATAATAATAATATTAATAATAATAACAATGAATAATAATAAATAAATAAATAAATGAATAAATAAATAAGATTTTTTATACATTCGTACGTTCGTAAAGAAAAGCAAAAAAAAAAAAATTGAAAAAATAAAAACAATAATATGAAATAAAGTAAAAACAAAAAACAAAACAAAACACATAGTAATGTGAATAGTTGTAATGTTGATAATTAATAATAATAATAATAATAATAACGATAATAACCAATATAATAATACTACATACTAATATAATAATAATAAATATCGATAACAATGATAATAAATAACGGTTTCACTCGGAGTAAAATATACCAGAAAAAAAACGATTTTAAAATAGTAGGAAAAATAAAAAATAAGATAACTAATAATAATAATAATAATAATAATAATAATAATAATAATAATAATAATAATGTAATAGCTTAAAAAAAGAAAGAAAAAGATAAAAGAAAAATAAACAGAAAAACAAAAAAATATTGCTGCACCCTCGTGAATCTCTAAAATGGCACAGAATATGAATTCCTCGATCAAACAAGCTTTTTGTACAGATATATGTAATGCGATGGTAGACTTTAGTCTCTCTCACCCCAGGCCCCAACCTTCCCCTTTTTTCTCTAAATATTTACTAAGCGTAAAAAAGACTATCTACATTCCAATTTCTGGTATTTTTTTTTTCAAATCAACCATTGAACCAAACGTGATTTATCCATCGATTAGTTTTAATTATTTATAATTTTATTTTTTTTTTTATTTATTTTTTTTTTGTATTTACAGCAAAAATATATTCCGTGTTCCAATTATACAGTAAAGACGAATATGAAATGATTGTGAATATTGGGAATGAATATAATCTCAATAATTAAGAGAGTTATAATAAATGAGAAAGATTGAAAAATTTTATTGAATTATCACATACATATACATATAGATAGATAGTTGGATAGATAGATAGATAATCGAAAGATCGTGAGGGTATAAGAATTGAAAAAAAAAAAAAATCAAGAGATTTTCTCAATATTTAACGGATCTTTGCGTTGTGTTGTGTTGTGTTGAATATTCGTATATGAGGGGAATTATTAGGTAAGGCGATTGATCGATTTATACATGATATAATTCGAATTTGAAAATTGAAAATAAAAAAGAAAAAAAAAAAAAGCAAAGAAACAAAAACACAAAAAGCTTCGTTAAACAATTACGATTCTCAATTTATTTATTATACATCGATTGCGAAGAAGAGAAGAAAAAAGTTCAACGCATCGTGGACGCGTATTTAGCAAAATATTATCAGTAAAATTCGTTAGCTAATAAACATATTCCTACATACAACCCTAGTCGAATATCCCGTTTGGATATAGAAAAAAAGGGCCATTGCAAAAAACCAGCCATAAAAATGGAGAAGAAAAAAAAAATGAATAAATAAAATGAAAAATATAATAAGAATTAATTATTGAAACTATATTATAAGCAGTTCGTTGAAAGATTTGTTTGTCGGCCGTTAAGCCGTCCGCGCCTTTGAAGCGTATATTATTTTATATTGCAGCTTGCGATGATTCGATGTGCGCGCACAGTAAATGCGGATTTGTATAAGCCGAAAAGAGCGGTTTGGAATGTTCAAAACGTAAAAAGAAAACAAAAAAAAAAATAAATAAATAAATAAATGAAAATAAAGAGAAAAAGAAAAAACAATAATTCGTAATTCGAAACGATCAAGAATAACAAGAAAAAACAAAAAAGTAGAACGAACAAAGAATGAGAGATCGATAGAAGTATAATATAGGTATACGTGATTGAAAATAAACAAAAAACGAATCGAATAGGTATAATAGTTGTATAAGAGGACGTGAAAAAATGAGGAAAAAATTGTAGAAAAATGAGAAGAAAAAAAATACAAAAAAAAAAAAAGAACACTAGGAAAAAGAATAAGGAGAAAAGAAAACAAAGAAGAAGAATAAGAATAAGAATACGAATAGAAATAAGAAAAAGACAACGGTAGGTTGAATTAAGCGTCAATTCGAGGATCGAGATTTTATTGAATTGTATTGTATTGTATTGTATTGTATACAAGACAGAAAGAAAAGAGAACGACATAAAAATAGGATTGGTATAATACTAATAATAATAATAATATTAATAATAATAATAATAATAATAATAATAATAATAAAGGAGAAAACAACAAAAACAATAACAATAACGTCTAATTGTTACCCACCTGCGTTTATAAAGCTGTATAAACGTATAGGTATATATATATATATATATATATATATATATATATATATATATATATATATATATATATATATATATATATATATATATATAAATAATAATAATGAGATGATAGATATAAGATACAAGAATAAGAATAAGAATAGAGTGTCTCCCTCCCCCGAATTCCCCCCCCCCCCCCTTACCCCGCCCGCGTTCACAAAAAACAAGAAACAAAAACAAAAAAAGAAAAAAAAAAAAAAACAGGAACAGAAACAGAAACAAGCAGAAAATAATAATAATTGTAACTATAATGCTTTTTAATGTGTATATATATATATTGTTGCTAACGCCGCTAATGCAGCTGCTTATGTTCAGCCTTATATGTATAATGTATACATACATATGTTTATCTGGCTGCGGATACGTATTATTATTAATAATATTGATATTATTCTTATTATTAATAATATTATTATAACTTATTATTATTATTACTAATAATATAACTATTATTATTATTATTATTATTATTATTATTATTATTATTATTATTATTATTATTATTATTATTATTATTATTATTATTATTATTGTTTATGTAATTATTATTTTCATATCATATCATATCATATATTGTTTTATTTAATTTCATTTTATTTCACGTATCATGACGTGAGGAAAAGTTTTTAATTTTTTTTTTCGAATTTTTTTGTCGAACAACGCAAATTATCCTCTTATCTATTATATACATACATACAATATATTTCTTTTTTTTTTTCTTTCTTGATCTCTCATTGTCTATTCCTCTCTTTCTCCTGCCCTCTTGCTCTTTTTCTCTATCTTCCTATTTCTCTCTATCTCTCTCTCTCTCTCTCTCTCTCTCTCTCTCTCTCTCGCTCTCTTTGTGTCTCTCTATCTCTATCTCCTCTATACCATATATCTATGCTATATATCTGTATAGTATACATATATACATACATACATACAGGTATATATGTATATATATACATACACATACTATATATTGTATACACATCTCTATATATATATATATATATATATATATATATATATATATATATATATATATATATATATATATATATATATATATATATATATATATATATATATATATACATTCATATATATAGATATACATATATTGTGAATGAAATAAATGAATAAATAAACAAATAAATAAGAAAATGAATGAATAATCAAACGAATAAATGAACAAATGAACAAACTAAGCAAATCACAAAACAAAAACAAAAAAAAAAAAAACAAACAAACAAACCTAACGAAGAAAGATATAATACCTATGTATAATAATAATATGCATATATGTGTATATGATTACAAGAATTGAAATAACCCCGCGCTTTTATAATAATTATTAAAGATTTTTGGAATTCGAAACTTCCCAAGGGGTGCAGCTGCGAGTAAGGTACGCGCGTCAATGTCGTGTCGACGTTCTTTTATGTTTCATTTTTTTTTTTTTTTATTCATTATCATTTCATTTTTATCTTTCAATAACATTAACATTATTATTACTATTATTATTATCATAAATGAAGCTAATCAAAAATGGTCAAACAAACAAGTAACGAAAAATGATAATAATAATAATAATAATAATAATAATAATAATAATAATAATAATAATAATAATAATAAAGAAAATAGGGCAGATTATAGTTTGTCTGATTATATTATTATTATTATTATTATTATGATTATTATTATTATTATATAATGATTATACCTATACGTATAGGTATACCTACAATTTATAATATATTACATATACCTATATAGGTATATGTATAATGTATATGGGTATGTATTTATTGTGTATATATCTATGATTATGTATACCTATACGCGCGGTTAAAAATTTTGTACTTGGCGCGAGACTCTACCGAGTCTCTTGATTTGTGTTGTATTATACGCCTACCGGGGGATTACCTATATGTTCCGACGACCCGAGGTTAAGTTGATCTCGGATGGAAAACAAAGAACTAAATTGAAAATAAATAACGAAAAATGAAGTAATAAATGAATAAATAAATATATAATTAAATAAATGAATTAAAAATTAAATTAAAACAATGTTCGTATATTTTGAACGAATAACTATCTAAAGCGAAAATAGAATTTTGAAATAAAAAAAAAAACCTGGTTGCGAAAAGTAAGGACGCGGTTCTCTGATTTTGATGTGTACGACTCCGGAGGATTCCCCCCCTCCCTCTATACCCCATACCCTATTTATAAAACGGGTATCTGACCTTATGAAAATTGACTTTACGAAAAATACTGCCTTCATTGGCGGTTGAAGATTTCTTTTTTTTTTTTGTTTTATCTCTTTGCATTTGGATATAAAATTGACGGAGTCACTTGTCAAGTCGTTTTTCGAAAATGTCTTTCATAAATCCGCTCGACTTGTATTCAACATTTATTTGACGATACAAGATCAAGTATAAATCTATATACGGTGTTACGATAAAATGACTTAAAACGCCTGGGAGTACATTTGAATAAATAAATTCGTTGCGTGTTTTTATTATTATTATTATTACTATTATTACTATCATCAATATCGTTAACATCATCATCATCATCATCATCATCATCATCATCGTCGTTGTCGTCGTCATTGCGAAATCGTAATAAAATTTTGTATTTATAAATTAAATATCCATACATAGGTATATATATATATATATAAATATATATATTGAAAAAAAAAAAAATAGGTATTGTATATGTATATGAAGGAGAGAATGTAAGAAAATCGTAATCGCAATGTATGTAGTACCAAAATGGCGTCGTACGCATCACGCTTACTTCCTGCAGTGTAATAATAGAAGGATAAATATGTATATGTAATAATATGATTCTGCCGAAACTCTTTGCGGCAGATAAAAAAAAAAAAAAAAAAAAAATGAAAAAAAAATCAAGAAAAACACTATAAAAAATTAAACAAAACAAAAATGGGAAAGAAAGAAAGAAAGAAAGAAAGAGTCAGAGAAAAATTAAACGAATGCATAGCGCCTAAGGGGAGGAGTATTATATAAATGATATAAAGAAACGAGTTGTGGAAAAACGAAGAATAAGAAGAAAACAAAACAAAAAAAAAAAAAACAAAACAAAACAAAAATGAAGAAAAAAAACAAAAAAAAAAACAAGCTAAACACTAATAATATTGGTGTCCAAGAATTATTTAAAATAAACATCGTCTTTATATGTACAATTTGAATGCAGTGTGTTGAAGATTTATTACCGTTTTCATTCCTATAACTTTTAATATACCTACTATAGTATCAGAATACAATGCAGAGTTAAATATGACTCAATTAATGCAATATCGACTATAAATGTTACAAAGTTTATTGAGCACTGTTATCAGTGTTATCTCCTTTTCTCTGGAGATCCTCGTCGCGATTGTTCTTTCCCTTTTCTTCTTCCTCTTCCTCTTCCGCTTCTCGCGTTTATTATTATGTCTTTTCATATATGTATATTCTCTATTGTCAACGGAAATATAGTTCTTTATTGATCGTCGATAAAAAAAAAACAGAAAAAAAAAATCGAAATAAAAGTAAAAAACAAAAATTGGGTGATAAAAGGAGTGCGATTGAAGCCAGCAGGTGCAATATACGATGTGGTCCATTTGACGTAAATTCGCAATCAGATTCAGATGCAAATGGGCCGGGTTACCGATTTTCGACCACCGAACGGTTATTTTTAGCACACGGTTATAAATGGAGGGAATCCTCGTTTTTTTGTTTATTATTATTATTCCATTTCTTTTGGTTTTTTCGTTTTGTTTTTTTTTTTTTTTGCGAATGTAAATTCAACTTTTTTCGTCGTATAAAGACAGCGCGAAAAATGCGCGCTCTCGGGTCGAGGCAAATTCAATGACATCCAATTACGCGATCGCGCGGTTTTCACCGTTACGACTGTAAGATACGGCCAGGGTCTTTTTTTTTTGTATTTTTATTTTTGTTTTGTTTTTTTCTTTTTGTATTTTTTTTTTTTGACACGCAAACGTTGCAGGCAGTAGTCAGGGAATTTAATTAAAAAACCTGGAATCTCGGATGTGTTATTAACATATTTTGTTTTAAATCAACCGACCCCCGAGCAGTGTGGTTTTTATTTTAAAAAGTAAACCGCCAAATGCAATGGAATGAGGAATCGTTTTAGTCGCAAGCTCTTTCACAGTGTCATATATAAAAAAAAAGCAGAAAAAAAACACAACGGTTTTGTTGCCACATGAAATGGAAAGAATAAAAACAAAAACAAAAGAAAAGAAAAATGAAGAAAGAAAATTGGTTTGAAAAATCTTTAGCAAAGATTGTTAGACCGGACTCCTCGAGCCGCGCGTAGATCTTTTGTTCGTAGCATATACTGTATCGACGTGACCATTATTTCCGGAGTAAATGGCCTGGATCTATTGAAACGTACCACCCTGGGTATAAATACATATACCTACATGTATACATCGGTATACTATGTGTATACATACACAGACACTCCTTTGCCTATGTATATATGTATTATATGTACGTATGCATACACCCAGTACGTTGGACGATTTGAAAAGCTTGGTTGCGGATCGATCTTGCCGCCGCTTTGCTCGGCCACAAAATGTTGCGTTAACACCATATCAACACGCGCGATGCAGCGTCAATTGCACTGTTTTTTTCCACCCCTTTATATACCTCCTTTTTTTTCATTTTCCTCTTTTAGTCTCATGTCCTCTCGGCGGTGCCTCGGTCATTAGTGGGCACGTGAAGTTTTCTCGCCCGAGTGGTAGTGGGATGTGGTAGGAGGCCAGGTTTAGTCTTTCCTCTTCTCTTCTCTTCTCTCCGCTTCTCTTTTCTCCACTCCACTCCTCTTCTCTTCTTTTCTCATCGTTCCTCTCCTACTCACCTGACGGAGCCGTCGTTGGTGTGACGTCACGTCTCGCCGTTGCCCTGAGCAACGGTGCGAGCTACGATTTCGTACGCTCGACGTCGCCACTTGCGCCGTTGGGTAAAAATCAATTTGAACCTCGCCGACGCAGAGGTGGTGGTGGTTGGTGCTCGTCGAGGTGGTGGTCCGCGTCGCCTGGCTCGCGCGCGCTTCTGGAGCTCTCGCGAGAGCCAAGCTGAGCCGAGCCGAACCGAGCCGAGCTGAGCTGAGCTGAGCTGAGCTCGTCGCGTAGTCGCGAGTCGCCAACTCGTCGTACGGTCGTGTCAACCTACACCGGAGATTCCGGATCGTCGCTGAGGACGTCGCGTCCCGCACAGAGTTAAAGAGAAAGAGAAGATAACAACAAGAAAAAGGGGTAACCAGAGTAAACGAGGAAGATAAGGATCGAGGTATTCGTAGTGTAACGACGAAACAGACGGGGACGGCAAAAGAAGAAAAAATTACAACGGGGATGATGCATGCAAGATTTCGAGGAACTGGTGAAGTGTCGTCGGAGATCTTATTCGTGGGAATCAGGATTTCCGTGGAGGAACGATAGTTGGAAGTCTCGTGCCTGTCGTAAGGGACTGTCTGAGCTGCCATCCCCGGGGAAGAAGCTAAAGGCCAAAAGTAGCAAGGAAGAAAGAAAGCAAGAAAGGAAGGAAGAAAGGAAAAGATTAAGGAGCGATCGCATACACGCAACTGCACCCCCTTATCATGTAGATAGAGAGTGGCTGGGCGCAGTGTGTCGTGTGTTTCTCTGTGATTTGTGTTATATACGTCTTTAGCCTCTGGCTAAGTGTGCTCCGTAGGATAATACATAGCAATAAGGAGTCAAGGATCGCCAAACAATAACCACGCTCGCTGTGGGTGCTGTATCGATTGAATTCCGCGCCCTAAAAAGGATGTAAACTTATGATATGATTGTCAAGAATTAAAAAAGGTGGCGGATGCTCGTTGAGCAAAGATTATTGTTACACCGCGCCATGTGCGACCTATACAAAAGAAGTGGGACATGCTCCCCCAAGTGAATCTGTGAGAAAGTAGTATTATGGTCTCCCCAACCCCAACTGCCGATACACATCCTGGACATCGCCCCCAGGATCGAGCTGTTTTCACCCCCTTAATTTGCCTCGGTTGAATTGATCACAATATCTGGAAAAAGTGAGGTAAAGAATCTAAACGCTGCCTCATAACTTTTCTAAGGAAGATATCTGAGCGATGTAGCGCTCCGTGAGCCACGCGGAAATGCGCGGTAATGAGGATTTTCCGTGCTCGCAGGCGTTGCTCCTCGTCGGCTTCAGTTTTACCTCTCAGTACTGTGATCTTGTGATCATTTACTCTCGAAAGACGAGCTAGTGTCGTCTCTAGAGATAATCTTCAAAAGAGTGGTAACAGGAACGCTGTAAAAGCTCATCGGAGCGATCGTTGCGCAGAGTAGTGCAGTTGGTTGTGCGGTGTGCCCATCATCACTTTCGGACGGTGTTGTGACCGCGTGTGTTTCCAGGATCCCTCAATATGTCTGCGGCCACGTTCACGTCGTCCACGTCGCTGACGTCGTCGTCCGGGAAGTCGGAGCGCCTAATCCAGGAGTCCTGCAGCAAGGACTGGTAATCGTGACTGGCTAAGGAAAGGGTCGAATTTGAAGGATCGCGATGGCATCGGTCGCCGCCTGGTTGCCGTTTGCTCGAGCAGCGGCCATAGGATGGGTGCCGATTGCTACGCACCCGTTACCACCTCCGCCGATACCGAAAGACCGACGAAAAGCCGACGACGAAAAGCTCCTGATCAACGTGAGCGGCCGCCGGTTTGAGACCTGGCGAAACACTCTGGAGAAATACCCGGACACGTTGCTCGGTTCGAACGAGCGCGAGTTTTTCTACGACGAGGACACCAAGGAGTACTTCTTCGATCGTGACCCGGACATATTCCGTCACATCCTGAATTATTACAGGACCGGTAAGCTCCACTATCCAAAACACGAGTGTTTAACGAGCTACGACGAGGAGTTGGCCTTCTTCGGGATTCTGCCGGACGTGATCGGCGACTGCTGCTACGAGGATTACAGGGACCGGAAACGAGAGAACGCCGAACGACTGATGGACGATAAGCTCAGTGAAAACGGTGATCAAAATCTTCAGCAGCTTACGAATTTGCGGCAAAAAATGTGGCGCGCTTTCGAAAACCCTCACACATCAACGGCCGCACTCGTATTCTACTATGTGACGGGGTTCTTCATCGCCGTTAGCGTAATGGCAAACGTTGTCGAGACCGTCCCTTGCGGCCACAGGCCTGGCCGTGCCGGTACTCTGCCATGTGGAGAACGATACAAGATCGTTTTCTTCTGCCTCGACACTGCCTGCGTGATGATATTCACCGCCGAGTACCTTTTGAGGCTGTTCGCAGCGCCGGATCGGTGCAAGTTCGTTAGATCTGTTATGTCCATTATCGACGTAGTCGCCATATTGCCGTACTACATTGGACTCGGTATAACCGACAACGATGACGTATCCGGGGCGTTTGTTACCCTACGTGTCTTTAGGGTGTTCCGAATCTTCAAGTTCTCACGGCACTCCCAGGGTCTACGCATCCTGGGCTATACTCTGAAATCCTGTGCCTCTGAACTCGGGTTTTTGGTGTTCTCATTGGCTATGGCCATCATTATATTCGCTACCGTGATGTTCTACGCCGAGAAGAACGTTGACGGTACCAACTTCACTTCGATTCCTGCTGCCTTCTGGTACACGATTGTCACCATGACGACCCTAGGGTGAGTTCCGACTATTGGAGCATTTCTCCTTTCCCTGCACCCCTAGGGCGAGTCAGTTTTTCGGGTTTGGTGTAGAGACAGTGCCGCGTAGCACATGTTTCCTACGGTTATACCGGGCACCTATCCGCAGTAGGTATACACACGTAGGGCTGGCTATAAATAAACCGAACTCGCGTGGGCCACGAATTCTCTCCATGGTATAAAAGTCACCATGCGAACAGGCAGGTATGCCCTGCGTGCGCGCAGATAATCGACGTAAATGTGTCTATACGCATGTTGGTATTCCGGTCACTGGGTAAAGCCTCGCCCCCGCCTTTCTCACCCTCTCTCTCTATTTTTCCTTCGCACTTTTTAAGCTCTGTGCTCATTCTCACGTTGCTAACGGCCACTCGGTAACATCGTACCTTATGCCGTGAACACATTCCCCATGCTAATGTACACGTAAGACTCACGATTCTCCGTTTGCCCGGAGAATTATACGGGATCGTGAGTAACTGCCAATGAGCTAATTCAAGTGTAAAACAACCGAACGTTGCACAATGTTATTTTTCATTCATGGCTACTCGTTTCATTAGAGCGAAGGTCAATGGAATGAGCGGAAAAGCTCGAGGCGAGTCTGTAATATCGTTAAGTCTGCCACCCCAATTTGGAATCCAACCGCAACTCGGTATCTCCAGAGTAATATATTATCCCTTATCGATGCCAGGCAGTAAAGGGCGATTCCCCTTTTCCAGATTACGCTTGAATGGGAATATAATTTTAATAGTGGTCTGCGGTGATCTTGGTTCTTAATTACCCTTCAGGAATGATGAATTGCCTGCTCCACTATCTAGGTAAAGTTTTCAGTTTTGAGAACTGTCTGACGACGAGTAGCCTCTGGTCGGTCTTTCGCACGCTGATAAAATTTGTGCAATGAAGTCTGATGGACACGCAAACCAGGGGAAAATGGTTCTTTATCGAGAGTTTCAAAGCTACGTGAGAATGCGATCGTTGCGTGATACTCGAGTCTCGAAAGTCTTGATCCCGCTTCCCGCTAGCGAAGCGTCTTTCGAGCCGTTGGTTATTGGTGAAGTAGGGAACGACAAAGGGATGTGGCAACAATACGTTTGCGTCATTGTGTGCAATTTTTTTTTTTTTTCTGTTTTTCATGAAAGAGGAACATTTTAAATGATCGCTATACATATAGGGTAGAGGGACATTTGTTTCATTCTGGAATTGAGATCATCCCGCGGGAAGGTGAGGGATTTTGGTTTTTACAAAACGCGCGGGAAAGCTATTTTTAAGAATAAAAGAAAAAGGAGAAGGAAACAAGCTCGCGGCAGTTTAAACACGACGTCGCTGGGGAAAACGAAATGATTTTTTCTCTCTAAGCAGGAAGCAGAAATATGCTTCGTCATCTCTTCTTTCTTCGCATTTTCTTTTCACGAGTTAAAAGAAATAATAACAAACGAACCCGAAGACTCGGCTCCTGAAAAAACCAGGTTCGAGGCGTTTTTCTTTTTTTTAAACAGCTCGCCATTCTATTTAACCAAACGTCAAATCTCCTCGCCTAGCTTACCACATTTCTTCGAAAAAAATTTTTTCACTCAACGCAGAGTGGTGACTAGAGCATATCATACGGGGCATTATACGCCACATCGACGTGTTATTTTCGATTCTTTATGAAAACAAATGAATTTCTAAACCGGGGTTGAAAAAACATCTGTAAAAAATCGGAGGATTATTTTTCAACTTCCTCAACCGCATAGTAAAAGATTAAGAAAGTCGAAAATGGCGAGGGTCAACGGCACGTCAATTCGGCATGGGAAAAAACAAAAAATAAATAGGGCATAGAATCAGTGTCTCGTTGAGCTCCGCAAGTTTTTATGAAAGAATTTCTCGGTTTGCCGATCGTGTTCGTTGTGGTATGATCCAAAGTTTGTTCATAACTCGAGACAAAGTCCAGATACTAGTCCTTATCGTTCCCTGCAGGTGCTTTAAACCGACCTCACTTACGATTGTATTACAGAGTCAATATTTGGTGCAACGTTTTGTCAATATGACATAACCCAGCTTCCGCTAATATTACCCTACGAACAAAGATCAGTACTGATCCCAGAAGCGCTTCCATCGTTTTCCTTGTGACGTATCTGTATATCAGATTTGCGCTCCTCTCACCTTTTAAGTGTCTTTCTTTGTGCCCGATGACAATCCCAAAACTCCATCGTCGACTAGCACTTTTTCCAGTATTCGTTTGATTATTTTTATCTTATCTTTACTGCATAATTTGGCAACGGTATCCTCGCCAATTCTGTCCGTAAAGAATCCTAATATGCACGGATAGATGTTGTACAGTTGAAACTCCCCCTTTCGGGAAACGAGTAACAATACCCCCCCCCCCCCCCTGACAAAATGTGCACGATAAAACCAGCCGGTCCTTTCCAATTTAACATATTTATAAATTTATGATGAAGATAAGATACGATACATGGTGTACACCGTGAAAATATGTGCGTATGCTCATTTCATCCTCTGTTTTATAATTTTATATCCAATCACTTAAAAACGACCCGAAAAGTCCACAATGGTTTACGTGAAATGAAAACAATTATGGGAACAGGGGACGGCCCGGTTCAGTGGTTAGGCATTTCTCGAAACCAACTTGGTAATTTTTAACGGTCACATTATTACACACCCTTTCAGTACCGTAACCACTAAGCTTTCAAATCGGATTTCCTAACGTCAGTGTTCCCGTCACCTTAACGAAGCTCAATGAATATTTCTTGACGGTTTAAATTTAATAGTCGCACCTTTGAATGCGTACGTCAAAGAAGCTTAATGAGAACCGCAGGTGTACTAGCGGTGCCAGAGGTGGTAGATACACGAAGTTAGGGAAGAGCCAGGCATAAGTAAGGAGTGACGGTCTGTCGAGTAAAGTTCAGCCCGGGGAATCCCTGGGGTGAATTTTTTGTGGTTATTAGTTGGTACCGCTCCTAATATCCATCCTCTGTCGATACATCAGTCCGTTTTATTCCCGCCGTCAAGTGACTGTCAAAAGTAACTGCAGCCATTGTTTTGTGACGTTTGTGTACCTACTACTGTTCCGTTTAATCCTCACCTCCAGCTCACAGCTTTGTTGGGTATAGTAAATAATACCTAGATACATACATAGGTGCAAGCTACTCCAGAGAGAGCAAAACCGTAATATATAGTCAAACTTTGGCCGGAGTCCAAGCCAAACATTTCAAAGGTATCGTGGTCAGTTTTTAGATCGTCGCCAAGTAAACATTCCCTCTCCTCCCGCCGTATTTAGGCTAGAAATACGCGCTTTCGAACATCCCACGAACACAGGTTGTCCCTTTATTAATCGAGATTCGGAGAGTGGGTAAAGAAATTTCGGTGTCGTTAACGTAATGGTTTTTTTTTTTTATGTTTCATTAACTGCATCGTCTCTTCAAATCGGGATATTTCACTACTTTTCCATTGAGACCGTTCAGCCATTTAAAAAATTCTCATTCCGAAGTTGAAAACAAAATATTTGAAGTGCATTGCGAAAATCGTTTGCAAAATTTTCCGACTATACACGAAGGCGTCGAAAATAAATAATTGCTCAACACTGTTGATATTTTAGCGCTATTTTCAATATTAATATTAATCCCATGAACTGCTGACTCCCGAACATACAAATAATAAAAACCTTGAACATGTTTTTTTGTATACCATACAATCTCTGTCCTTCGATCGATATACAATATTCATGTATCTGGCTTCGCTTAGGAAGTAGGTATGTATGTGTGTATATTTCGATGGAGTCGGAGGGGCAAAAGCGGTAGTGTTTGTGGTGCCGTCAAAACAGCCCTAGGGTTTGAGACTTCTGTGCTCTACTCTTTATTCTCTATTATCTGTTCTCTGCGGCTTTTTACTACTTTATGCAGTTGGCAGAGAATAGAGCCGTGCTACTAACTTGCAAAGTAGTACTTGAAGATAGAATCACTCGTACGGTTATAATTGCCGATCGATATTAAATACGTGGCGTACTATTAATACCGAAATGAAACAATGGATTTTTTTGATGAAGTACCGCGGAAATTTGAATGGAACATTGTGGAGATACGATTCCCGGCTTCCGGTACCGTGATAATATTTTCTCGTCAAGACTGTCAAAGAGAACCTCCTCACTCTTGTTCTTTTTTTTTTTTTTTTCTTCTCCTTCTTTTACCTCTTCATCTTTTGATATTTTCACCCTGGTACTTGACAATATCTGCTCTTCACGTCAATCGCCGGACTGCAAAGTTTCACCCTAAATGTCTTTCGCTGAGAAGTCTTTTCATTCTCTTCCTCTTCTTAGTACTTTCGACTCCTAAGTTTACGAGTTTCCGAATATAATGGTCTGCCTTCAAGACTGCAGACCGGTCGCCATCAACCCAGAATATAGACGGATGAATTCGTTTAATCGCGGTACGATCTCGTTCAGATTGAACGGAATGGTATCTGTTCAACCGCCGTTCTTTACAGGTCCGGTTTGTGCGCTTGAAATCGGTCACACTTTAATGACGATGATTAATTATACGATTGGCTATCAGAGGCTGACCCACTGCAGTATAAATGAGTAATTTTTGATAGAGAAGTCGATTTTTTTTTTCTTCTTTTATTGTCCTACCGCTTTTAAGTACGGAGTTACAAAGCGCCTTTTGAGGTCTGTGAATATGAACCATAATCTAGAATCTCTCTTTTGTCCGCTCTGGAGCGGAGTGTTCGTGAAAAGACTTCCCGCCGCGCCGCGTATATACTATATATACAGAACCAAAAACTTGCTGGCTTGCCTTTCCGCCCTCTTTGCGTAATCTACGAATTTGATTACCACCTTTCGTCGTAAACCGTCATTTGGGTTAACCCCCTTCCCTAGCCACTCGGTAACTTAGTTCTCTCCTTTTCTTGATTGATCGATCTTATCGTTGGTCTCTTTCCGTTATAACGAAGAAACAAAGGGCAGAACGAGCGCACGGCGCAGTCATAAACCATGAGGCAAACTTTTTTTTTGTAAATTTTAAAGAAATTCCTTGTTCAATATCTTCGTTGCAAAATATCTCGTCGTTCGTTTCGCTATGACTTTGGCGGCGTTTCAGTTCATCTACATTCAATCACGTGTCAAATTTAGTTCTCCGCAGTTTGACTGGTCTTTGATCAGATTGTTGGCAGGAAAACAGACAATCTCGTCGATCATACTCCGCAGAGAAGTCTCGGAATTTCTATATGATGATATAGAGAAATTGAGTAGGTGGATAGCAGCAGGGAACCAGTAAGAAAACAAACCATCTGCTAGTCAGCTATGAGTGAAAGGCTTAAAGAACCTATAATCCATAAAAAAAATTACTGGAGAACACCGAGGGAGTGAGAGAAGATAGAAGAAAAATAAAATAAAACGTCAGAATATCTACGTGGAGCATTGGATCGCGTGCGTGAAATATAACTTTGACGATTAAATTACGAGTTATGATTCGTCTAGATAGGTATAACAAACAAACGTCACTGTACGGTTATTCGACTGTGAGTTTATTCAAGAGAATCTCTTACGAGTTTATGCAGAGTTTACTACCTATATTGACATGCCGATCGATTCGATCCTACATTTCAATGCTTCCGTGTTATTGACGTTTAGCACGAGAGTGGCGGGCGTGTTTAGTGTTCACGTTGACGGTTTATCCTATCCAGAGTCCGTCTCGAAATAAGGGACTAGCGGACCGTTTATTGACATCAAATAATGCAGACTAGTCGATGCTTATTGCGACGTATACCCAAAGAGAATACGCCACTTCTTCCTCGTACAATTCTTATATAGTTTCGAAGATTTATCGCCCAAGGGTTACCCCGACGAGGTAAGAGCGTGCCAAAGAGTGACAATAAACGGCGAACAGCAGAGCTCGAACCCTGCAGCTAGTAGTAGCCAGATCTGTACTGTGCCCATATTGCAGACAAGCCAATAGAGTGTACAGTATCCAGTAGCAAGTCGTATGGATGTATCCAGAAAGCTAGATACTTGGCAGAAAGAATGATGAAAATGATTTATGACAGAGTAAAAATTCATTCACGTTCATTTCTATACATTCTATAGGATATTCCAGACATCAAAAGCACATTGTATCATTGTATAATGTCATCGTATCGAAATACTGTCACTTCTAGTGAAACGGAACAAAGCTCTGACGTTCAGTATTTTATTAACCGGTACCCGGCATCCGAGCATAAAGTCATTGATCTGATAACCTGATTTCGGAAATGTTGAATGCCTTAAAATGTATGAGTTGATAATTTGCCAGGGTTAAAATGTTTGCGTAAATAAGTAGGCACATACATACGTGGGTGGATATGGGTACAGTGTTGATGTGTTGGTGCAGTGGCGGTAATGATCCTTGGGTATTGCCATAATCCTATCGCGTTTCCTCAGCAAAGATCATCTTGAGCTCGGTCTTGGCTCTGGGCTGTGTGACGCAGTGAAAGGATAATTTCCGAGGGTTGCGTCATGAGGTCGGAGTTATGAGAGTTGATCGAGCCGTTCACCCCGTGTAAGAGGTAAACATGGCATTCTCTGGTTTGCCAAGGTTTACCGGAGTCTAACCCGGGGTCTTTTGAACTCTGACGAGTTATTTATCGGGGCTTGATTGGATGTTAAAAACAGGCCATGGCACTATTAATATCTCTTCTTCTTTTAGTTTAAATGGATGCGATTTATGGACCCAGACGGGGAGTTATTTCTCTTTTCAATCAAAATCGAAGCAGGTGCTAGTCGGCAGTGATCGATCGAGCCTCTGGCATTTCGACGTATCTTTATTTATATCTTCTAATTAGTCCAGGTGCTGCGGGATCCGGATTATATTTAGCCATGGAATTTTAAAAGCGGCGAGCTTCAAGTGGCTACCAAAGATCCGCGCAATCAATACCTAAGAAAATATTTCCCTTCAAACAATCTGTCTTCGCCTTGCGCAGGTCTTTTGGTACTACTCTTTTTGGCCACGTTAACAGGATATCCAATTAAGAAAGAGGCCGTGCCTCCAAACAGCCTCGACACAACCATCATCATGTTAGCCATCTCTAAGTGGATGAAAAGCTAAACACTATGTCCATTCGTTTGTCGAAAATGCCTGTCCACAATGTACGATGTCTTTCAGATTAGGGCTAAAGCACTAAATAATGGACGATCAACCGGACTAAAAAAAAAAAAAAAAACTTCCACTGAATAAACACGACATCTAATAAGAATTACTACACTGAAATGTTTATTTACGAACTCGTGTTGATGCACTGGGTCCCTTTACTCCGTCAGTATTTCATTCAAAGTGTTTTTTTGTATTCATTAAGAGTCAATGTCGGTATTATTATTTTCGACGGATGCATAAAAAACATGGCAACTTCCATGGACCACCTATATTCGCTGGTGATGGGTTTAGGTGAATTATTACGGTGAGTTATATTAGTAAGAAGCTAATATTGGACGTGGAGATTGCTGGTGGGTCGATAAGCAGCGGTAGTCAGCGATTGCTTGGTAGGTTTCCGTGCTAAATTTGCTACCGTTGGACAACAGGTGCGCGCACGAGTTGGTGGGCAGTGGTGGATATAAGAGGAGTCAGTGGTTAACGTCGAGGCCAATTCCAGCCGGGCTAGGAGGACCGGGTTAAGCGAATGATATTTTAAAAGGATTTTCAATAGCTTTATGTAAATTACTGCTGTTCGATGAAAGAACAATCGACCCCACTGGGCACGTACACGCAGCCATTCCATTGAATGAATCGAATACTATTCCATAGTTAATGTGATCGTCACATTGCACGCGTTCTGCGCATATTATCACGTCGCGTGTTACAATAACGCCCGGTATGACAACGACAACAAAGAATAGATAAAAAAATAAAACTAGAGCCGTACGAGATACGGGGAGAAATGTAGCTGAAAATAAATTCATAGCAGTTGAGCCGTTGGAACTGGTGCATTGCGAATATCGTGTCGGTTGGCCGTACCGAGATGCGGGAAGTGAATATTAAACGTGGAAAGCACTCGGAATATCGGTACGTGCACACTGGCGAATATGTGATAGATATAAGGTAAGCCGTTGCTATTTTACAATAATCTTTATGGTAAAAATGGGTCAAGGTGTTGGGCGCAGCTGATGGCGAAGGGAGTAATCAATGTGTTGAGTGAATCCAATATTAGCGTTATATGTGACGGAAGATTATTGGGAGCAGTATTTTAAAAATGACCCTGCGGCTTTAGAGTGTCAAATTCGGCTACACAGCTAGTCGAGTCGTTCCAAAAATGTACCGTGAATCAACCTGCAGAGAGAGAGTTTCAGCATCGCGACGGTCGATAATCTGTCTCGGAGTCAAGCGTGTAGGAATCGGCTTCAGTCTGGCCTAAATATACGAACCTAGACGCGGTACGTGGTTTGAGGTATTTTCCTACCGGCGGAATAATAGATCTGTAGGCTGGTAGAGGAATTTTTCTTTTTCATTTTTTTTCTTTTTAAACAAAGGAAGGTACACGATTGATCGTAAACGTGAATGGCCCCCACGCCCCCGTGGTTCTCTATCATCCTCCGGATATTTCAGTTACAGCACAGTTACTTAACTGTCAACATTTATTACTTAATTGTGTTTTACGGCAACGGGTAACCCTAAATAAATACACAGGCCATGATCTCAACGGACTACTACTCCTCGCGGTCGGTTCTCTCTCGGGTAGGTAGATATTCACGATATTCACCCGGCCAACTTTTCCTCTTTTTCCGGCTTTAGCTTTAACCCGAGCCAAACGGGAGCCTCGGGCAAGAATCTGCACGGAAGAGCGTGCGTCGCTTTGAATTACACCACATTCACTATGGGTGAAACGGTTCGTGTTTTAGTCAAGTTCGTTATCAATTAAAGTCAAAGTTCCCCCTTCAATTTTAGTCCAAGTTCTACAACCCGAGTCTCGGAACACAGGGCCTTGATAGTTCTTAGTGAAAAGACAAATTTTTAGTTGGGAAATTACGTCGCTTGATATAACGGTACTTTGACTTTGACCCAGCATGGATTTGACAGTGATGAGCGATTGCTTTTCACGCCCAAAAATCATCCCATCCAACGTAACAGTGAAAATCTAAACGGAGAGAGAGAGAGAGAGAGTGTCGCCAACTAACTTCAAACCGTCCCAGTTACGTATTCTCGTTCCCGTTGCGCACAGTGGGCTCTCATCATTTCGGCAACTAAATTGTTCCAAAGAAACTGAAAGATTACAATCCATTTCATGGAAAGACTGTACATTGCACATCGAAAACTAAAACTTCAAGGTTCAGCACACTGCACAATCTCTCCGATCGGTTGAACACAATAAATTGTTGAATTACTTTCGTTGGGCGATGACTATGTTCAGGTTGTGCGCCTGAACAATTTTTTGCATTCAAAATCCGGAACACTGGGAACTCAAAGGAAGATGTCTGAAGGTATAGTTGCATAACTTCACTCACGAAGTGACTGTGCGACGTATACATTCGTGCATTCAATCCTTCAGAGTTTTCTTTCTTTTTTATTTTTTTTTTTTTTGTTCGATGCAGCAGCCGAGAAGTCTCGTCCGCGACAAGTTCAAGGTGTCACGTCGCACGGGTGCACACTATGTGTCTTTTCGGCCGTCTGAGACCGAGGCGACCCGCGCCTAAGTTGCGCGGGTATTCCTGGCACAAAGTTAAATATAGATTCCCTGATCGGAGGCATTCGACGCGTTGCAGTTTCACGCCCTCTGTTCGGCTCCTCGCTCTCTCCGTTCCCCGGCTTCTGGCACAGATCCGTTTCACCGAATTCGAATACTTGATTGTGACTTTTTGCTTTTCACAAAATTGAATCAAAGGCGCCGAGGTTCTCTCGAGTTCTGCACGTATTTCTATGAAGGAAAACGTTAGAATCATTTCAACCATCCGATCCCACTCCATGCACGTTACATTTTGCCTATATTTCTGTGCGGAAATCGTGCGTTTGTTTGTCGAGGTAACTCTGGCAGAATTTTATGGCCTTTGGTTGGTTTAGGTAAGAACACTGTCCGGACATTTCCTGATAGACGTATAATAGATGAAACCCTCATGGCTGGAGGTTCGTTGTTGGAAACCCCGACCAGTGACATTAAATTCAAATGTCGGCGGTTGTACACCGTAACATAGGGTGTACGGAATGCAATAAATTTCCTAAACTTATGTTAGCATAGAGGGATCAGTTACCATACCCCACCTCGGACGGCGCTGGTGTTTGAGGATAGAACTTGAAAGTGATCATCGCACACCTCGCCCGGGGGTATATTCTGGTTTGTGAACGTGACTTTTCGGGGTGGTTTGTCAGTTTTAGAATTTCTTTATAAAGTGCGAGGCTTTATCTTGCGCCGGGGATGTTCGTGGGCGTCCTTAAACACCTCTTTGTCAGTCAGGTGTAGGCGGAAATCGAATAAACCGTAAGGATAGACCGCAGTCTCTGACTTCGTGCCGCTAAACGAGGGCTCAGGGGTTTCAGTGGATGCAGAGCTCGTCTTCTTCGAGTCACGCTGAAGCCACCGTGCAACGTGACGGGTCATAGGGTTACCGGAGAGACGCGTGTCGTGTTCCGCGTACGTGACGCTTTGATCAATTTTTCAATCCTTTTTACGGGACAAGGGACGGGCGCCGTATCCTCTTCGACCTTTCGTTGTCGGTATATACGCCGATGAATAATTTACTAATTCCTCCACCCCTGCAACGAGGGAACACCATTTTTTTTAATGCGTTCGGAATTTTCTCTCTTCTTGTTGCTGCGGTCTCAGCTCCCGTACAGCTTCTCTCTCTCCTCTCCTCCTTACCCTCTAGCTACAAGCAAATTGTACCTGTTCAATTATTCAGACGTCGCCGCAGCTGGAGAAGTCGCTTTGTTTGCCTTTACCGAGAAAGCCAGGTGGTTGTCGACGATGCTCTCGTGGATATTTTACTTGCGGTCGCCTCCTCTTCTCCTTCCTATCTCTTCCGTTTTTATCTATGTGAAAAGCGAGAGATAGAAATTGCGGGACCCGGCGCGTTCGTTTGTACAAAGTTCAAGTTATTTATTCTACCAGAATTTTTTATCTCTATCTTTCTCTCTATTTTTCTTCGTGTTTTCACTAACATTCAGCCTTTTTCCGGCTCTACAGCCGCAACTCTCTCACGTACCAAGCGGAAATATCCACCTCCCCCAATTACGCTGTTTTTCACCGCGCTTATTAATTCGGTCTGCCTAATTCCGAAATGATAATTAGTGTCTGACGTGGATACAGTCCTCGTCCGCAATTTTGTTTTATATTTTTTTAACGATGGCTCTTCGCCGCGCGAACGTCGAGGGTCGGGTGATTGAAGACGCGCTGCGGATTCTCTTTTAAAGAGATCCTCTCCGGGGGAAATTGGAGACCGATGTCGTTGACCCGAAATAAGATCAGGAGGCCGAAAGTCTAAAGAGGAAAATGAGGTGGATTCGAATCCGTAAAACCGGGAATCTCCGGGCACGAACATACCGCCAAAGTTGATCCACGATCATTCATCTGCACTACGATCTCTCCCTCCTCATATCTCCAATGAGTACGTGATACCGTTGAAATAGGGTATAAGAGGATAAAAGGCAGGACGTAATTCCCATAATTCACCCATCGCTGCCCCTCGTCTTTTACCTATGTGACAATGTTGTGAAATCCAGAGAATCTGCACCGACTACTACCACAGACCCTCGACCCGGAACCACCGCTCCTCGGCGCGCATGGTCGTCGGACTAGAGCTCTAAATCGATGCGGAGGGCAAATCCGGGCGAATATCGTTGTGAGATTTCCTAACTCTCTTTTCATTTTCCTTTTCCTTTTCCTTTTTCTTTTCCCCCCTCCTCTGTATCTTCACATTTCTTATACCAAAGTGAACTTGATATAAAATTCCAAAGGGCACTTAACACGTGTGTCAAAAATTATCTCCCCTGGTTAGATACTACGAGCGCAAGTATATCACTCCCTATTATATCAAGCTTTAAGTTGGCTCAAGACGACGGGAGTATAAGAACGTGCAGCCTCGGTACTTGGATGTTTAATTTTCTTACCAGTGTGCGAGGAGGTCTCTTCTTTACATTTGTGTTCATTCTCTTCAACGTTCTTCACCTATTCGTCGCATGGCATACGCGGACACGAAAATCCCGGGCTTAATTTCAACCTCCTTGTTCACATTGCCCACGATTTTTTGCAGAATTCGTTGCATGCACTCCACCATATTATTCATCAAAATTCACTACTCTCTTCGCTTTGAAGTATCGAAGAATTGCGCCAAAATTTTCTACACAAACACTTTGAATAAATTTTAGGTTTTATATTGAAGAAAAATATCGGACGATGGACTCCGGCAGGGTGGTTTCATACAACCGCTATCATTCCTCCAGCCATTTCTCTTGAGATTTTCATAAAATTATGGTCCGTTGTCACTTTTTAGAGCACAGAAAGATTTCCATACAAACATATACAGCGAAGCTTGAAAAAAAATGTACGGAAGGGTTGGCCGTTTGAAGTTTCCTACAAACCGTGTGCAGTTTTCGCATAGCTCATGGTATATAACGAGACCGAGGAGAACGCTGAAGTTTTTCGATAGTCAGACTTAATCAGGGATAATAAAACGTGGCCAATTTAAAGTAACACGTTTCTTCATTATACGAGAAACTAGTTTCAACTGAACGATCGCACCGCGCTTACCGGGCTCTTATCTCATAAGTCACGAGTTTTATTTTATCATTTTACTTTCAAATTTCATTCTCTCCACCTGTAGACTATTCTCCGGTAGTAAACCCACCCCAACGTTTATTGCGGCTTTTCTTACCGCTCAGTTTATTATTGATGCAGTGAACCAATCCTATTCCGGTTTTCTAACGTTTCCTTGCCCCCCCCCCCCTCGTCAACGAGCCTCCCTTTTCTCGCTAACGCATCTTTTCCGCTTCTTTTTTCAGGTACGGTGACATGGTACCGGAAACTATAGCCGGAAAAATCGTCGGCGGTGTGTGTTCGCTGAGCGGAGTATTGGTGATAGCGTTACCAGTACCGGTTATCGTGAGCAACTTCAGTCGGATCTATCACCAAAACCAGCGTGCAGACAAGAGGAAAGCTCAGAGGGTAAGCTTGCCGTCGAATCGATCGGTTTAAAAAAGTTTCGAACTAATTTCCGAAGTGAAAAATAACTCGAAGGGTCCTCTGCGGTACATCCCGGTGAATTCCGGATCTGAGAAGAAGAAAAAACGATTACCAAATGATTATAAATCAATCCGAAGAGAGAGAGAGAGAGAGAGCGGGATCAAAACTTTCGTTTATAGTTTATACCACCCGTTCCGGGGAATATGATCATCCCATTTTCCAAACGGCATTGTTTGTTCGTTTCCTCGATGTTTTTGGCTTCGTACTACGTTCCACTAGAGTCAGGACCGTTCTATTTGTTTGTACGAACCGAAGGGGCAGCCGTTTCCACAAGTCGACCTTCAACTTTGGAAAACAGCTACCCATAACTCCGCTATTTCTATTGTCTTTCGATGAAAAAAAGAAATCGACCAATTTCGTCCGGGGAATCCCCCTCGCCGTTCCTTCTGCTGCAAATTATTGTCTATCGCATATTATTTTTTCCGCGTAGCTGTGCACGTATGTAGTACATAATAGCTTTTGTAGTTTATATATATACCGATTTATATGTGATAGTTAGCGCGCGGTTTAATTCTGCATTTAACTGCCGTCCGGCGCCGTTTGTTGATTCCATCTCGCGCAGTTTGTTATTGTATTCTTGTTCATCCGCCATGTTCGTGTCTAGGTATAGTTGTATAGTATGTATACAGTTTACTCGATCACGCCATATTGTAAAGAGGATTTTCTTCTTCTTTTTTTTCTTCTTCTGCTTTTTTTTTTTTCATTCTTCTAACTTCTGGAAGTTTTTTTTTTTTTTTTTTTTATTACCGAGGCACACTAAACTCTCCCGACTATCTCCTCTTCATTCAGCCTCTCTGTATGCCCGCGCGGATCATCGTGACGCGGTTCTTTGAAACAGCTTCTTTGAGAAAAAAAAAAATTCATTTTGACCATTCTGTATCAAAGGATCGTATATATAAAAGCGGTATAGGCATTTTCTGTTGCCTGCCAAAGTCCTGTGGCTTTTTTTTTTTTTTTTTTTTCTTTACCTTTTCATTGTAGATATACATAGATCGAAAAATTTTCTCGGTCTACCTTTTTTTTTTTTTTTTTTTTGCGATCTTGCGCGAGCAAAGAATAACACCGCGATGCGGACCATAAGGAGCGTGATGAAATGTTGATTTTCGTTTTTCCAAATTGCGAACGACGCGCGGGATGGCTTGCGGGGGTCTCGGTATACAGTAGATCGTTAAATCCAAGTTAGGTCAGTGGTTTTCAAGTTTTATATACGATTTTTCTTTTTTTTTTTTTTTTTGTCACGGTAAAATTGTGCGCGGTTAGTTCAACGAACTGCGATACAATCCCCCGAGTTATAACCGTTTAGTACACAAGAAGCTTTCAAGATATTTGATTATTTTTTTTCACAATGTTCAGAAACGACGGTTTTTCGATTTTTCAATCGTTATATCGATACCGAAAAATTCTCGTTCCGCATTACCGCGGTTACGAACTTTCTTACGGTCAAGTTACCGTGGGAGGAAAGAGGGGCAGGGGGGGGGGGGGGAGGGGGTTAGGGACAAATAGCCGTAAATCTTAATAGCTAAAACAATTTTGATGAAGGGTGAGGAAAGCGCGGCCGCGCCTGCGCAGGGAAATTAATATCGTAAACATCCGGTGCGCGGCGTCTTTATTTATAGAGATTCTTAGGTAATTTTCGCGTGCCAGAAGATAGAGATGGATAGACGGACGGAGAGAAAGAGAGAGAGCGAGAGAGAGAGAGAGCGGTGATGATGCGGTGATTCATAAATTAATGAAATTTTAACGAGAGAGGCGATTCGCCTCCGGACTATAGGGGGTCAGTATCTCTATAATCCTCTAAAATATTTTTATAATATTCAGGCGAAGAATGACCGATAACCGTGTCGACCGTTGGACGAACGATCGCTGCAGACGAGATTTGATAGAAAGACAAAAAAAATTATTTCTAATAAAAAACACAGCCGGCTGACGTTTCGCAATTAATTTTCGTCCCCCCCTCCCCCTCCCGACTGCCCCCTTGCCGTTCCCTTGCCTCACCCCCGCGTCAAGATTTCCCTCGCTGAGGTACTCTACGGTCTGAAAATTATTCTTAAAATAAACCTTCCCCAAGCCGTGTGATTCTCTCTTTCTCTTGCCTCTCTTCACCTCGGTTCGCCATCTCATCCCCTGGCCGGAGAAAGAGGAAAAAAAAAAAAAAGAAAGAAAAGAAAAGAAAAGAAAAAAAAAAAAAAAAACGGTAAAAGAGAAAAACCCTCGAGGTACATCGGCGTCGTGCTCTTTGTCGGGGCGCGCAAGAGACGGGGTATGTATGTATAGAGTATAGAACCGCTCCCTGAGGCGCTGCGCGAAATAACGAGGCAACAGTTAGGTACGGGCTAACACGCACGCTGGGTAGGTTTTTTATTTTTTTATTTTTTTTTTAAAGCGTTTGAAATCGCTTAGAAACGTTGAAAGTATTCCTCAGTGGACGTGAATTATACTTAACTAAACCATAATCACCGTGCATCCAAAATTTTTAGGGTATAAAGGGATTGCCTTCCGTGGATTAGTATATGTTATACCTATGGATAGGTATATGTATACATATATAGCCGAGATGAAATTCGAAATAGGTAATCGCGAAGCTCGAGGGGAAAAAAAAAAAAAAAAAAAAAAAACTTCACACGGCGAACGTTTGGAGAAGTTCGACAAGCTTATTTTAGAAAGCTTGTAAATATCGGGACAAGAAAAAAAAATGGAAAAAAAAAGCTTCTAAAGATGGAAAAAGCTTGAAAAATATCGAAAAGTTCATAAAAGCTTTTTACTTTTGCAGCTTGCGAAAGTGTGTACGAAAAGATTAAAAACCGCGATGCGAAACTCACTCTGCAGTAAACTCGAAAAAAAACCAAAACAAAACGAACAAGAGAAAAAAAAAAAAAAAAAAACAAAAGCGTTATAGAAACAATTCTAAAAGTCTGAAAGAACTTTAAAAAGAACTTCAAAAAACAATGCGAAAACAAAAAAACAAAAAAAATTTGAATAGTCAAGACAATTCGGTTAGAAAATAATAACAGAACTCAGATATTTTATCGATAATCTTGTCGGCACTTTATTCCCACTTTCTCTCATTCTTTTCTCCCTCTCTCTGGAATTGTAGAAAGAGTGATGATGCTCTAACGTCTTGGTCCCGAGCTTTTTCGATCGGTGCAGGATCTGACTGTATAACGGAAAATTCTGATAAGTGATTGTGGCGTTTAGAAAGTACGTATTAAAACGGCGGAATCTTCTTACCAGTTTGAAGCTTTTGCAAATATCGTTAAGTTAAGTACTGTGTCTACTTTCGGGGATTTTTTAAAATTAAAACGCCCTAATCTTTAGAGACGACGAATGAACTTAAGCCTGTAAAAGCAGTCGTGATGAAAATTTTCAGGTCTAATAATATGAGGAACTTAATATCCAGGGCTACGTAGTATACCTACCCGTTCTATCTGAAGGCTTGTTTCTAAGACCTCGCGGTAGACTAGCCTCAGGTATATCCTTAGGTGTTCCGGTCTAGTAGGTTCTTGACCGACCTGGAGACTTGAAGACAAGCCCTCGTCTCTTTGCTACGGACAAGAGGGTGTCTCTTATCCTCACCCTCTTTGCCGGGGCTGTATATTTTATGAGAATAAAATGGACCATTTAATAATGCAGATATTCCAGCTAGAGTTTAACTAAGAGCCCAGTGTCGGGCCAGTACTGTTGCCGACTGTTACGATCTCAGCGGAATCGTTCATTTCAGTACCGGTAAATAGTCGGAATGATAAGATCGTGTCTATACTGGCAACCAAAACTTGGCCCATATCGAAATGAACACTGGGCCAGTAGCGTGGTTTCGTACTGAGCCAGTATTTCAACTTCCCTAATAAATATAGTACAACACTGTCCCAGTGATTTGTGACCACATTGGGCCGGTTGTCGGCTGTATTGATAGCGCTGGGAGATTTTATATTGTTCAATGCTGGCCCAGCACTCAACGTCGACGCTTGGCTGTTGAGACTGGGCCAGTGCTGGGCCAGTGCTGGGCCAGTACTGGGCCGAATTACCAGTACCGGCAGCCTTCATCTGGATATAGACGAAGTAAAATCAGATTTTAAGCAACCTTTGCAGTGCAGAAATGATCCGTAGTTCATTTTTGAAGGTTAAAATCGCGCTTCGACTTCCAAACACTTGAATACCTCGTCTCAAAAGGCTCGAGGAGTAAAGCCTCTCCGCTTCTCCGCCTCTTCCTGCACACTTCCGATTGTGTATAACACTTATACTTATACTGCCGAGAACGAAGATATATCGTTGTCCGGTACTCAAAGGGGTTAATAACGACGTCTGAAGTCTGTTTACCGACGTTAAGCAGACGCGAGAGGAGTCGCCCGTGTAAGCCGTAAACCGTAAGCCGTCCGCTCATCGTCTGCAGGCTTGAGTATTTCGCTAAAGAACCACTCGGGAAACGCGCGCCTTCAACAGCCCCAGCAGCGAGGCTTATACTTTATACTAACTTATTTTTTAAAATAATATATTTTGTCTGCCTTTTACCTATCATCGTCACGTTCTCCTTTGACGTTTCAGAAAGCGAGGCTGGCCAGAATTCGCATCGCGAAAGCATCGAGCGGCGCCGCATTCGTCAGCAAGAAAAAAGCCGCCGAAGCTCGTCTTGCTGCACAAGAAAGCGGGCTCGACCTCGAAGAGAACTACAGGGAGGAGGACATCTTCGAGCTACAACACCATCACCTCTTACGATGCCTGGAAAAAACTACGGTAAAAATTTCTCTTCTATTTTTTTAATTGTACCATTATGTCTTACATGGCGTTTCATTTTCGACATTTTTTATTCTCATTTCTCTCTTATCGTATTTTAACGTCACCAGAGTCGATCCTGTCCCTCGAACCTTTGATGTTTTTATAAACAGTATTCGTCTCATGATCAGCACAAGGAGTTTTCCGCGAAATATTATGAGCTAATCTAATCTAATCCAATCTAATTGTGGATTTTTTATTCGACGAACGATTGAAAAGACGCGCAAGTAAACCGCAGAAAGAAATAGACCTTCGCCGATTGAGTATCGAAAGAAGAATGTCGATATGAGTAGATATCGAATAGTGCATCGATACGGTAGATGTCGTGCTTGCGATCGTATCGAATAATGCTTCAATACGATAGATGTCAAACTTGCGATAGTATCGAAAACGAAGTATCGATATTGTTGAATATCGATACTCCATGTCGTTTCCGCCAAGCTGCTCACTTCTACTTTCGAATAACCGAAAAGACAATTAAGAATAGTGCAACTCTGTCGTGACGTAATTGTCTTGCGATGTCGTTATCGAAAGTAGAATATCGTGCTATTCGTTAATTACTATCGCAAGAATAGTATCGATATCGAAACACCGAAATGCGAACGAAGAGTGTCGACATATTCCACGTATCGATATCTTTTGTTAAAACCTGCGTTTTAGTTTGTTGCCTTTCGATATCGAAAGAGTTTGACTCCGATGTTTCGAATCTGTTTCTGTCGCCTTCTTTCCGGTATATCGAAAGGCGGCAAATAAGTCGCAGAAATATTTTTTATTCGGGAATTTCAGGATCGTGAGTTCGTGGAGATGGAAGTGCCGTTCAACGGAGCCCCGAAGAGGCCCGGTTCTCCATCCCCGTTGACGTCGCCAGCTCATAGCACAGCGTCGCGAGGAGGTCTGCTACGTTCTTGCTGCGGGAGGTGTTACCCACAGCGATATCAGGTACGCGGTCAGCAGCACATTCTCGCGTCCACCACCTCGATCAGCGACCTTCAATCCGCTCCCGCCCCATCATCGTCATCACCGTCGCATGATTCACCAAATTTCATCCACGTCTCGAATCCGAATCAAAATTCAAATCCGAATCCTCCAACTCTCCTTCACGATTCCGTAAGCTCCGTTAGCTCCGAAGCCGCCGCCGTCGCGACGACGCTACCAAACGTCGCTTTCCAAGTTCCTCGCCGTCTTCAGTCCGGCGGCGTCCCGTGCAGTCCTTACAACGAGACTCGCGTCTGACTTAATCTTCTTATTAATTTATCGGTTATTATGAATATGGGAATAAAATATTTATCAATTATCAAGGGTTTTGAGATAAGGCTCGTTTGTACCGAGCGTCGCCTGGGAACTGTCTATATGATCGCCTATAGATATTCAGATAGTTTGACAATTAGTTAGTTAGATAGATAGATAGATAGATAGATTGGCTCGTACTTTGCACGTCTGTATGAGACTGGTTTATAGAATATAGATAGCATCATATACTTAAACATATATCGAGATTTTGATATATGTTTATTATAATATTGAATTCGCAATCGTTTATCGCTGCGTATCGGTGCAATTGGGGTGCGACGCATTAATCGAATTCACGATAAAATAAAAAACGCAACAAAAATTCAATTATACCTACGAATGGCGTAGATTTTGGTTGATCAAAAGAAGAAAATAAGTACGAACTGCAGTACGATTAAGACAATCTGAGCATGCAGGCACAGAAATAAACAATAATAGTCAATAATTTGAAATTTGAATACAAAATTGACGTTCTGATCCAGTGTATTCCTATTTCTTTGGAAATATACAGACAAAAATTCATGCAGGGTCTGTGCAGTGCAGTGAATTTTACCAATATTAGGATTAGGAAAAAAAAAAAAAAAAAAACGGATTCTGATCGGTTTGAAGGCACTTCCTTGAACCCCTTAAAAACATATCTTCAGCCCACGGATCGTACTGTACCAGTTTATTTAAACTGTAAATCTCTTTAGATTACATTTACAAACGATCCAAAAGAAAAAAATTTATCAATTCTTTTGTAAATAATTTGTCGATAAACCGAAGTATCGCCAAAAAGAACAAAAAAACAAAAAAAAACAACTTATTGATATGAATGATTTCTATAATTTATTGTTACAGCCGAACATCAATTCAGTTTGAACATTGAAATTATTTCATTATATGTATATTAAATCAAATTTTTGCAAATTTCGATTTTATGTTCAGGCACAATCTAATATCATAACTGAAAATTGCGAAAATTATAGAATTTATTTTCACCTGTTATAGTTCAAGCGATAGATATACCTACTATAAAACTTAATAAAACTTTTTCATCGCGAATTATAGTTTTATTAAATCCAAAATTTTGGTACTACGATTATACTTACGATACTTTCGATCCTACGGTCGTAATAATAATAATATTAATAATAATAATATTAATAATAATAATAATAATAATAATAATAATAATAATATAATAAGAATAACAATGATAATGATATATCTAATATAACGATCAAACTTTTAGCCAAATGAAAAATAAAGACTTTTAACGGTATTCTAAACCACGGGCCTTTCGCGAACGGCTTCATACATATATATACCTATACAGCTATACATATAAATACATATACCTACTATATAAACATGAATATGAGTATTGCAATTCTTTCAAAAAATAAAAAATTATACAAATAAATATATAATACACATAATCATATACGTCTATATACGTCGTGGGAAAAGATGGAATAATTATAAAGACAAAAAAAAAAAAAAAACTAAAAAACTAAAAAAAAAACAACAAGAAACAAAAGATAAATAAGAAATTTCAAAAATATTCTAGTATTTAATTGAAAAATAAATCAATATCATAATATATGAATATAAATAATGTACTATGAATAATAATACGGAACGTTATAATAATGATAATAATAATAATAATAATAATAATAATAATGATAATAATAATAATAATAATAATAATAATAATAACATTAATAATATTAATGATAATAATATAATAATAATATAATAATGATAATAGTAGTAGCAGTAATAATGATAATACACGCACACGAACACGCACACAGATGATCCTTTTACGTATTATACGTATATATATATATATATATATATATATATATATATATATATATATATATATATATATATATATATATATATATATATATATATATATATATATATATATATATATATATATATATATATATATATATATATATATATATATATATGTATATATATATATATATATATATATATCTTCACCAAAAATTTTACGGAATTTATATATCATATAATAATTATATAATTATCGCGCAGACATATACACATACCTATATATACCTATATTATATATCTATATTATATATATATTAGAACAATTATCTATTTATCTATATATGTATATATTATATATACATATCTATGTCTATAGTAAATATATATATTAAGATGGTCCTTATTTAGGGTTCGGAGAAATTTTTCTGCAGTAGGCTTCCCCCGCCGCCCCGACCCTCTGAAAAAAAAAATTAGGGAATTCGTTTTCGAATTAATTGGAGCCGATTGAGGGTTCGAGGGGGGGGGGGGGGGGGGGGGGGGGGAGAGGAGTTGCTGCTGAAAAATTCGTCCGATCCCTAAACAAGGACCACGTTATTTATGTACATATCATATATGTATATCTATACGTAGAGTAGAGTGTGACCGCGTGCGTATGTATGTATTTATATACGGTATGTAAATACATATGTATAATTATTATATACGCGTGCAGTGAAGCAGTGTGATATTAAAAAAAACAAAAAAAAACAAAAAAAAAAACTAAAAAACATAAATTATGAAATTGGAGATAAGATTTTTTGGACCAAAAATGATCATATGTATGTATATCATTCGGAATTGACTATATATATATAGAGAATGAAGCGAAAACAAATGATATACATACATAATATGGAATATCTAATGTATGTTGTATACCTATATGGGGCATTCCATAAAAACTCTCGATAAACGTCCGACCATGATATAATGCAAAGCGTTTCGGATTTGATTTACGGTTTTTATGTTTTTCAGCTTGATTTTTGTTCACACAAACCGTTATTTGTCACGGAATTTTTGAGTCTGAGATAAAAAAGAAAAAAAAAACGTTCAGATTTTGTTTTTTTCTTTTCCTTGTTTCTTTTCTTTTCTTTTTTAAGTAAAATCTGAAACAAATTTTCGTTGCGAATTTTTATATATACGAAGAAATATCCCCGTGTACGAAACGAGTTGGGATCGAGGTTTGGTATGGAATGACCCGTATAATATATCAAGACAAAAAAAAAAAACACAAAAAACTATCCCGCGTTGAGACGTCTTCCATTGCATTTTAGGCTTTACACTGTCTTGCCCCTTGCCCCTTGCCCTTTGCCCTTTGCCCCTTGCCGTCACCCCACCCCCGCGATAAATTCTCTCAAAAAAATCCCTCGTCTTCCATGTGGGGTGGTGGCTATACAATTTTCATTTTTTTTTTCTTTCAATTACCATTTTTTTATCTTAGTTTCTCTTAATTTTCATTATTATTATTTTCGTTATCTTTTTTTTTTTTTTTTTCCTTTCCTTTCTTCTTTTTTTTTTTTCATTCTTATAATTATATATCCTTGTCAAAAATTGCACGTATAGGTATGTATGTACACCTGGCTTCGCCTAACATCACAATCCCCACCTTACACACATAAATTACCCATACATACATATATCTGGTCACAACATTTTTTCTTCTTCTTTTTTCCATTTTCTCTGTTTCCATTTTCCCTTTTTTCCTTATCTCATTCTCTCTCTGTACCTCGTACTCATCAGTATGTACATACCTGGCCTAATCCTCTCCTTAGCTATTCCATTTGTCGTGCAATTTAGTAAACACATACCTATATATACGTGTTTATGTATACCTATAGGTATATATACTATATACCTATATCTACCCTCAACATATCTAACCTTTGGTTAAGTCATGATTAACAAAACCCCCAACCCACAACCCCCCCGGTGCCCCCCCCCCCCTGCCCTCCGCACCCACGAAGGTTTATCCCTTAAAAGATGTATAATAGTGCAGATTATTATTATCTTGTACGTGTTAATATACTATATGGTTGGGTTATGGTATATACAGCGAGAACAGAGATATACATACATACATCATCATAGTGATGTAAAGGAGGAAGTGGTGGAGGAATTTTTCGTCAATACCTATATACATATACATATTATACATATATAGGTATATTATAAATTGATGATGATGATGATGATGATAAATTTCTATTATTATTATTATTATTAGGACTATAATATATATATATATATATATATATATATATATATATATATATATATATATATATATATATATATATATATATATATATATATATATATATATATATATATATATATATATATATATATATATATATATATGCAGAGACTTTGTTAACCAGGGGTAAATTTCCGGTCACCGATCATCAATCCGCGCGTCTGCGATCTATATAAAATTTGAAAACTTTTAAATTGGAGGACCGAAATCTGAAAGAAGAAATTACTTCGAGTTTATAATATACGTGAAAACTTGCTGTAGTTTGAACTTGCTTTTTTTTTTTTTTTTTTTTTTTTTTTTTTTTTTTTTTTTTTTTTTCTATACTCGAGTCCTCGTCTCCGTATAATTTATACAGCATTCATAAACTAACACGGATATAGCCATGCTGCTGCTGCTGCTGCTGCAGCTGGTGAAAATTTCTACTCCTATATATGTTATAGGTATAATATGAATTTTGACGATTTTTTTTTGTTTTCCTTTAAGGAAATTTGAACATTTTATAGTTCTTACATTGGAAAAAAAATTGTAGATTTTCGTAGTTATTCAAACAAAATAGATAAAATAATACAGTAAAAAAACGATTATATATCGACGCCCGATACGAATAAGAGCACGTTTCAGATTCCGGGTGGAAAAGAGCACGTTTCAAACTCCGGGTGGAGAGGAGCACGTTTCAAATTCCGGGTGAAAAAGAGCACGTTTCGGTTTCCGGGGGAAAAAAGAGCACGTTTCAGGTTGACTCGAATACTAGCACGTTTCGGGTTGACTCAGCTCACTTGAAACGTGCTAGTATTCGAGTCAACCTGAAACGTGCTCTTTTTCTCCCGGAAATCGAAACGTGCTCTTTTTCTCCTGGAAATCGAAACGTGCTCTTTTTCACCCGGAATTTGAAACGTGCTCTTTTTCACCCGGAATTTTAAACGTGCTCTTTTCCACCCGGAATCTGAAACGTGCTTTTATTCGTATCGGGCGTCGATATATAGATGTATCGATAATTTTCGCAGTAAATTAGAAAAGTTCGTTCCTGTTTTACAAAAAGCTTGAATAATTCACTGAAAATTCGTAAGAAAAACAAAAAATTCGTAAAATTATTCTCACCAGGGTATTATAGGTACAATATGCCGCGGATAAAAAGATATACATATACATAGGCAATTCTTGTTAATCTCGTTATAATTTATTTGTATAATACCCTAATAACCTTACAATTACCTACGCATGGTTATTGGATAATTTATTTGCGTTTTACGGTATACATATATGGTAATAATAAAATCGAGATATAATCACCGCGTTATAAGCTTTATATTCAAATGGATACACATATAATACACAAAACATTAGGTATGATATCAAAAGGATTTTACAGTGTATATAGGGTATATAAAAAGAGGGAGAGAGGGCGCGTCGACGATTAATTATTAACTATATATTAATATATATACTATATACTATAATGAATACTAATAAGCTTATTTCATCGGTTTGAATTTTTATATAATATACTTACTATATACTATATACAGCTATAGGTATATGCGAACGCCTACTGCGGGCCAACGATATATTAATTATCTACTTATTACCTAAATTAGGAAAAAATAAAACTTCAGTCGATAATCTCGCCTAAATTCAAGGTACAATTAATAAATTTATTAATCAACTAATTAATTAATCAATTAGTTAACTATTATCACTATTATTATCATTAACGATAGATAAATATATACATATATAAATACACATATATAGGTATATATAGGGTAGTGAAGGGCTAGCCGCTGTCTTCAAGTCAAGAAAATCAACGTTCCTCTGACAATCGTTTTAGGTCATTTGTTCGATGTTGTGTGATAGAAGATATGATATATGTATGTATGTATATTGGGGTCGTTCAAAAAAGAAAATAACGAATTTGCTAGAATCTGCAGTCAAATAATAATTTTTGCAAAAGAAGAGACCGGTATAGGACGATATTTACTTGTACCGCCTGGTCTAGGTTGAAATTTTGCAAAATGCAAAATTCAATTTTATTTTTCCTTCGTGAAAACGTACGTATAGAATTGCGGATGAGCAACTGATTATAATAAATTTGTGATTTTTTTCGAACCTCCCTAATTTATATATGTATATACACGCATATGTATATGTATACATACACATATATGTATAAAGTAAGAATATAGGGTTTTAAAAAAATTATATAAACACGCAGTTATTATATAATTAGATAATTTGTACTTACACACAACTGCGGTATCCTAAATTATATATATAAAAAAAAAAACAGAGAAAAAATAAATAAATTATATATATATATACATATATAGCTATATAAATGAAATCGATTCAAAAAATTTCAACTATCGCGATTAAATGCTACAATTATTAACACACTTTGGAATAGTTAGGAAACAAACAACAAAAACAAAAATTAATAAATAAAAATGAAGGAACAAAAAATAAATGAATAAAATCAAACTCCCAGTTTAATATCGTAAAGGACCAATTTAAATAATCTTCTAACAATAATGCAGCTAATTGTCTCGCTTAATCTAGCGAAAGGTTGTAGAGAAATCCAAGAAAAAATGAGAAAAAAAAAAAAAAAAGAAAAGAAAAGGAACAGAGTCTAATTTTTTTTTTTTTTTTTATGTATTCAATTATTGTAACTATAGTTAACGGGTTGTTAAAGATCGTCGCAGGTATAATAGTCATTGCTCGAATATACATATAAAGACGTGAAACGTGTGTATAATAAAATAATAACAAAACTTGAAAAAAAAAAAAACACTAACTAACTAATTAACAATAAACATTCCATAAACGCGATTGATCGTATCGTTATAGGTATAACAGGTATGATCTATCTTGTCCATGGCGTTGTGATTTTTAGCCTTCGGATAATAAATTCTTAAACATTTATGAACATATCATCCTACACTACGTTGTTGGTTGAATTTTGCAATATTCGCAATCGAATCCGGAAGGAAGGAAAAAAAAAAGAAAGAAATCGAAAGCAAAATAAATGAAGAGAAAAAGAAATACATAGATAGAGAGAGAGAGAAGAGAAAGATCGAAAATTAATTAAGTTTGTATATAAACGTGAAATAATGATCAACGTGAACCATAGTTAACCCTCCTTTACTTTATATAGTATATACACGATAAAAATATTATTCGGGGGTTGCCGAGTTTTTATCGAGTTTTGGATCGTTAACTCGAGTATGGGGGGGGGGGGGGGGGGGCTAAACCCCCACCCAGCTTCAGGATTTAGGATTGTTTCAGAAATGTATATAGCCTCGGAGGGTGCGAGTAACGAAGGGTTAACTGTGATAAATAGAGAGAAAAGCAAGAGAGAGAGAGGGGGACAGAGATAAAGAGAATTGTTTGAAGAGACGTAGAAGAAGAGTTTTGTGTACAAAAGAGAAAAAAAAAAAAAATAAACGAAAGAAAAACTCAAAAAAAAAAAGAGCGAATGGTATTTCAACTCACGATGTAGGATGTAGGTATAACATACATACATACATATGTACGACAAGAAATAATTTGTCGTTTATAAAAAATCTCTAACGATCTAAACTAATTTAAGAATAGGATTTAGGTTATATTTATAATACTCTTCACTCTTCTTCACATAACGCGCTTTTAATATCTGACATACATAGAGTAGGTATATATTTGCAGTATATTAATATAATTATTCTAAGATATCCGGAGGACCATCCTTAAGATTAATATTATAACAAATTTTGAACTTTTGACCATATTTTTCTTTGTTTTTTTGTCTCACATTACTCGTCGTATATCGATAAACATTATACCTATGTATATCGGACAAAAACACACACGCACACATACATATATACCAATATAAATATAAATATGGTGAAAATTTTTATTAATCATACATGTGAAATGAAATATTGGCACGGTGGCATCTGCCCTGCACACGTCAGCTGCTGCACTATAAGCTGCAATTCGATAGGGATTCTTCAGCCAGTATATTTTCAGTTTGAGGTTCAAACAATTCAGAATTAAATCAATTGAATTTAAATACTGAAACGTTCTTTTTTCTTTTTTTCTGTTTATCAATTGAGAGACATATCAGTGTCCAGAGTCACCTCGAAGCAAACCGCAACTTGATTTTTGGACACCCCCAAAAATTCAGCTAGAAAACTACGAAAATTTTCTTCATTGTTCGTCAATGTCCATCCAGCGGTTATAATGACAAAGACCGAGGGTTTTCTACCGCGTTGCGGAAAAAAAAACGTGTCACCAGGAAAAAATTTCAATCTTCTCGCAATGCGACATCTGTCTATTATTATTATTATTATTATTATTATAGGCCCGCGAATAAGTCGCGGCAGCTGCTGTTTTGGTATTGGGGTGGAATTGATCCTGGGAAATTGAGGCGGCGAATCACTTCCGCCAATATAATTACGATAAGGGATAAGGGATAAGGGATTGCGGAACTATTTTCGTCCACCTTTGGCCTATCGTCAAATTTTTCACTGACGTAGGTACGGTTCAATGCAGCGCGGTTAATTTTATAATGAATTTCATTTTTCATTCGCATTTATCACGCACATTCAGTTTCATTATGAACCAGTTCATTTACAGAGTGCGGTTCATCGATCGGTTTCCGTTTGATCACCTTTTTCCTTATTACTTTCCGGAATCGATCAACTTCGTCATTATTTTTGTTCATCATTGCAGACGATTAATACAATTTTTTTCTGTTTCTATTCTTCTTCTTCTTCTTCTTCTTCAACATCTTTTTCGTACCTGCATGGATTTGTCCGCGGTTATAGGATCGACGTGTATCGCCGTGTGAGGATGGAGAGACGGAACGCCGCGTGAGTAATAGTCGCTGATCATGATGTGCGTACAATGTAACATGCTGGGTACTTAAATCCGCTAAAGTTTTATCTGGAAAAGGCACCTCCTCGTAAGCCAAAGAACACGCCAAGTGAACCAAGTAGAAGTAAAAATGAACGTAGTGTCATAGTATCCAAGTATCATTCCTCATTGTCGTTGTAAAAGACCAAAACCAGTCATGATGTGTCCATGAGTGTTCTCATTGTTTATATCTTATTACATTACCGTTTCAACTATTTTCTTCTACCGTTCCCCATATCTTTATTAGAATTGACTGAATCCCTGCAGTCTCCCGTGCGTAGTTTACTTTGATTGATGAGATATCACTACGGCAATTATCGATAAACGTATTAGCCCATGATCGAATTAAACTCTTCGGGGTAACTATCACCTTGAGTTGGTTTATCATTTTCCAGGTATTATAAAGTTCTTCGTGCTGAATAATCCCTTGGAAAATCTCTCTCCGCATTACCTTGCAGTGTCACTCAAGTGAGTTTGCGTTGGAAAATTAGGTCAGTGTGAACATATAACGTGACGTATATAGTGAAACCCGTATAATGCTTACAGGTAAGTATAAGTACGTTCAGTTTTGTGCTTATTTACCAAAGACGAACCGTTCTTGCCTACATGGCTTGATGAGCAATCGGGTTTAAATTCTCTCTATTTTTCTTGTTCTTCGTTCATCATCAGAACCTCTAGGGTCACAATGGACGTAACATATACCAGAAGTTAAATACTGCAGGAATAGAATGCGTGGTCCATGAGGTAAAACACGTAATGCGGTAAACAATGGTCATTGTAACCCATGTCCTGTCATGGACCGCATTCTATTTTCATGTTTAACCTCTACGTTCATGAATGATTATCACGTGGGTCGTGGACTCCGGTTTATAGTGAATTTTTTACACGCTTTTATTCACTTGGTAAACAATTTCAATATCCACGATCGGAGATATCGTACCGGAGAGAAACGTCGGATATCTTGAAACGCTCCAACAGATGAACGTCAAAGACTCTGGATTTTCAGTGATTTTATTCGTCTCTTTTCAGTTTCGCATGTTCAAGCAACGCAACGCTAACACTGCTAAAGACGAGAGCCGATCAGCCACGATATCGACAAAGCGTCGTACACCTTCGTTATACAAAAGCTGAAATGCGAGGCGCCAATTAGTATGCACAGTCGAGGATGAAGCGGCGTTAGCGAAATACCAGATTTCATCCGTGCGCGAGACGTTAATTGGGCACCGTTGATTCGCCGATCGAAAAGAAAAAAATAAATAAATGCGAATAACGGAGAGAGACGTGGAATTGCCTCTTTCCTAAAGGACGAGGAATCGAATCGATATATCACGAGGAGGACACGACATCCTCGCCCATTCTTTTCTCCCGCTTATACCTACTCCCCGGACCCTAGAATCTTTGTGATTCCTCACTGTCTCGAGAAATAATTGCGACGAAACAGGACCAAGCCTGCGGACTGTTAACGGGCGAGTATCATTATTCAAAAGCCACCTGGAAGAAGGAACATTGTCGTCTTGAAGAAGAACGGAAAGAGCCTGTTACGTCTTACATCTGATCAGCATTGTGAATGAATTTTGTTCCTAGGTTATTATTCTCTGATTCAACGACCAATAAAGGAAATTCTTATTACTCATGATGACCCAAACTGCCTTGCGACTCATTTCTGGTCTTTTCACGACTGCTACACAAGAGAATTTCAGCTCTTCATACACTGCTGCTACAGTTTTTTGCCCACAGTTTCAACACTAGTCTAAAAAGTGAATAGAAGTGTAGATGTGGGCAGTAGTGAAAAGGTCTGTTAGTTTTAGTGGAGTCAAATATCACTGTGGCAATACTCCCACTGTTGGTAACTGAAAAATCAATTCCACTCCAGGCTCTTGCCACATTAGTATGTACATACATGCATACCAGTGAATAGAGTGTGAACTACACTATAAACGGGAATGAAGCCGGTATGATTGTCACACTCTTGACACAATAGTTGTAAAAGTTTAGTACGAGTGTATCAGTAGTGAAAAGACTGTAAAGCTGATACCCTCAGCTCTGTTAACGAGTATAAATAAATACCTATCTTCAAAAATTCGAGGGTGTACCAATTTATGGTTTCATGTAGACGTAAACTGAATTGAATGCTGCACGCGATATCATGAGCGCATCATCAAACTACTGTGTTCCATGATCGGAAAAGTAAACGACCACCTAATTTCCCGATAACCTGTATTAACTTATACTACCATTAAACGTAGGTAAATATGTATGTAACCTTTCCATACGTATTCCTGGCTTTGACATGTCATACATACCACTGTCTCAGCTCCCCTCGACAGAGTAGCGTAGGCGTAGGTAGGGTAGGTGTAGGATTAGGCGCAGGTTTAGGCGCAGTGGGTTGGGAGGGCCGGGTAGTGCATCCAAACGTCGGTCTATTGTAGAAGGAGAGAGAGAACGGTGGAGAGTGGAAGAATGAGGGTAAGAGAGAAAGAGGCAGAGAGAAAGAGAGAGAGAGAGAGAGAGAGAGAGAGAGAGAGAGAGAGAGAGAGAGAGAGAGAGAGAGAGAGAGAGAGAGAGAGAGAGAGAGAGAGAGAGAGAGAGAGAGAGAGAGAGAGAGAGAGAGAGAGAGAGAGTAAGAAAGAGTGAGTGAGTGTTTTGAATGAGAAAATTTGTGAATACAGTAAGAAAAAAAAAAAAAAAAAAAAAAAAAAGAAAGGTGAGAGGAGATTTGATGCAGCACTAGCGGCCGACAATGTAGCGTGTGCTTTGGGTGTGGATTTCAGCAGGCGTACAGTCAGTACATCCCGGCGACTAGGGCCCAGGTTTCGGGCGGCCCAGGCGGCGGGCAGACGGGGGTCGCCATGGACGGCACGTATCTGGTCGAGGCCTCGTTCTGAACGAGGGGAGCGCTTCTCGTAGACACGTCTTCCTCGTAAATCCCACCGCCTAAGAGAAAAGAAAAGAAAAAAAAAAACAAAAAAAAAATAAAGAAAAAATACAGAAACAATAACAAAACAATGAAAATAATGACGAATTACGATACAGCCCAGACACACACGCACATACACATACACATATACATGTACATACGCACGCACACATACCCTAATTACATTCGATATAATATATATATATATATAACGATTGACGAAACGAAATGCCAAAGTTCAAAAAGCGAAATACCGGAATACATTTACAGACGCGCAGACGTTATGAGTCGAAAGAAACAAAACAGGAGAAAGAATAAATAATAAGAAATAAATAAATAAACGAAACAAAACAAGTTGAGAGAAAAAAACAAAAAAAAAAAACCAAAACAACAACATTCAAACGAACGGTAGACTCTGAATGCTCAAAACAAAAACAAAAACAAAAACAAACAAACAAAAAAAAAAAAAAATACAAATGGCAAACCACCGCACCTCACCTCACTCAATCAATTCTTCTATTTCCCTATTTCTCTGCCACCCGCGTTCGACGACGCCGTTGGACTCGACGACGCCCGCCCTCGAACGACGACGACGCTCTTCTACAACTACCAACGACTACGACGACGACCACCACGCTGGAACGCGGCACCGTGAACGCGTGCGCAATTCACGCCCTTCGGAACTCTGAAAACACAACATGCGTCCTCATGGCACCCCCCCCCCCCCCCCCCCCCCCCTGACAACGACGATGGACGCACGCGCGTTTCCGGTGTGATAAATGAATACCTATATACTATTATAACGCGGTTTCTATTCGCGTTTGGCACGACGCCTCTGTTACCGCCACCGCGGACTAACAAACGGAACCGACTAACAATACTAACGAACACGAATACAAATACTAATACTAATACGAATACAAATACGATTACGATACTATTACGAACGAACGAAATACATGTAATAAATAAATCAAAAAATATATATATATGTATGTATGTATATATACATATATTCGTCACCGAACTAACCGTCGTTGTCTCGGAACAACGAACAATCGTCGTTGAAACCCATGAAGAGCTTGTCGTACCGGATCGCGTCCAACACGAGCAAGGACAGAGTGGTCCTCGTTTACGGGGACCGTATACAAGTACGGAAAAAGGTAAAAAACACATATAGAAAAAAAAAAAAAAAATACAAAATAAAGAAGAGCTACATATTATTCAGCATCACTTATCGGAGCGAGCCTCTACTACCTATGCCTCTGCTTATGCATCCGCATTTAATGTCAACGACGTCGTCTCCTAGCCGACGACGACGATCACGATGACTACAAATAACTTTTTGACGTTCCTGCAACTACTACTACTACTACTACTACTACTACTACTACTACTACTACCACTACTACAACTATTATCATGAACTATATAGTTTACTATCAGCGCCTTGGCTTTTATTCCACATGTCGCTTTCGCTTTGTTTAACTTTATCTCGCTTTGTTTCTCAGTCAGCACTTTATTCATGTGTGTGTGTGTGTATTCCTCGTAGATATCTATATCTGTATACCTATAAATATTGTATGTAGTACATACCTACCCTACCTTTCAATACCGTTTTTAGTACCGCTTGTTTCATTGTTTGTATCTTTATATAAAGATTACTTCGCTGTAAAGCCCCCGTTTTCTCGTATATCTGTATATATATATATATATATATATATATATATATATATAAACAATAGAACCCAATGTAGTAATATACAAAATATACACGTAGTTTATACGTAGTTACGTAGCAATTCATACATTTTTCTTTCTCTTCTCGTTGTAATATTATACGTATTACCTTAGTTTAGTTATCCTCGCAGAATTATGTAATATAAAAGCAGCTGCCAACTACTCGTATTCCCATCCAGCCGCATACTCGAAATGGAAAAAAAAAAAAAAAAAAAAAAAAAAAAGAAAACAAGCTCCCCACTCCATCATCAAACGAAATTTTTACTACCCTTCGCGTAGCTCGAGCAGGATACTTCAGGATTCCGACGCCTCTCATATGTATGTACATACACAATGCGCACAGTAGTCTGTGAGCTGAAATTATTCCATAAAAGGATTTGGTTACGTGTATAAATCAGCGTCTGAATCCTGGGGGGAAAAAGAGACATGATCGTGCCTCTATTTTGGTAGATAGATAGAAAGAGAAAGAGAGAGAGAGGAAAAGGGAGATAGAGACTTGATTAGGGAGTGTTTCGCGATGCCAATATTGTTGTCGAACTGTTTCAGGATCTTAAGAAGCGCGGTTCCCACACCTGCGACATGCAGGCCCTTCAGCCACTTCCGGTTCCCTCAACCACAACCAACACAACCTTCACTGGTCCCGGAACTGCTGCAGGCACCGTACCGGCTCTGACTTCAGGGTGTCAGCCATCGCTCTCTGAACCCGCCTGAGACGTGTCCGAACGAGCAACCTGAAGTTGACGCGGTTATACCATAACAGTCGACGATCAAAGACCAGAGACCAGAGACCAAAGACGACGTCCTTATTTCATCGCAATTTCCCATCCCCAAAGCCTCTCACGATCCTCCCCAGAGGTGAGGGAGGTATAATAGGTCAGGGAAATAACGAAACGCCATTTTATTGTCAAGATAAAATCATCTGTTGCGTGAAACGATTTTAGTTTTCCTTTTTATTTATTTTTCATTTTCTACAGTTTACAAAAGCTGTCTTTTTTCTTTTGTTGTTGTTGTACAGTTTATATATAGGTATATGTATATCTTGTCTGGGAAGTATTTGTACACGATGACAACGTACCGGAGCCGGAATCGGTACCTCGGGTACCTACTTCATCCGGTAAATTGACTATGGAAGGGCTGGAAGCTTCCATTTCCTCGTTTCCCAAACTTGCGTTCTCCCGTTCCCCTCGACCGTATAGTGGCCCAAGAAGCGAGTGTTACGGGACTCCAGATTCCACGCGAGCGAATTGCGTCAGGAACAGTGCGAGATATCGATCAGATGAGGAGTTGGACCAGCAGGGAGGAAGGGGGGCGGGAAGGGGGCGGGGGGGGGGGGGGGGGGAGATCGAGGTATGGGTGAGATGCTGGGGAAGATTACATCGCGTTGTTTCTAAATTGCTGATAGCAGTTCACGCACAGTTCCTTGTCACCCTCCTAAAAACCATTAGAACATCGATTATGACCCTATTCGAGTCCTGGCGGTTGAATATATGTAGCTATAAGTTAAGTTTCAAGAGTATTCTCTAACTTACTTACTTGTACTTTTTTTTTTGTTTTGTTTTTTTGCTCTTTAAACATTAATTGACCGTTGTATCGAACGTTTTGTAAGTCTTCTTAATAATTCAGAGTTATAATTCACTACTTATCCATCGGTAATTAATTTCTAAATTCAAACTTTTACAAATATTTTATTTTCATTGCGAACAATCGTTGCAGTTTTTTAATTTTTATTTATTATTTTTTTTGGTTTTTCCGTAGTCTACCACTCAGATTCGTTAACCAAGGCTCATGTATTAATCTGCATATCTTGTCTTGATTGTATTTTAATTATCCGCCAGGTCTTGAGAGACTCTTGGGACTCGTTGTACTTCAATGTAGCTGAAAGTACGAACTGAGGGTTTAGTACGTATACTGATTCTACTCTTAAATTCGATGCGATATAGACAGTGTTGTGATAGACAATTGTCGTGTTACGTTGTTTGTTTGTTTGTTTTTTTTTTTTTTTCTTTTCTCGGAATTTGATTCTCTCAAAGAGCAAAATCATCTCTGTTAACCGTGGTCAGTTGAGTTTTTTTTTTTTTTTTTTTTTTATACAGGTTACGTTGAAAGGATCACTTACAATATGGTACATGTACGCGTTTTGACAATTGTTTAACCTCGATTAAGTTTCGTCCACGCGAAAATTTTCGGGCCTCAAACGGCTTCAGAGGTTTATACATCTCACGCCTTACGGCCTCGCGGTCGTTACGCGAACTAATACGTGACTGCACACTGTGTCGCCGCAGTAGCGTGGCGATATTATGACTAACTAACTTATGACTTGAGAATAGAAATAAAAAAAAAAACGTTTCTTTAAGTTTTTTTTTTCAAGTTTTTTTTATTCTTCATTTTCTACGGGGTAGAGCGAGTAGTAGCTGTGTATGTGTTTAACGGTATGGTACTTATCTTAATACCTATATATCTACCCACTTGTAACTAAAAAAAAAAAAAAAAAAAAAAACAACAAAAAACAACAAAAAATCTCGTTATTACATTTATCGAATAGTGTGGGTGGGTGGTGTGATAAGGAGTGTCAGAAATATTAGACAAGGGTTTGAATACCGATGTTACAAAATAAAAAAGGGAAAAATGAGAGAAAAAAAAAAAAAACATAAATAAATAAAAAATAAAAACAGCAAATAATAGTTATAATAAGTAACAAACAAAAAAATTGCCTAACCTGTCCAGTCATTCCGTATATATCTTATAGCTGGTAATCTATCGTATATTGATAATAATAATAATAATAATAATAATAATAATAATAATATACATATTATAGGACACGACTGACATTGATAAAAGATGAAATATTATTGTTGAGGTAAAAAAAAAAAAAAAAAGAAAGAAAAATAATAATAATAATAAATCGTGGCCAAAAACGCAGCTAGAAATCACACGTGTACACGTATACCTATTAACCATTATTATCATTACCTTATTGTCAAGGAAATTATATTATATTATATCTTATTATTCGTCGACGAAATGTATATATATAGGTATATGATAGGTATATAGTAGTATGTACGGACCGTTTTCGATCCGATGATTCTCATCGATCATGTAATATTCAAAAAAAAAAAAAAAAAACAGAAAAAAAACCGCATAATCAATGGACACGTTCTAATTGAAAATGTAAAGATTGTAATATACAATATTTAGATGGAGATTGATTGATGTTCGGAATTTCGAAAACAAACAAAAAAAAAAAAAAAACATCTGAACAGTCAAAATTCCGAATAACGAAGAGTGTTTTTTTTCTTAAAGTCTGCATAGGATCGATTCAAATGAATTTCAAATCGAAATATAGGTACATACACCGAGGTTTCAAAATTATGAAAACTATAAATATAAAGATCCGAAAGATATATTAAGCTCCGGAACTTGAAATTCATACGTTACAGAGCGTCGTGCCACCTCATTAAATTTTCGGATTCTTAAAACATTCTGAATTTAATTTAGCTGTCCGCATTTTGATCTTATCGAATTTCAATATTCTCAACTTTGATGACTGCGGCTCGATTCTGAACGATTCGAAATCGTCTTAAATAAATTCGTTATTTTTAACCGTTGCTGCAGGGAACTCTTAAAATTTGGAACTTGCAACCCAGCCCCCCCCCTCCCCCCCCATATTTCGATAACATATATATATATACGTATATATAGCATCGAAAACGTTTCCTGTACACATGTCGACTACTATGACTGTTTTGGATCGAGTAAATGAAAAAAAAAAAAAAACCTGAAAAGAACAAAGAAAAAATGAAAAAATTGGACTTTGGGGGGTGATCTTTTCCGTTCACTATCGCGTATCCCTATAATCTAGCGCGGTATACACATATTATATATATATATACATAGCGATAAAACTCATCACGTATTTTAATAATATACCTACGCCAAAGGCGTTGTTAAGCATTAATTGAAATTCGTAGCTGAGGAATACCCTTGTTCTTTCAAAATTTCGTATCAATTTTACTCGGTAAAGAATAATAATAATATTAATAATAATAATAATAATAATAATAATAATAATAATAATAATGATAATGAGAATTATAATAATAATAATAATAATAATGATAATAATAATAATAATAATAATAATAATGATAATGAGAATTATAATAATATTAATAATGATAACAACAATAATAATATTAATAATAATAATAATAATAATAATAATAATAATAAAAATAATAGTAATGATAATAACAATATTAATATTATTGACAACGTGCGTCGTGTGAACGTTGACCTAACTCGACTCGCGTCGAATCGTCTATAAATACACCTAATACTTAGCTGTACATATACATATACCATAATAGGTAAATAAATAAATAGATGAATAAATGAATGAATAAATAATTGATTACGTTAATTTAATAATAATTGATCAATTAATTGAATAAATAATTATATAAATAAAATAAGTATAAAATATACGAAGAAAATTATTATCATTATATTATGATGAAAATGAATGATGAATTAATAAATTAAAGCTTATATAGTATATATATAAGACCGAGGATCCATTAATAATACCGTATATTTAATTGAAATTGGATATTGGGTTGAATATTTTAAAACCGATTCTATAAAAACAAAAGAACAAGAAAGAGAAAAAATATATAAATAATTAAAAAGAGAAAACGAAAAAAAAAACACAAAAAAAAAAAAAAAAAAAAATGAAGAAGAAAATAAGAATAAAAATAAGAATAAATTCTAAATCATTCAAAGTTATAGATTATACATATTATTATATAGGTCGTAGTGTGACGTGTATAATGATCGTAATTCGTACTCGTAGGAGAAAAAGCAAAAAAGAAAAAAGAAAGGTTAGAAAAAAAAAAAAAAAAACAATTAATTAAATATAAAAAGGGAATCTAACGAAAGAAAAAAAAAGAGCAAAAAAAATCTAATCGATATACCTACCTGTCGTACATACACATACATAACTACTCTATCATTCAGAAGAGTCAGATAAACGAGAGTGTTCACTCGTACATATACATACCTATATAGGTATATTACATATATAGATTATCGGTTCATCCACTACATAATTGATATAGGTATATGATATGATAATAAATAGCATGTCGTTGAATAAATGATGAAACAAGAAAAACAACAACAACGACAAAAACAAATTCAGATCGACCAATGAAATACAGAAATGCAGTTCCATTCGAACATCATCAAAATATAGTCCAAAAAAAAAAATAAAAAATACATGAATAAAAAAAAAAAAAACAAAAACAAAAAACTACATACAATATAGTTTTAATTTCATTGTCGTACATACGTATAATTATTGCGGTATTATATGTATAGTCGAAAGAAAAAAGAGATATATTATTTATATATAGATATGTATAAGTAAAATCGTTGCGTTGTTAAAAAAAAAAAAAACAAAAACAAAAACAAAAACAAAAACAAAAAACAAAACAAAACAAAAACAAAAACAAAAACAAAAACAAAAACAAAAACAAAAACAAAAACAAAAACAAAAACAAAAACAAAAACAAAAACAAAAACAAAAACAAAAACAAAAACAAAAACAAAAACAAAAACAAAAACAAAAACAAAAACAAAAACAAAAACAAAAACAAAAACAAAAACAAAAACAAAAACAAAAACAAAAACAAAAACAAAAACAAAAACAAAAACAAAAACAAAAACAAAAACAAAAACAAAAACAAAAACAAAAACAAAAACAAAAACAAAAACAAAAACAAAAACAAAAACAAAAACAAAAACAAAAACAAAAACAAAAACAAAAACAAAACAAAACCAAAAGATGATTATCATTTTGTTGATAGGTATATTATACCTATATATGTATGTATATATTTTTTTATTTATTATCTTTATTTTTTATTCTCAATTGTCCCGGCATTCGTTCCATATCTCTTAGTTGCAGAGAGAGAAAAAGAAAAAAAAAAAAACAACGCAAAAAAAAAATAAAAATAAACAAAAAATAAAAAATTGTCAGATTTCCCGAGATTCCCTCGAGAAATGGTGCATATATACTATACATAAGGAAGGCGAGGTTTTGCGAGACATGTGGTAGAAAGGATAAGGAAGCTGGTTGGGAGGATGAGAGAGGCACTCGACGCGTTCTTTATGAACGAACTGCTCTACTGCCAATTAAAAAGAACCAAAAAAAAAAAAAAATACAAGAGAAAATCGAGACAAAAAGAAATAGAGAGGGGTGAAAGCGAGGGAGCGAAAGACAGAAGGGAAGGAAGTAGAGTGGAAGAGAGGAAAAAAGAGAAAGAGAGAGAGAGAGAGAGGGAGAGAGCGAGAGAGTGAGAGAGTGAGAGAGAAAGAAAGAAAGAACGAAAGAGTGTCTTGTTTTAAAAGCAAACACATATTTTCTCCCCCCACAATCACCACCGTCCACGCATTCGCGTAAATTATATCTAATCTCATATTATACAATACATACATATATATAATAGTCAAAAAAAAAACAAACAAAAAAAAAAAACAAATAAAAAATTATATAGGTATATTACTGAAGAAAAACATAATTCTAAATCTGTAACTATAGAATGAATGGAATGAATTATCGAAAGTTAAGTTATTGTATAATCGTCTTTTTCCTATTATATATAGATATTATACGTATATACATACGAGTATAGAGAGCAAAGAAAACGAAAAAAAAAAAAGCAAATCGTTATATATCTTCGTTATATCTATTTTCACTATTATAATTATCACAATCATATATATATATATATATATATATATATATATATATATATATATATATACTATATATATTGCAGTTTCGCTGTTATTATATTATCTTATATTATTATACTCTTCTGTGATTGTATATTTTTCATTATAAGGACGAGCAAAAAAAAAAGTAGCGAGAGAGAGGAAGAGAAGAGGAAAAAAAACAAAAAAAAAAAAACAAACAAACAACTCCAAACACCAAATAGAATTATAACACGTAATTGCCAAAATATCTTGCTGTATTGTATATTATGTATTTTCATTATACGTTATACGTATTATATAGTATATAGCACGTATTATCAAACTAAAGAAAAACAAACAAACATATTGTATTATCCTTCCATGCAATCAATTCGAATCTCATTTCGATCTTATAATATCGGTCAAACCCTTCGCGTGCTGGTACATATACATGAATACAAGCGCATAATATACAATCATGATTCAGTATTTTATTTTATTATTACTATAATTATTATTATTATTATTATTTTTTTCCATTATCGCCTGAAATCATGACTAGAAAAATCCATACGCCGCATAAATAATTTTCACTACTTTTATTACCAACCGCTAAATTGTCTACTTTTAAACCGGTGAATTGTTTTCTAGTTTTTGTTTCGATTCACTGTTCTGATTTTGTTGCGCGCGCACCTTAGGATAAATTGCGGATCTAAGAATCGTCGTCTGAATACGATTAAGCGTGTCACAAGATTTTGCTGTATACATAAGGAACAAAAGTTCATATACCAGTCATGATCAAAGTACACAAATTGAAGCACAATTATTCATTTATATGTATACATACAGCCGAATACATATATCAAAACATTAAACCAAATACCGATGCCAAAGAAAAGTTCAAAGATGGACGAATTATAGGAAAACAGCTGATATCAATCTCTCGTAGAACTTATACTACAGTTCAGTGGGATCCACTATAGATCGATATGGAAGTTGGATAACTTTCTGGTAGGGAATTGATAGTTCTGAAACTACTAGCTGCAGACTACGCAAGTGAAAAATAAATGAAATGTTTGGTCCGTCATATCAACGTTTGTAGTCGCAGCAATTAATATTATTGGTAATAAGATGATTGTAACGTTAAGGTTCTGCGATCGTAGAGATACCGAAGGTCGTTTGTTGTTTCGAGGTGACTCGTTTGGACTGTATATCAACTTGTTAATAATGCTGCAATACAATAATTCGATGTTGTTGTTGAGGTATAATATGAGCGATTGAAATTAAAAGTTATTAAAGGATATGGTTACGAGGACGTCTGGAGGATGTCGAAATGTCGTAGGGATAGGCACTGGTCACTAACTTTTCTCCGGAAAAAAAATTTTATCGTTGTCAAATGCTCGATATATTCAACGAAAAATTTTCACGCATTCGATATATGATACAATTATTGTGGAAAAAGTTATTGGCAATTTCCTATTTCCAATAAGGTAATGTGCAATCAATGTGTATAGAGTCTCGGTATAATAGTCGCGGAGTCTAGCCAACGGTAAATTATTCCAAACCATGAAAAGATGAATAAATAAATGAAGAAACCGAACAATCTCTGTACGAAATCTCTGAAAAAAAAATCTGTTATTCTATCTCTCTCGGTATATCAAATTGCCGGTAACATCATTTTCATTTGGTTATTTTATAATTGGGACTTCAGGGCATTCCATTGACACACCCACACACACATAAAAAAAAACCGTAAAAAGAAAACTAAAAAAAAATCAACAAACAAATAACCGTCCGAAGGTCCAATTCTCTATACATATGTGGTAAAAAAATAAAAAATAAAAAATTGATTGGCAAGGCTCTCGGTTTTTTTTTTTTCTTTTACTTTTTGTTTACACACCGGGACTCTATACAATTATTATTATTATTATAAAGGTTACTGCAAGGAAAATTCAAACTCGAGCTGGAACTCGAGATATATACTATATATCTAGGTACATATACATATATATATATATATATATATATATATATATATATATATATATATATATATATATATATATATATATATATATATATATATATATATATATATATATATATATATATATATATATATATATATATATATATATATATATATATATATATATATATATATATATATATATACATATATATATATATATATACATATATATATATATATATATATATATATATATATATATATATATATATATATATATATATATATATATATATATATATATATATATATATATATATGTATATACTATAGATTGAATTATATATAGTTATGATAAACGAAGGTAGCGGGAACTACGGCTACGTAGAAATCATAGTACTATATATATATATATATATATATATATATATATACATATACATAATAAATAGGTAAAGGACCAGGCCGTCTTTGATTAAATCTCGACGGGGCGCTGCAGGTGCCACAGGTGTCACACAGGTCTCGCAGGGATGGTGCGCACTAATGGAACCATATTTATCAATTATATTAACAAAGGTATATTTGTTGTATAATTATTATTGTTATTATTATTATTATTCTTACTATTATTATTATCATTATTATTATTATTATTATTATTATTATTATTATTATTACCATTATCATCACTACTATATATATATATTTATATATATATAATACTATTATATTGTTATTCTTATAATTATTATTATTATTATTATTATTATTATGATTATTATTATTTATATATAGATATATTATACATCCATATTTATATATAATATTATAAATGTGTATATATATTATACATATACAGGGTGATTCAGTTTGACCGGGCCATTTTAGCTGGGTGGACTCCTCGCGAAATTCGAAGACTAAATTTTCTTTACTAAAAATTCGAGGGACTAATAATTTACGAGCTACGGAAGATCTTAGTTGACCAATCACAGAGCCTACAGCTGCTCGAGTTAGTGCCGGGTCAAAAGTATAAAATAAGCAGTGCCCGTAGCGAATTGATTTTCATTAAAATGAAAATAAATTTTTGAAACATTACTAAAATTGTTCGTGCTTCGTGGTTTTCGTCCTCCAGTCCCACTGCTACGCAGTTCTCGTCGTCTAGGTCCACCGCTTTGTAGTTTTGGTCCTCCAGGTCCACCGCTACGTAGTTCTCATCGTCCCGGTCATCCGCTTCGTGATTTTCGTGCTCTAGGTCCACTGCTACGTAGTTTTCGTCGTCCAGGTCCTCCGCTTCGTGATTTTCGTCCTCCAGGTCCTCCGCTTCGTAGTTCTCATAGTCCCGCTTCTCTGCTTCCTGGTTTTCGTCCTCAAGGTCCACCGCTGCGCAGTTCTCGTCGTCCAGGTTTACTGCTCTGTAGTTTTCGTCCTCCTGGTCCACCGCTACGTAGTTCTCATCGTCCACGTAGCGGAGGACCTGGACGACGAAAACTACGTAGAGGTAGACCTGGAGAACGAAAATCACGAAGCGAACGACCGGGACGACTAAAACTACGTAGCGGTGGACTTGGAGGACGAAAACTACAAAGCAGTACACCTGGACGACGAGAACTGGGCAGCGGTGGACCTGGAGGACGAGAACCAGGAACCGGAGAACCTGGAGGACGAAAATCACGAAGCCGAGGACCTGGAGGACGAAAATCACGAAGCGGAGGACCTGGACGACGAAAACTACGTAGCAGTGGACCTGGAGGACGAAAATCACGAAGCGGACGACCGGGACGATGAGAACTATGTAGCGGTGGACCTGGAGGACCAAAACTACAAAGCGGTGGACCTGGACGACGAGAACTGCGTAGCAGTGGACCTGGAGGACGAAAATCACGAAGCGGACGACCGGGACGATGAGAACTATGTAGCGGTGGACCTGGAGGACCAAAACTACAAAGCGGTGGACCTGGACGACGAGAACTGCGTAGCAGTGGACCTGGAGGACGAAAACCACGAAGCACGAAAAATTTTAGTAATGTTTCAAAAATTTATTTTCATTTTAATGAAATTCGATTTGCTGTGGGCACTGCTTATTTTATACTTTTGACCCGGCACTAACTCGAGCAGCTGTAGGCTCTGTGATTGGTCAACTAAGATCTTCCGTATCTCGTAAATTATTAGTCCCTCGAATTTTTAGTAAAGGAAATTTAGTTTTAGAATTTCGCCAGGAGTCCACCCAGCTAAAATGGCCCGGTCAAACTGAATCACCCTGTATAAATCGGCAAGAAGAATATACATGGAAATAAAGTATTGTCTATATCCACGACTATATAATATAATAATCATGCATTCCCTATATATATATCCCATTAATCCAAGAAAAAGAAGAAAAAGAAAAAAAAAAAGAAAACGAAAAAAGAAACTTTCCACCCTAGACTCTATCGTAGAGAACACATTGGTTAGTCTGTGGCAGGACTCTATATATATATATATATATATATATATATATATATATATATATATATATATATATATATATATATATATATATATATATATATATATATATATATATATATAGGTATATAATGTGTATTATATGTATGTGAAAGAGGATATTATATTGAACAGCAGTGATTAATAAAATTAAATGTAAATATTATATTATATTTGTATATGTTAACGGTTTCGTTTCTGCTGTTCGTATCGCAATATATATATTTGTATATATATATATATATATAAATATACATACAGTATATATATATGTATATAGAAACTTATAAATCTTAATGAATTTATTATGAAATTATCATGAGTAGTGGCTGTGAGTCGTGTATTATTAATAATAAGCCACTACTGTTGCGCTTCCGCGGTTTAAATCGGTGATAGATCTTGTTCAGCCTCAGCTAGAGGAAGGTACTCCAGTAAACCACGTTTAAAATGAAGAATGAAAATGGAAAGAAGAACCTGGACACCTTGTCGATGTAGATCGCGGTCGCTCGACCCTGGCAGCAAGTTTCATATTGGACCGTTGGTGGGCGACCTGGACTCCTGCTTCTTTCGGAATCTGGTCGCATTGGCGTCTGTTTTTATTTGTTTTATTTTGTTTTATTTTTTTTTATTTAATTTGTTTCGTTCAAATTTTTTATTTCAAACAAATTACGAACGGTTCTCTAATCGGTTCAATCAGTACGGTATTCTCTCTGCAGTATATAAATTTTTTTTTTTTTTCTTCTAAATTAACATACTAAAAACGCACTGCGATTTTCCCACCTTGAATTCGTCGATTGCTTCACGAAGGTCTTCGTCCGAGTATCCTTTCATCGCTTTCGTGGCAACTGGACCCATGTAGTTGTTAACCACCGCGAATTCCATCAGTGATAAAAAGACGAAGACACTGCAAGATGACATCCAGATGTCGATAGCTTTTACGTACGAGACTGGAGGCAGCGATTGTTGGGACTGGGTGTTCTGCGTTGCTGTACTCGACAACGAAAGACAACGTTTTATATTTCCCGTCAAGTTATTAGCATCAAATTTCCTCACCGAGAGTAAGAAGCGATGTCACACCGAGAGTTACCCGAGCGGGAATGGCCTCCGGTTTAATCCAAAATGCGATCCATGACATTACGACGATCAGGGCTGATGGTATGTAAGTATGAAATAGATGGTAGCCCAATCTCCTTCGTAAATTGAACACGATTTGTATGCAGGTAAAATTTCCCGTCGAGTATTCGATCGTACAGTCAGTCGTGTAGTTGTTGGATATGTCCAACTGCGGTAATTCTATTTCAGGATTCACCACAAGAGGGTCAGTCATATTCCACACAAATACTAGATCCTGCGTCGTGTGGGATACTGAAAACAATAACACCGTTTATAGCGCACCAATTTTTCACTGCAGGTTTCCTGGAAATTTATCACTCACAACTTTCTATCATCATTGAACAGTACTGCGTGTCGTGTGGGTAAGACTCGAATTTCATGGCGCAGGATAGGACCAGCGTGAGTCTGAAAATGTAATAGAAATGATGAAGCAGGAGGCTTTTACGTAGACTAAGGAACAATGGACTTACTTGGACATGTACAGCAACGTTTTGTCGTGATAAAGCCATAGGTAGTGATTGGGTATGGACATTTCGTGGAAGGTGACCTTCTTTGCGTTTTTGAAGAAGCAGTCCGGTCGCCATATGTTGTGTAGCCAGTCGACATCGAGGATTCTGTATTCCTCCGACATATTTTCAGGCAGTCTGAGCCTCGAATCTCTCCAGCTTTGGGCTAGGAATATGTCTGCAACATACGTCTATGTGACGGGTTAACTTGGCTCAAACTTGCCGAGATACAGTGTCAAGTTGAAAAGTTTTCTGCCGGTATATAGCGTAGGGAAGTACTACTATCTACTCACCATCGATTCCTCGTTTATTGAGTCCAGACTCAATACCGTCACGTGAAAGTATACTATAGTTGGTTGTCCCAGATACTTTGGTGCTCTGTGCTTGTCGTACTGCTTCGGGTTCAGGGGCAGGATATCCCTCAGCGACAAAGACGCTTCTTTCCTTCCGTACTCCTCGAGTTCCAAGTCTCTGTCAGTAAGGTAAGAGAAAAAAAAAAAAAAACAAGCAAAAAAAAAAATTCTAAAAGTTTCTTAAGAACCTTCTGCAGGCTTCTATTAGCCGGGATCATTAACGATGAACACTTCTACACAGAGGTATAATTTTTGCTCGTTAATGATGCAATGGAAAGCCCAGTAGAGGTGTTAATCGTCATAGTTGTTAAATGGCTGCACGTGACCTGATTTTAACTTCTGATCCTCGGCCCGATATCCGTATGATGTGCTACTTACGGAAAGTGCAACGCTGCTATATCGAACAGGGTGTATAGGTAGCAGCACAAAACCACCACCGACTGTCTCTTCATCCCTGCGAAAGTTCGGCCCAGCCGTGTTTCCGGTGGCCCGTACGTTCCCGGGACGTCGTTCCTCGTTTATCCAAGTTGGAAATGATTGTAACGAGCTTAGTTTCGGAATATCTCAGGTTTCCAAATCCAGTTCTCACCGTAGTTCACGGGTGGGCTGCGGACCCAGCCTTGCAGGGTTGCGCGACAAACATGACGACGACGAAGTATATCGAGGTGCCTTTTTACTGACAATTCGCCCTTCGACTTTCTCAATCGTTGCCACCACGCGTTTGAATCTAATTTATCGAAAACGAAAACAACAAAAAATAACACTGATTCGGGTAACGGTCCTCGGCACCACTGGACCTGGTCTATTCGTTCCTGGGCTCCCGACCAACCTGTGATTACGAGGGCAACGACTAGCGGGTGGCGGTGCAACGCCGGCGAGGGACCGCCCGTTCTAAACCACACGTCGTCGACGGACTCTTAAGCCAATTTGCCTATCGACTAACTGATTAAGCCCTACTCTGCGGCCCATCCGGACAAATCTGCACCCTGGCGGGGTTCCACGTGAATAGTTATGGGCCCCCGGATTCCGGTCATGGTGTACCCTTGCAGAAGTATTCGGGGAGCATTGGGAGATATGAGAATATCAATTTGATGGATCGAACGGTAGGGGGTTGTGACCGAGGAGTTCTGCTCTGGAAACGAAGGGGTTCTTCTTGTTGAAAAACTGAGCGATTCTCTCGCCCTTTAGGTCGAGCAAGGCACAGTTTCAACTCCTCCATCGGTGTCAGGGATCTGGAAGTGGGAGCAAGTGGGGTTAAGCTAGGGGCAGTTGCGGGGGTCGCCTCTGACACGCTTGTGGGTGAAAAACCAACAGCTCGATGTCTCTCTCTATCTCTCTATCCCAGCTTTAACCCCTCCATGTTAGTAGTTTTACGCTTCTTCGCGTACGATGAATATGGCCTCTGCTGCACTCGCACTTGCGCATATTTATGAATACTGGCATACTGGTCGCATTGAATAGCGGCGGTGTTACAAGACCGGTACGCACCAGATATAAGAGCCAATTACTCGTGAAGGGTAACTAGGGCTTGAACGGCATAGTTTCCATTGCTGCATGAACTTGATTATCGTCTGAGTTCCCGGAGCTGTCTGCTCTCTAATGTATATCACTTATACTCTGCTAAATTTCATCAAATTTTCTCTCTCCACTTTGCTTCCAGTATCCAAGAATTTAAGCTAACATCAACAAGCTGAAGACCCTCGTCAGTTTTAACGTTATTAATAAAATGGTGATTCGCTATTGATCGCGTTGTGCCAGATACACACATGTTTACACCCCCGGTCACGGGTTACGGTTGCACTCTCTCTCTTACTCATGTGTGTTACACGCTTCGCCGATGAACGGAGACTCAAAGCAATAAGTAGATGTAGAAGATCAGAAAACCGTAAAAGGTTCTAATTTCCTTATTTATAAATCATGTCGCTTATAGGTATCGTTTGCGACAATAACCTGCCAATTTGATATTCAAATGAAAAAAACGCAGTTTTACTTTTCAGTTAATTGGATAACCGTTTGAGGATCTGCAGGAATTTCCGGTTACAGTTTACAAGACAAGATAGATTATATATATATATATTCATAGACATTATTTATTTACTAAACAACGCGTATAGCTACAACCTTTCGCATTGTATAATGCACAGTGTATGTACATGACAGCTTATACTCCTAACATGTTTTAGTTTCTCGTTATTTTCATTTATTTATTTATTTATGGTTTGAGTTCTTTTCTTTTTGTTTTTCTTCCTTCGAATAGTTTTCGTCAGCTTGTGTATGTATACACATACATACATACATCCCTATCTGTTCATATTTTACTATTATACCTGTACCGTATATTGTATATACTTATATATATATATATATACATATATTGATATTCACATTACATATTGCGTTCGACGCAATATTCCAGGGCTCGTTCAAATCTTACTGTACATGCAAAATGTCCGTGTATAGCACTCATACCTATACAAATACACACGATATATTTATACATGTAAAAGTGTTACACCGGCCACGTTGCGTGTGTGTTTTTTTTTTCAACATTTTCCTTTGATGTCACGCCTGCACGTGCGCATTTTGTTGTTTAATACATCCCCAGAGGGTTCTGATTAATTTTTCAACGAACTATACAATGTAGGAAGGATATTTCATCGTATTACTTTAACCCCCCCTTCCCCCTCCCCCCCGCCGTCCCTCTCCAGGCGACTACCTTCGTTCCAACGCCTAATGTCTTCTAACCTCACGTCTCTCCCACGGGAGCGACGTGCGCACGTGCGCGGTGACATACGAAAATAGAGAGGTAATACGCCCGGTCGATATAGATCCAATAATATCGGTGGGGAGAATTTTTTCTTCCTCCCTGTATCACTTTCTCTCTCGCTCTCGTACACTTGCTCACTCATTCTCCCTCTCTCTCTCGCTTTCTCTCCATCTCTCTCGTTCTCTTATACATTCTGATGCAGGTTTCTTTAATTCCGTTAGAGCTGACATATTAAGGAATTGGCTTGAGTCATGGAAGTGAAATCAATGAGGCTTCAACGCTTCATCCCTCCTCTTCGACTATTAGGTCTTATATCGACTTTATCAACTGGGTATAAATAGATTCCTATCTTACCGGAGGTCGGTAAGACGGATTTAAAAAAAAAGACGACCGACCATAAAAACGAGCGGTTACCTTAGATCAGTAAGGCAACACTGCAAGTCGATAATTCTTCGTATGGAAATGTAGAAAAACCGACGACTGATATGACAGATTAACAATGAATTTTAGTTATCAGGAGAGAGAAAGCGGTAGCCTCGATCGGTAAGATTGGTTTGTAGTGGTATTTTGTTTTTTGTTTTTTTTTTTTATCGAGTAACATTCATATACCTATATGTTCATATCTGTACGTATATGTATATGTATGTAATATGTATATATATATATATATATATATATATATATATATATATATATATATATATATATATATATATATATATATATACATGTAAGTGTACATAATACATGTATACATATGTATTGTAATATGTACAAGAGGCACCGTAGAGTACCGAGAACGATCGATTTTTGACCCTTGCCGTTGCCGCGCGTCGCAATACGTCGTCGCTCGACGGTATATATACGGTTAGTTTCTCTTAAAATCGCCCGACCCGCCTTTTGACTTTTGATACAGAGAACGTAAACCTCGATCAGTTTTTTTTTTATTTTTTTTATTTTTTTTTTCTAACTGCAATTAATAGGATTTGAATAACAATGTTGGCTAACCCGGACCCGGACCAGGCCTGGGTCTTATGATATGTTTAAATACCCCGGGGAGGAATATGAATGCTCGTTTATCGTATTTCGCGCGCGGGTATATAAGACTTTAAATTAATACAGTCTCGCGTTTTGATAATCATTTATTATTTATAATACAGCTAACCATCGATGACCTCCTCTTCCCTCGCGAAGTATTACTATAATAAATCTGTATAGGTATATCAAAAACCTAAAATTAAATCTTTGAACATTTCTTTTCGATTTTTTTTTTCCTTTTCTTCTTCTTTTTGTTTTTTTTTCATATATTTTTTTTCGTTTATTTTTTTGGCCAAGAGGGATATAACTGAACCTAAAATCTAGAAACGGATAAAACTTGAAAAATATTCGAAAAATCAATAATCTGACTCTCTCGAAAAAGAGCTAACAATTTATATTTTATTCAATTTCGAATATATGCGGTATACTATAGATCCTGATATGCATGATATGCGTGGAGCCCGAGGATATGTAGAAGTCTGGTAAATTAACGGCTCTTTTGATTAATTTGCGATACTTTAGTTAACAGTACCATCATGGTTACGCTCGTGTTTCTCTGATTTTAGTTTTTTTTTTTTTCTTTTTACTGTTTGTTCTTTTTCTCTTTCATCGTCGTTTATATCGAAGTGTTTTTATACCACTCGCGCATTTTAGTTGTATGCATGTATATGTGTGTGTGTGTGTACCTCCGTATACAATATACCAATTATTATATTAACCTCTGCCTATTATTCGTTAAATTGTTATTCAGTGTGTATGTGTAGTTATATGTATATATATATATTATTATAAACTTAATCTATAGCTTTACATCCCCTATTCTTTTTTTTTTCCTTTTTCTTTTCGTTAATTTAATTTAATTCAATTCAATTTTTTCTTTTCACACGCTCTATTATAAGATCCTCTCATCTATATATCTTTCTCTCTTTCACTCTTCGCTTTATACATTATTGCTTTGTTGCGCCGGAGTCCCCCTGGCCGCGCTTCGCACGCACTATTTACATACAGTTTATTTATTATTATAAAATAAGTTTTTTCTTTTCTTTTTTTTTTTTTCTTCTCCGTTGGATCTTCGATACTCGAATCAGTTGTTTTTTTTATGTATATAACAATAGTATTACGTCAACAGTTCGAGTGTCGATAATCGTTTGCCTGCGTATAATGCATATAAGGGCGTGCGAGGTGTTCCAGTATCTCATAATTTTCAGTTCGTTCGTACATACATACGTATGAAGTATATAATTACATATTTATATAGGTATATGTATAATATCGTCATACGTATATAATATTATAGATTAACAATTTTTATCCTATTACAATAATTTCTTCTTTTTTTTTTTTGTTTTATTTTCTTTCCTCTTTTTGTTGTTGTTGTTTTTTTTCACTATTTCTTCGTTCAAATGAAATTCTTAAAACCAAATAAAAACAATACGTAGCCTATATTTCAGTACGTTATTATCGGTCATACCGTACATATATAGGTATATAATGATCTTTTATTTATATACCGTGTAATTAGAGCCATTCAAAGTCAAACATATAGGTAGATATAACTATATTTTGACAATAAATGGTTCATATACCTATATATGTATAATTGTTTTCCGTATATAACGTAAGTATATTTTACATGTAGGTACTTACTTACTCAAACGCACGCATCTACGCGCGTATTATTATTATTATATATATATACATATCTATCGCTATTTTACATATCAATTACTATATTATTTATTCACCTCTTCGTTTCTTCTTTTTTTTTTTTTTTCTTCATTTCGTTTATTTTACTTATTTATTATTATTATATAGAATTCTATTTTAGTTATTGTTTTGGTCTACATTGTCTAACGCTTTCTTGAGTAGGGGGGGGGGGGGGGGGGATATCTCAGAGGTATTATAGGCGATAGAAGCGGATCGGAATAACATTGCGCGGGAGTGAATTTAGGGGTCGGACTCACATTAAACAGCAAATACTGCACTAATCTACAATAAACCCTTATCGCATTTTATGCGTAGTTCAAAGTTTCTGTAATACTCAATATTTTTAATTCTTTAATTCTCGTTTTTTTTTTTTATTGTTTTTTCTTTTTTTCATATATTTTCTTATATCCTAACTTCGAAAAGTGACATACGTATATCGACGATCGAACCGGACCTTCAAGTTTATGAACGGCCGTTATTCGAATGTAGAAATGAAATTTGGGTTTAACATCGTGGATATAAAACGAAGAATTGTGGAGAAAAAAGAAAAAGAAAATAAAAATAAATTTTTCAACTTTCGTTATATTTTAACCGACGCCAGCGCCAGGATCACGAGAAACTTTTTAAGAATATATAAAAGTCGAAACTCGCGATAAAAATTGTGATAAAAAATTCGAGGTGACGATGATCGGCTTAATCTAACCTAAAAACTTCCAACTGTTATACCCGCAGTCGGTACTTGCGCACCTTGCCATATACATATTGTATATGTATACAGGTATATAGTTTCGCACTCAGCCTATTATCGACTATCCAATCAATCGCGAAATCTGTTTCTAATACTTATATTCGCCAGATAGGTATTCCTCGAGTCAGTCCGACCCCAGGGTGAAAGACTGGGGATCTTGAACCGGGTCAGATGGATCTCCGAGAATCGTTCACCCGTGTCTTGAGCTAATTGTATAAGAGCTTGATGGGGTCAAGAAGAGAGTATTGAAAGGAGCGGCAGTTTAATCGCCGTTCTTTTTTTTTTTATTTTATTATTTTTTGCATCATGTTATATACCGCGGTTTATATACGTATACAACCCTCCCGGCAAACTCGCGGTTTGTGCATTCGATGTGGTAACATATACATACATTATAGTATATCCGGTATATATAGCAAAACGTAAAAAAATAAACGAATCCTGATTAAATTTGTGCTCCAAACGCGAAATAAACTCGAGAGACGGTAGTATAACCAGAGAGGAAAACCTTGTTTATTTATTTATAATTTTTTTGTTCGTTTTTCTCTTCCTCTGCCCACCCTCGTTCAATCGTCTCTCTTCATATCCACTGAAGAACTATAATATTCATAGATATATAAGTATTATAATCTTAGGTATGAGCGAGGACTTATTTCATTAGTCATTACACGTAGTATATATATATATATATGTATAGTATACATATATATAAATACATATATGTGTACATATATATTTATATATCTAACTATTTATATACTCATGTATATATAAATATATAATATATATATATGTATAATAATAATAATAATAATCATAATAATATCGTAACGCTTCTGTTTTACGTCGTTCTTCCGGTTAGTCAGGCGAGACTTTAACCATATTACGACTTACCTGCACCACTATTGATTAGCGTCGAATTTTATTCGACAAAACTACACATTAAAAACCAAAGATTCGTCTCGCTGAAATCTCTATACAGTCGTTATAGGTTCAACTTGAGCTCACAGAGCGATCCGAAACGCGGTTATAACCAGTCGTAGATTATTGGGATGATATAGTGTTGATTTTTATCAAATTTTTTTCGAATATCTTAGACGGTGTCCTCATGTTACCGCGTTGTCTCGTGGACGTACATTAAATGAATTCCACAAGGCTCATGGATCATACTTTGCATTTTCGCTCGAGTCGATGAATAATATTAAGAACGATGAAAACGGAGCGTACACAACCGAATAATGAAGCGAATATATATATTTTTTCTTCTACTGGCTTAAACGGTACACCCTCACTTACTACGTGAGTCTTTTTCGTGGTAAAACGATTTCCCTAATATCGTGGCTACCGCTCTGTCACGAACCACGTCTGGCCGTTTTGACGGTTATTGCAGACGGCGTTACCGATGACACACTGATACTGGCTCTTCTTGTTAGTAGAAGACTAGTGGCGAGAAGTACCAACGCCATGAACACCCGCTGAAATGGATCCCTCGTCATCCGTGACGAGGTGCCACCGCTCGCCTGTGGAAGCTTCACCTCGACTTCGGCCATCTTGAAGATTGATAGAAGCGGGTGAGTGTAGACTTCGTGGTGTTTGTTGTTGATCTTGTCGCTCAATTCGCGAAGCATTTCCGCGCATTCGTTCTGGTAACAAAATTTATAGAATAGTATTCTTTACACGGAACAAAATATACCGATGATGGGCAGAACTCTCTTCGGGCAGAATTTGCCCTGGGCTTACCTTGATCCGCATGAGTTGCTCCAAAGTTTGAGCTTGGCTTTTGGACTGCCGACTGCTCGTGTTGCTCGCAAGGTTGATGTCAGTCTTCAGTCGAGCAACGGCAATGACGTTCTCCTTGGTCACGTTGTAAAGGAGCAGCGAGCAGACCGTCTGAAATTAACGAAATTCGACTGTGGCTAATTCAGGTTCAGTGATGTGGTTGGTAATAGTGACAAGCGAGATAACAAATGTGATGAAAGAACAATGTTATCGTAAAGCAATTTTCTGAACACTGTGATTGGCGCCGTTTCATTAGCATAGACAAACGCAAAGACTAGTTAATCGCCATTAAATAGATAAGCAGTGGAATTCTTTTCCATCTGCCTCTTGCATGCCGTTCGGTATCTCGAGCTCACGCACCTGGTTGTCGACTTCTTGTCGCATGAAGCTATCTAACGATGAGATGGCATCAAGAACGGTGAGGTTGCTGTGTGGCCTGAGGAGATTTTCATCGGTTTCACTGTACCCCAGGAACATGAAGATGCCGTGTGGAATGGTGTACGCGTCTGCGTGTCACATGTCATTCAGAAAAAGACAGTTGTTTAAACGGCCTCAAAGGTTTCAAAGATTAAGAGACATGACGATAGACCGACAACTTTGGCGGAGAACTGACCTGGAAATGGTCTCATGCAGATGAACCGTCCACTGTAGCAGAGGCAGCGACCGCGATAGGCTTGGTAGGCTGGTGCAGCGTGGTTGTAAAATGCGAAGTCAGTTTTGCACGGCGAAGACTCTATGCATATGGTATTGCAGACTAGCACCTCCCCTTCGCCGCACTGGCAAAGTTCTGAGCACTCAGGTTCGTCCTCTCGATAAAGCTATGGATCAGAACTGGAACTTTAACTTTGTCCTTGATTTGGTTTTTCTGAAATTGCTACGCGCCCTCCATGCTCCTAGACATCGATCCACGGCTTACTATTTACTCACCCTCTTCCCACGACCTTCCCTGATGTACTGATGCGTCTGTCTAGGCCTTTGCACAACGCAAAATCCTGAAACACAGAAAGGAATCAGCAGAGCTTGATTGCCACTTCTGACTTTTAAGGGTTCGGACTTACGCGGTGGTGTGGTGCTACTGGTGGTAGTAGTGCTGGTGGTAGTCGGCGTTGTTGTGATGATAGTGGTGGTCTCCCACGATTCTGTTACCTCAACTGGGGTCTTCAGCGTCGGTTCTGGCGCCGATTCGACCTCATCCGGTTCGATCAGTTCGACCAAACTCCCTTCCGCTCCCTCAGTTGGCGTCAAAATCGTCGTTGTACGCTGACGATGGTGTTTTCTACGCGCGTGAAAGTCCTTTTGCGATTCCACTGAACAGTGTGAAACCGTAACAAATCAATATCGGATCTCTGACATGAGTCTCATGGGAACGTGAATGATCGAAGAGGCGGGATTCTTCGATCATTCACTTCTGATGAAAGTATCCTCGAGAACCATAAGTATCTAAAGATGAACGTGACTTCCTGAATATTTTGCAACAGCTGAAGAGATGTTCGGACTTTATCCGAATGGAATTCCGGAATTCCGATTGTATGTACCAATGTTTTCATGATCTTGTGCTAACATAAGTTCTGGAAGTCTAGGTTTACTTTATTCATGAATATACCGACCCGGTCGGCAGTCTGTGGCTAGCCGCAGTGTAGTCTATTGTGAAAGCCGTCTTTCGTATCCGTGATAATCAATTTGTCGACTGAATTAATTAACCAGAGCCTCAATTAAAATGGCCATAATGATTTAACCCGATCCCTGTTGTCCGCATTGTGGAATGAGGATTATAATTGAACTGTTCAAAGATTCCCACGCGGTAACGTGCATATTACCGAGTGATTGTGTGACGTTCGATTTTATTTGACACACGTTAGGTACGTTTCGACAAGTATTAATTCCCCTCCCTGAAGTGTCCGGGGCCGCCTTCGTTCCTTTAACGTGATTGGATCTAGTGGATAGGCGAAACAACCTTTGTAGTATACCTTCGGCCGTGTATCGACCAGAGAGTATAAATAGCGGCTGTCGTTTGTTCGGAATCGTACAGCTCGGGTACCTACTTTGAGTTGAGAAGCAGACGCCGCTCTGTGAAGATATCTTTAATTAAACGGGTCGTCCTAGTCAATGAGAAGTTGCCCAAAGGTTGGTGGTTGGGAGTAGTGACTGTTCGATGGATAATTCAGATTCCCCGTAGGGGGTGGCGGGCGCGTTTGTAGAAACGACCGACTACTCGACTGGACGCAACTGACAATGAGCATTAATAATCGCTCTGCTTGCAGCAATCATGCTTTGGTTAAATATTCATCCGCACAGAGGCAGCAATGGATTAACGAAATTCCTGCTACTGTCTATGCGAGCGCGTATTTGTAGGGCTGTGGTTAACGCCAAGTGAGAGAGACGGACGTATAGATAGTAGCCCTGGTTCTAGCCATTACCGAACTCGGGACAGCTCTTTTGACATCAAACTCCACCAATCAATACGTTTGGGCAAATCCTCAATACATACAAGTGTAGTAGCGGTCTGTCTATTTGGCCGCAAACTCTAGAGCTACTGGTAGGAGCCGTTCGCTCGTTCTCTCCACTGTTGAAAACGTACAACGTACAGCTGTGGTTGGCGATAATCTATACCTCGGTTTACCGTAACGAAAACCTAACAAAGTAATAATACCCTAAAATGTCCTCTGCTGAAAGTAAATGATACTCCACACGCCCAAAACTACTATGCAATTTGTACTAAGTACGTCAAAAAAAACAAAAAACATTCGAGTACATTACCGGGGTCAATTATACCTCACGCCAGACTAATCTTTGAGCTTACGAATTCACGGATTGATACAATGAGTTATGGATTCAACAATCAGCTAGATGTCATTTGCGGTTCGTGTTTACTCCTAAACTATACCAGTACAGTTAGTCAAGGGCTGAATCAGCAGGGGTTAACTCACCTACGCACGGATTAACCCAAAGCAGCCTTTGCCAACCAAGGCAGTCGTAGAGCTGGGCTAGGTCGGTGCCTTTGCAAGCACAGTTTGAACGTAGCTCCGTGCCCAGGATGCCGATCATTGCTCGACGACATCCGCTTGGTGCACCGGCACATTTTTTCGTCACACTATCCACCGCGCAGCTCTGCTCGTAGTACTCGAGCCTTGCCCTTAAAATATACTCGGTGAGATTTTATTTCATGGCGTGAACTTGCTCCTCAATTATCATGATGTGACGATGAGCAACACAATGCTTTGGGTATTTAAAAGTGTTCTGTACCTGCAAGCTCTGTCTTCCCTGCAAACCTCTGCGAGACTGTGACAGGTAGGCATTTCGGCACCCTCGACCCTCTGGGCACATATGGGGTGCATTTTTTCTTGAGCAACGATGCAGTCGTCCCTTTTGTTATCGGTTTTCCTTGAACGTTATCAGGGTTGGGGTGGTTAGAGTTTAGTGGCAAATTGTTTCGGTCGTGGTTGTTCGGGGCGGCAAAGTCGCCTTCCCCGTTAAAATAAAGTTTTGGCATTGTTTCGCGCTGGGCGAAGCCACTTAAAAGTTTTAAACAGCTTTATCGTTTAAAAGAAGACGTCTCCTCTTATTCCGGGCAGGGGAGACGTACCGCGCCCGAGTTCACGAGCCGTCTCCAAAGTTTTTTCTTCCACTCAGTTTAGACACGTGGTTGACGCCGCGTCGCGGATTCGTTCAGTTGTTCAAATCAACGAAAACAACAATGGAAAACAAATTCCACTCGGAAAACAAAGAGAAAAAAACTCGGGTCAGGTCCACGGGCAATACGACCGAAGAATCTGCTAAACTTTTAATCGATCCTGAAAATTCCTGACATCCACAGCACTCACCTGCACAAGCAAAAAGCAATTTCCATGGTGTGCGCCTCACTCGCTGTCCTGTAAAACTGCTGCAGGGCGTCCATACAGGCATTCCTAGCGCAGCTTCCGAGGTCACAATGGTTTAGGACGGGCTGCAACGCTGTCTTGCAGTCTGGGTCGTTACTATCGACAGCGAAAAATTGACTTCTTGTTACCGGACGCAGAACAGATAAAAAATTTAACGATCAGACTGCACTCACCCGCAAGAAGAGTAAGCCTGGTGACAGGTGCTGGTTAATGTGACCGTAACTGCAGGTCGTGGTGCGGTCCGATGACCGTCCGCCTCAGATACCGGCGACGGGACGATGGCTGTCCTACCTAAATGGTACCCAGAAGAAGATGGTCGTGTCAGACTGACGCTCTTCAAGGTTTTTAGTTTTGGTCCGGAAGCTGGGGACGGGGGTTCGCGAGTTTTCCGAGGAGGGCGGCTCGTTTGTCTTAATAAAACGCACCCCAGCTTCGCGAGGGACTCGCGGGCAGCCATCAGTTAGGGGAAGCCCTTCCCGTCCATATCGAGTCAAATCCATTTTTTTACCCTCATCTCTCCCTCCCCCCCATCGCCCTTTTCCTTCCCGCGAACCTAGTCGCCCCTTGCGAGCCTCGAGGCTTGAAATTTAGCGGTTAAACTGCTAGCTGCTGGGGTAGTTTGTTCGCGTCACTCTTTGTCTCGGACGATGGCGGGCCCGGAACGCTCGGTGAATTCTGCAGGCCAAAACCCCAGCCGCGAAGAATGAGCCGCACGGCTGGCCTCTCTCTCTCGCTCTCTTTCTCTTTCTCTCTTGCGGAATTTATCGAGGTCTGCAGGCGCGAGATTAAAAATTTAAAAAGACCAGCAGCGGAAGCGTTCAACGCCAACGTGCCGGTAAATCGTCCGAGTCGTGAGCTTCCTCCGAAGTACCAAAGTGACGATTAAGGGTAACTCGACCGTAGGGCATCGGGGGATCGATTACTCCCCGAAGAACCGCCCGCGGTATACATCGCTGTCAAACTATCAATAAAACCCGGCTTTTACTTTTTTTTTTTTTTTTTTTATCCTACCATTTTGTCGCCCGTCTGAAGTAGAAGCGAGTTTAATATTCTTGGAAAATCCGAGTCTATTCCAACTGTCGGCGAAAAAGCGACAGCGAAAAGCGAAAATTTACGATTAAATACTGTATTTCGCGAACCCCTTTTCACTGATCCTGTCGGCAAAGTCAACTATATTCAGAGCAGAGAATAGCATAGTAGTTTGGTGTTACGATTTTGGTCGTACTGTTCTTATCCTAAATAATCAATACTCAGTTAGATCGAGTCACTAGAATAGTACGTCTGTGAATATTTATTTATGAAAATTACGAAAATCCGTTAGAATCCAGAGACTCACATGAAATTTCAATTATTCATACTATGGCGCATACGCGCAGAATCTTTCGGCGCAACCCGAATATGGGATACCAAACTCGAACGTTCTGAATCTCGTTGGTTTCACCTCCATTTACATTGTTATTGTTACACTAAAAGCATTCGCATTGTTGAGCGTTTTCTGTTAGCCTATAATCATTAGCGACGCTAAAATGCCAGCAATTATCCAGTCACGGTGGCTTCCACTTACCTCCTGAGTGTTCTTCGATAATGGAATGATTTTTCCCGTGATGAATCTTCCGCCTATGGACCCCCGGTATTGGTATTTGTTTGATGGCATCAAGATCGTGGTGATCAGCGTCTATCAGCGGATTTTCCAACTGAGATTCGATGAGCTCGAAGCTTGTCGAGTTGTCGGGATGTGAAATGACCTTCACTGCAAATTCCGATTTAGTACTTGATTGGGAAGGATGCTGGGGTGGGGCGGATGGACGGACGGACACGTAGGAAGGGCGGGGATGTTTTCAGTGTTGCGAGTTTGTGATGGGTAATTTATTTTATTTTCAGATCTCACCGGTTCTATCCTCTCTCCGTTGGCCATTAGTCAACGGAAAGAGGAAAGTCCCCCGTGTGACGGTCTCAAGTTTTGGGTAGGTGGATCATCGGGTGGTTCTTTGGTTCTTTGGTAGCTGTATACGCGCCATTGTTTAGGCGAGCGAGCGAGACGAGAATCGAAGAGCGCGGAGGCTATTTAGCTGTCTTACGACAGAGTGTGTCTGTGACAGCAGTGATAGGTGCAGTGGTGCTGGTGCGGGACGCGTCAAGTCGCGAGTGTTACTACCTTCTACCTACGAACCTTTGTCGACGAACCCTTCGAAGGCCTCGCTGAGGCTGAAGAGTCGGTCGATGGGTTGTCTCCCGCCGAGCCGTAGCTCGTTGTCGTCCAGGTCGATCATCTCGTCGACGACACCTCGATGTTCGTAGGTCGGTCTGGGTGCGAATTTCTTTCCGTGGTTGTGCTGGTCGTGATCGTGATGGTGGTGGTGCTGATGGTGTTGGTGGTCCGGTGCTGGTGCTGGTGCCGGTGACGGTGCGTGGCTATTGCGGTGGTTGTGGTGCTGGTGCTGGTTAAGGTCATGATGACGGTGTTGTGTCTGCGGGTACGAGTGGTTCGAGGACGAGGATGAGGACGAGGATGAGTCGCCTGCCGTGGAAGGGGAGTTTGGTGATGATGGCCCAAGGCCGTGCCGATTGTTTTTGTGCTGATAGACTCTGTGACCGCGATTCTGTTCATGCTGGTCTTTGGAAAGGTGCTTTTGTTGGTGCTCGGTGATGGTGATGGTGCTCGAAGCGTAGTCATGCTCAGAGAGTGGCGTTCGTCCCCCGACGGCGGTTAAATCGACGGAATTGTTCTCGTCGTAGGTTGTTGGTCGTCGGGGATGATTGGAGTCTGGGTCAGGGTCGGGGTCAGGGTCGAGATCGAGACCGTGGTAGTTATGGTTGTGGTTGTGATGGTGGTGGTCAAGGATCGTACCGGGTGCATGATGGCCCAGGGTCCCGTGACGCTGCTTAGGGACTTCGGGAGCCTCGGGCGGCGGCACCTCGTGGTAGTGGTACCGGGCCTCGATCTCATTGAACGTTCGCGTGGTCGCAGTGGCGGGGAAGAGAAAATATGGGTACATACTGGTCGGGGGGAACCAGAACTCTTGAAAGTTCTCCTGGTGGGGGTCGAACGGATAGAGCGCGGAGTCGGTCCCCGATAAGTCAACGGTCGCGGAGGGCAGAAACTCTGAAACACAGAAGAAGAGTCGCGGAGGGAGGGGGCTTCTTCAGTCAGAGTGGGTTGGTGTGGCAGCGGGGATCGAGCGGGCGGTAAAGGGGTGTCCTCAAGACACGCACACCCATATAATATGCATATATATACATGTTTATATGCATAAGAAAACCCGGAAACCCGGCGCACGTGCGATGCCCCACGAAATGGCTCACAATTTATCGTTTTTCTTTATCCCGTCCTTCTCCTTCGCCCATCGTCTCTCTCTCCTCCCACGAGCCGCTCTATTATTTTGCGGGACGCGAAAGGAGGAAAGAGAGAGAGAGAGATCGACGAAGAGGGGCGACGGAGAGTTAGTGACGCAGCCAGAGAAAAATACAAGAAAGTTAGAGCGACGAAAGATGAGAGAAAGACGGCGAGATGGTATTAAGAAAGAGCGGGAGGGAGCAGCCCGAGTCCCCGTAGCCATTTCAGTTGCAACGCGATATCGTACGTCGGTTAAGTTGGGTACACGTACAAGGAGGAACACTTTCCCATTGGGCAAAGAGTAAAATAGATGCAGAGACACGGATATACAGAGATAGACAGACAGAGAGAGAGAGATAGATAGAGAAATAGAAAAAGACAGAAAGTCCGATAGACGGGCACAGGTAAAGTATACGTACATGATACAAACGTGCAGCAGATTCCCAAGCTGAGAACTAAACTCCCTCAAAAAGATTTAAGGCGATACGAAAAAAGGTGACAGAGCGATATAGAGAGAAAAATTTTCTTAAACCATGCGATAGTGCAGAAACTGATATCATGCGGTGCTTGCTTGCTGTGTTGCTGCGTGCAGCGCGTGGCCTTCGTCCTCCAAACGAGATGATTCTCTCATCCTCTGCGGGCCTCGATGTTCGTTCGTTCGTTCGTCCTTAGGTCAGTTCGCTTGAACGCGTGCCCTCACCGGCGGCAACCTTGTACTACGTGGTCCGAACTCGGCGAGGACGCGCGTCAAGACTTGAACCAAGTATCGTAGCGCTCACTGCAGCGGCGCTGCCGCGAGGCATACCCATCATCATTACTAGCCAAGCCGCGGTCACTCAAGCGTAACGCTCGTATCCCGCCTCATTCCGCGTGCTACCCCGGCGTGCCACTCCCAGTGAGGATATACCAGAGTAAAACTCTCTGTGCCGGGAGGGGCACGTTACCCGGTAATTAACGAATGTTACCGGAGCACCGGACCCGGCGCGGGACACGGCGTACATATCACAGTAGATATATATATATATGTATATACTATATGTATATATACATATAGCCTTTATGTATGTATAATACATATATGTATATACATTATATACATATGTACGGCAGACACACGCGCGCGTTCGGGAGCCAGCTTACAACCTAGCCGTCGGATCCGGGTAGGATTGGTGGGGCGAGGGTCAAAGCTAGCTTCAAAGGGTATCGATTCCCGGCTCGTTCCTATTCGGACGCTTCGTGATCTGCACTCAAGGGTTCATGGATTCATGGAAAGACGCAAATGGGGTATCGCCCCAGCTCCTACCCGTGAACCAACTGTTCATAGGTGCGTACCTAAGTACTTGTTCAAAAATTGCACAGAAAGACACACACAAAACTCGGGTCAAGTAGTGTTGATATATATATATACGTGTGTGCGTGTATGTGTGTGTGTGTGTGTCGTGTACATTTTGTATTTTGGTATATGTAACAGTGTATGGATATGTCGATGTCACTGCGTGGGGTCGTTTAGTAAATACAAAGAGTTCCACAACACCGACAGTCGCTCGAAAATGCTACTCAATTAGCACCAGCCTCGACCTACCCAACTAGAACGTGAAGAGACGGTGGTAGAAAATATTTGAAAAATAAATCTCACAAATACACTGACAGTACGATAACGATTGTATACAGGGTCTATTCGTGGGTGAGACCCATAGGGCGCCCTATTATATGCAATTCATAGTACAAGTACGCTCTGTGCCATGAAAAACAAAGAAAATTGTGACGTTTAACTCTCAATTGTCGTTGTTTTTTCGGTAACAGAGCTTACTTGTACTATGAATTGCATATAATAGGGCGCCCTATGGGTCTCACCCACGAATAGACCCGGTATATATATATATAGGTATATATATATGTAATTAGGTAATCAACAGTAAGTAATCAATAACTGTATGTAACAAATCTGCGACAACAAATTGGCCAGTCTCGAGTGGGAGATGGGCTACCATCTCTGCAGCAGACTCACCGACGCACGGATTGTGGTTCACCATTGAGAAGATCCTGTCGCATCGTCGCTTCATGTGGTTGTTCGGACAGATGCAGCCGAACATTGGCGACAGTCGCAGCTGTGTCCAGGCCTCGTGACAGGCGTCCCTGAAAACAGTCCGAAACTAAACATCTGTGGAAAAGCGTTGCAAATGACTATACGAATTGAAACAGTGATGATTGTACAAAATAAATTGAAAAGTAGAAAAGAAAAAACCAATTGCGAATTAGATTACAGATATCGATTGAAACCCACAGTTTCTGGATTACAAAGCAGGACTCGGGTGTCTAGGGTATAATAGACAAATTGTTATAACCATTCCGGAAGCTGTGCGGGTCAGCGGCTCGCGTACCAGCTGCCGGAGATCCGTTATATATGTTCTCCAGCATAAATCAAACCTTCCACAACTTTGCCCCGGCCTCAGTTCCCCGCGGAGGTCCTCGACAGTAACCCGTTCCACAGCGGTGTCAGTGCGGCATACGTACCCACACGTGTACAAATATGGGGGTGCGGAGTTGGAAGGGACGTTGCGCCGACACCTTATGAATTTTAACTGGCCTCCTGAGCTAGGGCGAAGGTTCCTTACGACGTGCCGTCAAATAACCTCGCGTGTCACGCTACCAGGTAGGTTTCTTATTCCCCCTTCGTCCACTGATCATCCTGGTAGTCGGAGGTGAGTCCGCCACCTCAGGTGAGAGGTGAAATTCTTGAATAGAGCAAGAGAGCGAGTAGAGAGCTCTCACAAACCCATTATACAACGACTGCAGAATTGAGGAACTGGGAGTTGATGATCGAGCAGAAAATTGGCAAATTGGCTCAATACTAATTTCGCGTCAAGTAATGAGTGGTTCACGTGAGAAAAGGGGTCTCCGCGGTCAACTACGGGAAAAGAACACCGCACGACGTCCGGAGAACAAAAACACCCCTGAACTATGAGCCATTATTAATGGTGGCTAGAGGTTGATGCGACGTTTGATCGTGGGGGGCGATACGTAACCGTCATTAGCTGCAAACCCCTCGACCCACTTCGCGATGGGGAACAGATTAACGCGGCGGATGTGGCGCACCCCCGACTCCTAAACAACACAAACTTGTGCCAAAAGTAACGACGTCAACGCAGACACCTGCACTGCATCCTTGCGGAGTTATAACCGACAGTCAAGTCTTTCGATCGATTCCATTCAATGATTCCCGTTCCACAGAGACAGGATTTCATCGAACTAACCAAACCCTGGTCTCTAAAAAGTCTCTTGTTCATGAAATCGAACTTTGAGACATTTGACTCCGGCAGATTCTTGGGGTGGTCCCTCAAATCACGGTACGATATTGGCAGTTCCGATTTTTCGAAAAAAGAAGATATAGCAAACAGGCAATTGTGGCAACCTTCTTGAAGTTTTGGGAGGAAGGAATTGTTGCGGCCGTAGATAACGTGCGATCTCCGTCATCCGGAAGACTCGCAATTTCTCTAACTAATAAGATAAGCACTCGGCTGCAGAAGTTAGATTGCGCGACGGCCGTCCAAAACGTAAAAACGATAGTGCGAACCGGGTGAACAAGTCCTCGGAAAGCGTTACCAAGAAATTCTCTCGTAGAAGATGGAGATAAAGCAGGAAACAAAGCCGGAAGGACTTTAACGAACGTCTGTAATTAAATTCCGGGTTAACGAGGAGCCAAATCCCTCGGGGTGGTCGATAATCCCGAAGGAATCGCAAAAATTATCAAAGTCTGGTGTCTGCAGACGATCGACAGACCCTTTCGCAAACAGAATAAACCAACTTTGACAGTGTTGGGTCAAAGTTCAACTTTCACATCACGTCCCGATTCCCGCAAAATCAATTATTGATAGATACGATATGGTCAACCGGTCAAAGGTACACCAAAGACACTTGTCCTTCAGGAATCTCCCCCGACGTTTCGACGTAATTAATCGAAACAGGGTCAAAAAACGTTGTTAGCATTTGGCGTTCACTTTGAAGCCATCAAACACCTCGGAGTAAACACCATCTTCGACTTACTCGCTCTACAGATATCATCACCACTCCCTGCACCTCAGAGTCAGCCAATTCGATGTTGTTTGAGTAGAAGTTCTGAGCGTAAACTGTTTGGAGACCGCTATAGCTGATCGCGGAATTGCCGGGGTAATCGATTGTTGATTGTAAACTGAACGGAAGATCGAGTTCAATTGATCTGGCGGAGCCTTGGAGGCAGTTTACATTGTTTCTGGAGGCTGGCGTCGGTCTCCCTGACTTCCAAATTTCCTGCCTCTGGCGTCTTTGCAGGAGTTGCGCTAACTGAATTAACGTGCACCAAGTCTGAACGGCTCCGAGAAATCTTCCATCCCTCGTTCTCGTCCCAACTCCTGATCCTTTCTCAACGAGCATCCAAGCTTCCTCTTTCGCTCCCGTGACGCGGAAAAAGCTAGATCCCTGACCCGACCCATTCCCACTCCGGTGCACTCATCCTTGGAAAAGGACTCTCTGAAATATTGCAGGAATGCTCTCGGGGATACATTTTCAACAATGTCATTTCGTTGCTTGACCAATGTTGCCTTTTTTTTATACATAACTTAACGTGACTCGTAGCTGGGGCTGCCGGGGTTTTTGAATTCTAAATTGTAGAAATAGCCTTTCGGAGTTATGGAGTCCGTCAGTCGCATTCTGCATTAAACTATATGATCGTGATTATTTATAGACGTGAGGTTTGAACTTTGAATCAGATTTGACAGTTGGAATACTGTGCATTGACGGTTCATCGACACGATTTAGCTTTAGATAAAATCACCTCGACGGATTTATACTCATTGATTGTCCATCTTCATCGGTATTGACGAGTTGAAATTTTATAGTAAAAGCCTGAATTGGTCAAAATAATTGTTACTTTTATTCTAGATGGCCAAAGGTGTACGTCCACAATGAAATCGTGATGATTGATTATGAACCGGATGAACAAGTACGAGCGATGCGACAAAGTTCCGCATGGAAACGTCGCGGATTCAAAAGTGGTTCAATATACTGAAGTGGCCATGAAGGTTTCCATGGCAGAAGTATTAAACAAGGCGCGGGGCGATAATGCGGAGGGGTTCTCAATAGCAGACCGAAAGGATCGGAAACGAAATAACGTACTTTACGGTGTATATATTTGTATTCATGATCCTTTGGTCAATATCGAAAGAAGACCTAAAGCTGAACCATGCTCAGGAGGGAAGCAGCTAGCTGCTTATCGCGAGGGTCCGGCAGAGAGTTGTGAGGAAACGAGGAACCCGAACGGCTAGGGCGACCGGAGGAAGCCAAGGATGAGGCAATCTCTGCCGGTCATTTTTTTATCCGATATTTTTTGTCCGGGTTCCATATTTCACCCTTCTTTACTCCGAGGACAAGCTCGCTGAGCCTCTATAGTCCATGATTTCGAAGAAGAAGGCGAAAGAATGGAACAAACGGATATCCATATCCCCCAACTGCACTTTGACGTTTTATTATGATCACCGGAGTATAAGCAATCAATCATATCGTCATCAATCCACTGTTCTTCGTAAATGGAATGAATCAAATCTGAGGTCCAAGACTAAGTGCCATGAAATGTGGGAGCCGATTGTTTAAGAAAACTTGCCCGCAGGAGGTCGTATGGATGTGTCTTGTACCCGAGGTGAATGAATCGCGCGGTAAAACGTGAACCGAAATGGCACACGGTTTCTCCCGCTCTGTCTCTCTCTCTCTTTCGTTGTGGAAGAGCTGGGGTTAACCGGGCTGCTCGTGTCAACCACAAACAACGGTCAAGACATCCCGCGGAAGACGCCGATTAATTTCCGTGTCCGTAGCGAGAGAAATTTTGCACCAACTCTCCGCTGCTGGCCGGGATCGTACGTCATCACCGTGTTCCTGTACCTCCTGGAGGGTCTGTCGTACGATCGATGCCTGGCATAATGCAAACTAAATTACACCGCCAGCCGCGGGCCTTCGGTCGTTCGGAACGAAGCGTTATACGTCGCCCTGTGCCCGCCCGCGGTTGGAATCTCGACCCTGATTTCGTTTTGCCTCCTCCTTGAAAACTATTTTCCTGTAACGCAATTACCTTCTTCGAGCTACGAAAGACCAAGCCTTTCAACGAGAACCAAGATATGACAGTGATTCTGTTTTTTTTTTTTATTTTATATAGTAGATGAGCGAAATGGAGAGGGATCGATGATGCTGTAGATCGTTTCGAAGATTAAAGGTCACTGCGGTAGTGAGGCTTAATCATTTTTCAGTCCAAGCACGCTTTACTAGTAAAAGTAAAAAAAGTTTATTCTATTTCTGGAGTTTCATGAACGTGGAAATGTCAAGGCGAATCGATAACTGCACGCCAGGTTGCACCGGGAACCCAAAAACTACCGCGATGTTCGGGAAACCGTCCAAATACCTCGTTCGAAATTCAAATCACAGTGGGCTAGTAAACCGTCATCATGCCGTCGACTCCCGTCGGGAATTGGACCGCGCAAGTCCAGCCTGTGACCGCAATCCAGCCGACCAAATAGAGAAATGCCAGCAGGTTGTGAGGTGAGCGAGAATACCCAAAGACAACAAAACGCGCACGCGAACCTTGCGTTATCTCGACATTGCTCTTTTTTTTACCTCAACCTTTTCGAACCTAGGTATAGGTTCGATTAAAAGTACAACGAAACCATCCTCTCTTCCCGGAGAAAACCTATTTTCGCTTAAGCTCCGCAAGCACTGGAATTGCTCCACGAACCGACACAAAGCACAATATGTAGGTATTTCGGGATGAAATCTGCTGTGAACTACTCACGTCTACTATATTTCGCCTGGTTTCAGTTTCAGCTTGAAATTACCTTTTTCACTAGCTAATATGAGTAATGAACATTGACAACTGTCGGCGCTCCTGTCCCTCGTGTATTTTCGGTAGTTTGGAACTCCGACAGGCTCTGGATAATTTAGTTATATTGGATTTTGGGTGGGGTTCAAAATATCAAGACGCGATTACATCAAGCTCTGTAAACATCCACCTGCAGCAGCTGAATTCCGAAAATAGTTCACACTGCCCGTTCGATAATCCCATCCTTGATGAAGCTGGGAATTGGTGGCCCGCAGCAATGCGTGTATCAGCGCCAACGTACGTGGGGAGTGCGGTGCGCGTTAATTATCCCACGTCCGTAAGCCGAATTCCGTGGCAACATTTGTCAGTGGACTCGTGTACTCGTGACGTTCGAATTCGATAGATTGAAAGTAAACTCATCTCTCAACGACGTCTTCAAGAGCGGATCATGGTTCTTTTGAAGTGACTCGGGGCGAGGGGGGTGACGTGGAGTTTCAAAATCCGAACATCGTTCTTGTAGGAATACCGCAAATTATGTCATCAGGCAAACCCACGCGACCGCAATTAGGACGACGCGGTGAACTTGGAGCCACGGTAAGTAATTGGTAATTAGTAGCTGACTCTCCCTCGGCACCCCTCGGCTACTCACACTTCAACGTGTCACGATATATATCCGCACCCCATCGACTTCACTTAGCAATGATCACAGGCGAAAGAAGCGCTTGAGGACAGAGCATTTGATGGAGGAAAATAGTAGTCGGTTAATATCGATTCGTGCGATCAGAAGATAAGTATTTTCTGGATGCAAAAATTTACCCATCGGATTTTAGGGCCACTGCTTAGTAACATTGATGGGTATGTGCGGGTAACAGACACCCGAGTTGTGGGATCATCATTTCATCATCAGGGAATTCTTTTTCAACCCTGTGGGCGAGAACCTCTCACATTCGATCCCTTCCTGACCCTTGATTGCCCGAATCCCCCAAGCTCAGGTAAGCTCATCGATATTTTTGGCACGGATGTGGAGAATCATTCGCGTGCCCATCCGGTCTTTCTTATTAACCTCCGCTCATCTTCCAACGCGAATGAGCGACGCGGCTGAACTCGAGTCCCATGTGAATTATGGTAGCAATAAAAAACGGGAGCTGGGACTGGAGCGGCTACGCGCAACGTACGGCACAGCGAAAGTCACGGCGTTCAGAACTTCGGGAGGGACAATTAAACGGTCCTACATGATTAATACTGCAGCTAGAATTGTCGCTTTTACGAACGGTGCACTAAATTTGTGGAAAACACTCCGGTGTCAAATGGAGAACAATTCCTTTGACGGCACGGTTACTGTGCAGCAAATTCTTTACCTCGACGCGGAAGAACGTCGTCATTGTCAAACGGGACGAAGGAGTGAGTTGACGCCACTTTGTCAACGCAATATTGGTTTCTTTCTTTAGCCTTCGTCGTTTTGAGGCTGAGCAAGTACGTCGCGAATTAAATTGATGCTCCGTTGGTCCCGGAAGGTCCTCACTTTGATCGAGACCCGAGGTAAACTTGGCCAAGTTTGTTGCTTGTCGTTAGCAGGCAATGCAAACACGTCCGTTTCAAGTCCCATAGATAAAAGACCAGGCATGTACGTGCGACGATGAATTTACGAGAAAATGCGCGCCGGTAAAAGTATCCATTTAGTATAGGGTGACGACGTCGGGTGTGGATACACGACGTTACAACCTAGGTTCACGTGCCGGTGCAGGAAACAGTTTACGACGTCCGAAGGCTCGGAACGAACGTCTTAAAATTACAGCCCGCCATTCTCATCCCTCCTTAAAAACCCTATCTTCTAGGTCTTTACCCATGTCTGAAACATGTCCATCGATCGATCGGTCTTTAATGTTTTGACATTCTGTGCTGTTCCGCACGAGGGTTGCTATTTAATAAAGACGCGAGCAACGCTGATTCCTCGTTAACCAACGTGCTAGCTACCGTAAATATTCATCATCATTGCCGAAGGACCTCTGGTATGTTAATTATTATACTTTTCTCTTCTTTACTGAACCACCAGTGTCGTCGAGCCCCAGGCTATACCCTGAAACCGGGGCAGTGTTCCAAAGAAGAATACGCCGGAGAGTGAATAAAAGAAAAACAAGACAGGAGAAAACAAAAGATCGCCGAGATTCTCTAAAACTTTATAATATTGTACTATTTTGTAGAAACGTCAGTTTCTTTTTTCTCTAAAGTCACTGGCCCGATAACTAATTGGTTGTCAAACGACTGGCACACGAAACAGCGCACTAGTCCACCTCTAAACTAGGTTATTTAATAACCCTTAATCCCGTTTTATTCTTCGATCAACCCGGGCTTCTTATTGTCATTCGACGGTCGATAAGCCACTCCAGAGTTCATCGTCGACACGGAGTTGAGTTCCACTACCATCCCACCGTTATCGCAATGTTTCGATCGAAACGCGGTGCATCTCACCAGCCGGATTTACGTCAGCAACGAGATACACAGAGAAATCGATGTGCACACTGGTAAACAGAGACTGTACGCCGGGTCGACAAAGGGTTAATTATGACTGTCCGTTGATATGTGGCGACGGTGTGCCCTATTGTCACCGACGACTGCAGCCGATTCCCGTTATCAACAGCTTTGTTACAAGATTCAATTCCCGTCCCAGATTTTCGTTCGGTTATACCGAAAGCGCGGGGAGAAACGTGGGGCATGAATAAACCAAGTCAGCCAAGATAACAAGCCGTGCAATTTTTAAAACTCCTTATCGATTCTCTACGCCGGCGTCTCATCAATGTTATTGCGGTGCAGTGATATCGAATGAGATACGAAAGTGATCCCCGACGAGATAGCGAGCGAGCTAGCTAAGTTACGAGAGTGTGCATCAATCTTGTATGGGTTACCAGTAAATTGAAGTAGACTTCGGAAGTCAAGAATTAGAATTACACGGTCATTCTCTGCTCTCGAAAGTACAAACAGGTTTTAGAATGATTCCCGAGAGGTCAAAAGTTCCATGGACTTTTAACTATTTGCTCAAACTTTAGGCGCAAGGAACTTTGGCAGTCATGAAAACTCAACAAACTCTAACGACGTGGGCTTCCCCGTTCGTTATATTTTTTCGCAAAACGATGATTACCAACCCTTATGGAGTGGTAACACGGGTTCTACACATTTTTCTGTATACGTATGTACACGGGGTCACAATTGTCTTCAGTTTGTTTACGATAATCGATAAAAGTTTGGCCATTAACCCAGAACGACTATACCTACCATCAACACTTACTCCGCGTGGCAAATTTTCAGGGGTAAAAGACAACCCGACAGAAACACTCGTTTACTTTATTTGTATCACGCACACAAATTGACCGATTCACAAACATCGCGCGTCACTCTGTCTCGCGCGCATGCGGTAATATGCACAAATACTGTTCACCAGAGTCGCCTTTATTATGTCGTTTATTATATTATGACACATTCGCAAGCTCACGCAAGGTGGGGCCCCGAAATCAAAGGTTATACTATACCTCCGTCTAAAAACCGTTCCGTAAATAGCACACGTGAACCGCGCCGAGCATAACCTGACGTTATTTTGTACCGTCTATCGTCAGTATATCGAGGCCGTTTTGCTCCGCCTCGAACCCCGCATATACAACGCGACAAGAAAACGACGCGATAAGGACTTTTGCCCCAAACTATCGCGCGTACTTTATAGGTCGGGGGGAGGTCGCGCCCCTATCAGAGGTATGTATGCGAGTACGTATGTTGAGGTTATAGTAGGTAACGATAAGCGGCCAGGGTCGTGATAATTATTGGTAAATTCAAACAAAGGGTTGCACAGGTGGGGGAGAGTTAGCAAATTGTCGGACTACCGAAAAAAAAACAAACAAAAAAAATTAAAAAAATCCCCTTCATCCTCGAAAATTTTGCGATTATTCGTGCGGTGGGTATTTTTTTCCTTTTTCGAAACCGCGCTTGATAAGTGATGATTCAAAAACGAGTAGAGTAAGGTGTTTTTCAGGGTGTATAATACAAAATGTTGTTACACCCGTGTTTAAAAAATTTTGTTATTCTTCCGAACCTTTATATATATTTTTTTTCCCCCACGACCGGACGATTTTTTTCTTTTTATTATGATATCTTCGCCGTTCATTCCATGTTTACGTTTTATCGTGTTTCTCCCTCTCTTTTCCTCTTTCAATCTCTCTCTCTCTCTCTTTTTTCACTGGCCTCCAAACTGAAGAAAAATACTGCCGTTAAAAAAACGTGGAATTAATCGAGAAGGTAGATGTTGAAATATCCTCATACTTCGTTGGCGGAATTGTCTGCCAAGCCCCCGAGGCTTTTGGAAGTTCGAACGTCGTGAGAAAACAGCAAAGCCGAACGAATCGAGGAGCTCTAGATTTATCTGAATCGCGTCTTATCGCGAGGTGGCAGCGCGCGAGGCGGTTTACAAGTAAGTCGAGGTTCGTCGCATTGCAGCGAACCACCTTTCGTTCCGGTATTACTTACGGTTCATCGAGGCGCATGTATGCATGTGCTAACTTTGTGCTTTGAGGTATGCCTACGAACGGCTAACAACGGTCATAAACATCTCTTGAAATTATCTCGACTCGCAAACAGATCTAATCGGTCTCCTATCTTTTGGTACACATATAATTTTTTTTCGAGTAAAATGCGATGTGACACCACCTTTGACTTTATCGTTAATTTTGTCCCTCCCTCACCTTTTTTCGGACAAACCGCACCCGCTAAAATCCCACGACCAACAAACGGAGGGAACTCTTTCATCTATTCCCTTCGTATATATATATATATGTATACCCGTTGCGTACGAAGAGGGCTGACGTTATTTCTCCCCAGATATATAGTGAAACATCTCGGCTAATGAAAAATTTTTCCCGGGTCACTCGATTCGTGAAAAATAAAAATAAACATAACAGACGGATAAATAAAAAATTATTACTCTCGGGTCTCGCTCTGTATCACTATATACTGTATGTATACAGTAGAGATTAATCCCGTGCGAAAAATAGAGACGAAAGTTGTATAATCCGAAAAATAAATGACGAGAATTTAATAATTTTCAAATAGGAGCTCAAGTCGGAGTTTGTCCAATGACAGCTTCAACGGCGAGTAACGATCACTTTGGTTACAGACGCCACCGCTAGTTGGCCCGTCGTTTCGCGATACAGAAGCGATTCGTGCGGATTGGTGAATTCGAATCTAGCTACCGTTTGAAAACCATTAAATCCGTAAAGTTTTTCGACGATAGAACTCAGTCGTAGTTTTTTTTCGCAAAGGTATACGTCCCACAAAAGGAAAACGAGGGTCGGTGAGACTTTTCGGTTTACGTTAACGCGGACTATGGAAAGATTAGAACGAAGATAAGAATCGAGGAGTAGGGAATATATTATAGGAGTACAAAAAATTTCTGAGCTGGGAAACTCGAACGAAGACCCCGTGGCACAAAGGTTAACCATCTTCAGATTTCGAGGCCGTATTGTTATTGACAAAAGAAAGGTCATTTGAGTAATTTAGGTTTTTTTTTTTTTCCCCAAGATATTAGGGACCGTCGCCGCCGCCGCCGCCTCCTTCGCTCGCTCCCTCAGTCTCTCTACTCCGTCAGGTTTACACGAACAGACTCAGAGAGGGACACGCACGCGGCGCTGTAACCCCTCGACGCGTCCCCATTATACGAGATAAGCCTCCAGGACGAGGAGGATGAGAGGAGGACGAGGACGAGGGCAAGGACGAGGACGAGGAGGGCGGCCTTTGATGCGACAAATCGACGTCGAGCCGATCCCTGGTTTCGAAAAGCTGTTGCAACAACGTGAACCAAACGGAAATCTGGACGCGTTCGGCGATGGAATCGCCAAGATACTTGATACTAGCACCAGGCCACGGCTCGTAGACCCCGAAGAAGAGGCGGCTGGTTTAAAGAAGATGGATATAAATGGTACAAGCCATGTCTCTGGGGAGCCCCTCTCACCAAATCGTTATTCGCCAGACGTATATCTATGTACATACATACATACATACATACATATATATATATATATGTATACAAATGTATATATGTACACGAACATATGTACACAGTTTATACCTATACGGCTAGGCCACAGAGGGGCTGGCAACGCGTTCGATCCCGAAACGAGTACGGCGAGAGAAAATCAATGGGGAATCACCGGCGATGGAGGTCTGCCCGCGGTCGATCCTGGGATTCCCCGCGGTACTCGTAAGACCGCGCGCTCCGGTGGAAGGATCCTAAGGAAGTTGACTCGTGCGGCTCTAGAGTGGTATAGTCAGTAGCAAAGGGAGAATTTAATCTGGTAACACCCCGGCAAACTGGCCGCTCCCCTCAACGTTGACCCTGATCCCCCTTCCCACCCCTAACCATCCCCCTTTCAGTAAGCCTTGGCAATTAGCCCCGGCGCGTCGACGTTGCGATGGGTGGAGAGGCGAACGAACAGGGAGAGATGAAAGTGAGTAGGAGGTGGTAGGCGGCAGGCGGAGGCGGAAAGGATAAGGGTGGCTCGAGATAACGACAAATTCCGCAATCATTGCCCGATTAATAGATAGTAAACAGTACCGTTGTGCGGGTTGCGTTGACCGTCCTAACTCCTCGATATCGAATGGCGACGAGGGGGAAAACCGATCGGTATTTGGTCTCTATGTAGATACGTTTTATCGAGTAGTTCGCGGGTACTATGTAGATCGGTATTAAGTGTACCTATAGGCGCGAAAAGGTTACCTTAACGAGGAGGCGCTTCGCGATAATCACGCGTCGACGGTGTATCGATTCCCTCCCTCCCTCCCTTCTGCCTTCTCTTCAATTTTTTTATTTTCTTTTCCCTTTTTTTTTTTTTTTTTTTTTTTTATTTATTTTCTCTTTCTTTTTTCCCCCTTTTCGAAGCTTCCTCGAAGCGATGTCCTCGCGCGCAGGGAAAAAAAAAAAAATGTGAATATATTTTTTCCATCGTTGTATGCATGATGAAGAATTATTTCTTTTTGACAATTTTGCAAATTTAAGAGTCATTCTTGAAGATATCGATCTCGAATGTTTATTGAAATTTTATGTGGTTTTCTTTTTTCTTTCTGGTACTTTGGTTTGAAAATTTTTATATAATTTTTGTTATTTTAATATGAAATTTCAGTCGAGAGTGAGAGAAAAATAATACCTAGCGAGGACAAAAAGGAGGGAAAACAGACGAGCTCGCGTCGTTAGAGTATGTCTCTTGACCCGACTCTTGGCTCACGGCCCCTAGGTTCCCGTGAGATCGGGATCCGATTCGTGCGGAAAAATAAAATGAGAGATGTAAGAATTTTTACGTACCTACGTATCCCGCGCACGCGAAGAAACCACCACGCAGGATATACGTGGCTGTATCATCGTTCCTTTGGATCTGACGAGGATCTTCAGCATTGACGCACAGCATGATCCTCATATCCTTATATATTTTCAACGATCAAGTCCTTCACTCCTTGACTTTCCCTACCTCTCTGAAGAAATTTTTTTTTTCTCCAATCTCTTTTCCTTTCTTCTCATAAACTTTGACAAAGAACTGGGCACGTCGTCGTCACACATCTACCTAGAACCGAGTCCTTAAATCCGCGTATATCCGCATCCACAAATCACGTCAGGAGACGCTGCTTATACATTCTGTATTATTCTTATTCAATTCCATCTTTTTATCTCTATTTATTCTCCGGATCTGAGTTGCTTCCGCTCGGCCGGTGTATACCCTCCTCTTCGAAAAAACACGCCGTTGCAATTTGCAAATTGCGCGTTCTGCAGGGCCGGGTGAGACGAACGTATAGAAAGAAACACGAATTTGCCCCGGCTCCGTCTGAATACACACTGACTTGAACTACTGGTAGGTAGGTAGGGTCCGTTTGAACAGAATCGGGCGATTTACCCACTCCGGAAATAACAGCGAACGATGCCGAAAAATGTTTGAATCAAAAGTTGCACTGTTGGTAAAAAAATAAAATGAAAATAAAAAGTAAATTCTTGATGGGCTGTATAGAGATATTTCACGTCACTGGACTTGGAATTCATCTTTCGTAAACTCTGTAGAAAATATTTCCCAGGCTATTATAGTTTTTCTTTCTTCTTCTTCTCTATTGCCAAAAATAAGAACCGGAGGGATTTTCCGTCGAGATAATAATGCGTTGATAATATCATGTTTCCGACTTGACGATGGGGTATGTACCTTTAAAGTTGATCATCTGGGAATGAGCGGTTTACGCGTCTGTCTTTCGAAAAACTTTGACAAAGTTTAGGAGTCTTTGAGGGTGGAAGACCGTGGCGTATAACGTCGTTAGTTGATTACCGAAAATAACGAAATAGCCGAGAATCGTCCAGACGTACTAACCGGTATAGAAAGAAGACATATACAGCGTGTCTATATACGTTAGTATTGCGGCGGCCATGATCGTGTTTACCAAAGTCTGAAAGTGGCGAGATTCAGTTACAGTTGGAATAAATTTAGCTAATTACATCTTACAAGCCCATCTCCCTCATCTCCCCCATCTACCCATCTGCTCACAGTCGTCGTTACCACGTAACTGGCATCGCGGACCGTCTAATTGCGTTTGTTAATTAAGATCGGGATCGCTACCGCGCGAGTCTGGCCCTTGAATATCTCTCTTCTTGCTACCTCCACTATATATCTCTGTCTCGCTCCATCTTTCTCCAGATGCTACCCCTTGTTGTACGGAACAACTTGCCGACGACAAATCGGTCACATCACCGAGAGGGTGAACTCAGATGCTCGGGGTCCTTCGTGATCATATGATTCCGGGCATCAAGTTCATCAAAGAGAACCTCTCGCGTGCAGCCCATTCATTTAGCTGTTCGTGCGATGTTCGTTAAAAATATAAAACCGCATCGTCAAGCGTCGTGCAGGCGTTAACAGAGAAAAACACTCAACTGCACAAACTACATCATTTTTCTAGAAAAGGGAATTCATCGTTTTCATATTTTTTATATTTAACTGGACGAGATGGTTCAGGAATGCGATTCTCATTGATCGTTCTGGAATACGGCTTTTATGACAATCTCGTCTTTCTTCTTTCACTCCCCTCCCTCCCTCCCTCCCCCCGATCGTTATACTAATCGGGAAATTAATGGGAGACATATTGTTTGCAGAAGCATATAACGAGATTACCGAGGTAAGAATAACGCGGAACTAACAAGCGGTACAAATATTGTTTCATCTTCGTGCTGTGATTGAATTTTCCCCCGGTGACGAAGAGCTCGACAAATATAATATTCCAACCTTCGTCGAGAAATAAATCATATCCTAAGGTAGGTAGATAGGTAGGTATATATTTATCTATATAGGTATGTATATAGGTATGTATATGTGCACAGTAGAGGAGACCGGGGCTGGTAAAAATAGGTCAATTGTTTCAATAAATATTCACATTGCAAATACAATAGTATCATTCATAGTACACTTCCAATTTAACTCTCGGCGAGAAACAGCCTTGCACTACTGAAACACATATCCGTATACCCGTTCGCGTACAAAGCAAAAAGTAAAAGAAAAAAAAAAAGAAAAAGAAAGGAATGAATCCCTGTGCCCTAGACCTGGATGTATACATTTTTTTCCCGCGGGGATGTAATAGGTTCAAGGTATCGCATTACAACTTTGAGATTTAATGTAATATTCTGTTGGAACAAGCACGCCCTCCGCTCTTCCCTCAAGTATCTATTTACCCTTCATTACCAGCGCTTAGCTCAACCGCCTCACAATGCCCCGGAGCTGTATGAAAATGAGACCAACTGAAAGAGAGAGAGAGAGCTCGGTGTATAAGCTAGTGTGAAATAAATTTGCATTTGTATCCTGAAAGATTTTATACTTTTTTTTTCCCCCAGCTGTTTTAAACAGCAGGGATAATCGCGCTCTGTCCAAACGGAAACAGACGTCCTGCAGAGGTATGAGAGTCCGCATTGCAGTGGCTCGCTGCTTCCCGATGCACGGAGTGGCTATACGTCGTAGGTATAACGAGCCAAAGCGTTAATTTCCTTCATCTTTTGGTTTCCCGCTCTTTTTCCACCCCTCCACCAAACCCCCTGCCAGTAAAAAAATCGAGGCCTGCAGGGGATGGGGCGGCCGAGTGGTAACCCGATTTAAGGCAGAGGTACTCCTACAGCAGGAGCCGGAACCCAGAAGCTTGGTGCAGAAGTAGTGGTGCGCAAGCAGCGCGGAAGAGAAAGAGTAAAAAGAGACGGTTGGTCGGGCCGAGCTCGGTCGAGACTTGAATTATCGAACCGGCGCACATAGCGCGTTGACGTCAGCCACCCACTACCCCAGGTCGACGCCGGTAAAACGCTGCAGTCGAATCTCACGCGCAGCCAACTTTTGATCATTACGACCAGCGCCGAGCTCCGAGCTCGTACGTCGGCGAGGATGAACCCCGAGCGTGTTACACGCTCGCAAGACTAGATGATCCAGAAGGTAACTGGACTGGAAGGTGAGATGTAACTGTAGGCTGGGCTCTCTGTGTGTCACGGTCGCACACTTTCAGTATACACCGTATCTTCTTCAAATATGTACTTTACAACGTGCAATGGACACTTTACTCCGTCTCTCAAACACGTTATGATAATGTTGCGTACGAGGGGAGACGGATATCTCACTACAGTATTTCAAAAATCCTTCAATTTTATTCATCTCGAAGAAATGGATCGACATTTTCTACGATTATGCTGATGATGATCGACAGTTGTCTCTCGAAGCTGTGATAATGGTTTCTGAATCTGGATCATACGCCGCCTCTTGCAGATAGTAAAACTATGATTCAGGAATTTTCTGGATGTCTGACTGAAGCCGGACCGTGAGTTCGGATCGCCTACTTCCACCCCATGATCTCTTTTAATTATAATAGTGTGAAAAACGAGGGAGAGAAGCTCACTTCAGTAATTGCAAAAAGTTGCAACCTATCAGAAAGACATGATCAGCGTCTGCTATGACGATAATGATGATTGCCCAGTTGTCTTTCGGAGGTATAGCCAACAGATCATGATCGTCCCTGAAGGTGGATCATCTGCGGTATGTAAATACGTCTACCTATGCGACAAAGCGACGAAGATGGGTGATGAATGACGAGACTGATTGCGGGCTCGGTGTGAATAAAAGAAGTTTTATACGGTGACCCGCTAATGGATGATCACGGTAATGGTGGACGGAGGGGGGTGAATTGAAAGCGATACGGAATCGGTGTGCAAGGCGTGAAATTGAGGGAAATGTTCGCTACTGGTCGCAGTGTGGGTATAGTAGAGTGAGCCGTGGATAGACTAGTGTCGGGGAAAACAAAAGAGCGAGTCCTCGCACCGGATCAAAGTAATTTCTAAAAAGGCACGTAGCCTCGTGACAGGAAAAACTCACTCTCTCTCCTCGCGTACTGTCCTCTCTCGCTACTTTCTACGCTGTCCTCTCCGCTTCCCCGACCTCGAGGGGATGAAAGAGCACCAATTGACATTCGACGCGACACGTGAATAAAGTACGAAGAGCTCCTGCGTGTACGCGCGTGCGTGTTCCAACTGGTGTTCCCGAGATTCAACACCGAAGGTGAAGGAGAGAAAAGGAGAAAGAGAAAAAGAAAGGGAGAGAGAAAGAGAAAGGGACTAGGGTAAAACGGGATACTTGATCCTAAAACTGAAGCACCTACTTCGTCGCTGCTACATGATTCGTAAATAAAACTCATACCGTGCCAATTTATGTGCTAGATTACACTTCTGGACGCGACATTTGATGTCCACGATCAAAGCGTTTCCACGATACACAAAAACAACGTTTTAACAGTTTATTACCATAAACAAATTCGTCGTTAGTTTTTCCATCGGTTGTTACGGGAGAGGATATGAACCGATTGTCAGCCAAATAGGGGCAGCCTGTAAGCGATGTTGCGGATTGAACCTGAAAGGCCCAAAATGTACCTCAGGCAAAAAGTGACGACAGTGCAGTGCTCGAAAGAAAGTGAATTTCGTGAACTTCAAATCGAGACTCTACCTCGATAGGTCGTCTGTGAAGAACGTCTACATACGAAAGTTGTGCTGACAAATTAATATTAACTCTTTTATAAATATAAATTGCTGGGACTACTTCGGGGGCGTGTGGATGGGGTTTCCAGTGAGGAGTTTCCGCGCCGGGAACCGAAAGATCTATCTATCCATCCCCCTATTCAACCCTCTCAGTCTACCTCGCTATCCCTCCTCCCTCTCTCTCCAGGGAGGAGGAAATTGTCCTCCGAACTCTGATCGAGAGAACTGATGGCAAGAAAGAAATGAAGAAACGCGCGACCCCGATCTCCAGAACGGTCCCTCGACTATAACCGGGCTCCTTGGTCAGACGCTCTTTAATTTCTATCCCCTGTTTCCTTGAATTGATCGGAACGATTGCAGGGCAACGGAGTCGACGAGCGTTCACGTTTAATTAAGGGAACGTGGCGGCGCAGCTATCTGTGTATCTGTATACGTTGATGTATACATGTAGGGTATATAGGTATACGTATAGAGGTATATTCTCTGCACAATACAGATATAGCACGATCGCTGATAGGAACGCACACGCGCGGAGTATAGACCCCTTTGGAAATCCCCTTCAATGTCTACACGTACAATACAAAGGGGCGGGTGCAGGGCAGCATTTAATTTCGCCGAAGAACGACGCGAATACAAACCCGTAAAGCAACTTTGATTGAATCGCTGCCATACTATACACAGATATACACCTGGAACTTTGATATTACCTCCCAAGAGTACACCCCAACTTTTCGAAGGCCTTTCGTGCTGCAAACACTGGGTTTCGAAACTACCTATTTTATTACCTACCTATAACCAATGGCTTATACAAATCCAGTTTACTTTATATCCAACGATATGTCAGCTTATCCATACAGATTACGCGGAGCTACTTTTATAGGTATGTCAAAATCTCTCTTCCAAGGACGGGGGCGATAATCTAATAACCACCGTATAACGACAATGTGCACACGTGTCAGTACGCATGAATATGCCACGTCTATCGACGTTCGAAAGTAAAGGTCTGAGGCCCCACCGCGGGGTGTTGTACAATTTTTGTCGAATTCAAATTTCTTACCGAAGGCATTTTGAGTTTTGTCAGTGTGGTTTTTCTCACGCGACTATGCGGCGAGAAACTGAGCGAAGTTACCTTTTTATATATTTTGCACAACCAAGAAAAGAAGAGACCGTCAGTCAAATTTCAACCCTCCGACTTAAACGGTTTAAAAAGTTAGGGGCTCGCTAAGTTTTCACCAAGCGAAGCCTAAGAATCACCGCAGGAACTCTGGAAGTTGCCTTCATCGTCAACAAGGGCTCGTTGCCGAGGGGATGAAAACTGCGTGACGCAAAACACCGTCACCATCACATATACCTACCCTACGTACCTACAAGTCACAGTACCTACACTCACCTGCTTTCCATTCTGCATTTACCGTCCCTCGCCTTGCAATTCGTCTTGAAATCTTCGAAAAGTTTCACGCAGGCCTTTCCTCGCTGACATACACTCAGCGCGTGATTGCAAGTCGGTAGAGGTTCCACTGGCAATGGATCTGCAACAAATTGATAACCAAGTCATTCGTTAATGCGCCTCTTTCGAGATCCGATTTTTCTTATCGATACTCGCGACTTCGTCGGTTCGCAGTTAGGCATATCTTGATGCGGTTTCTTTACGACGAATGATTTAGTTATTTCGACGCGATTGATGAAGCTACGAGATCGTCGGACTCTCGCACGGAATTAACGATAACGTTGGATATTGTGTGTAGGATGATTTCTCAGTGGCTCAGTCCGTTCGATATTCCTTTGTTCGGGAGGAGGACAGTATGGCTCAGTGAAGTGGAAGTGGAAAAAGCGCATCGCGAATTATCCGCAATTGGGAATCGTTGGAACGTTCAAAAGAGCACTCGGAGACCAAGCCCGGGTCCCTGGCAGTTGAGGAAAAGAAACGATAGCAACGATTCAAAGCCTATCGCGTCGCGCTTCTTTTGTTTCCTACTCAATTCTAGGACGTTCCTCTTCTTTTTCTTTTCATTTCTCCTCTTCCTTTTGCTATCATTTTCTTATTCTCTCTGGCTCGCCGAGCCAATAGTATACGCTGGTGAATCGATCGACGATCCTCGATCGCTTATCAAATTTAAAGCGGCACTCGAAGAGAGTCCGTCCGTGCAAAGAGACAAAGGTGAGCCAAATATTGAAGTGAAAACTATAGGTATACGTGTCTGTAATACATATTCGTAGACAAAGTTCTGCAGCTATGCGCGTATCTTATGACACGGATGAGGTGAAATAGAAGAAGAAAAAAAGGACAGTATTTCCGATATTGTTTGAGGAAATAAAATATACCCCGTATAGAGTTTGTAAACAAGGAAATCCCTTTAATGGTTTGTTTAAGCCTCAAGGGGATTAATTTCACCCAAGCTGTTCTTCTTCCCGGTAAAGAAGCCCGAGAAAAGAAAAGGGACCGGCAAGTCTCTGTTTTGTTTTACAGTCCGGGCCCGGTTAATCTGCTGGTATAACAATTACGAAGCCGCGGTGCGCGCACAGTCTGGATTCAGGATCGGTAACAGTGTGTCGAAAAATAATCGAATCGACGAAACAACGAGCCGGGATACTTCAGTTTTGTGAAAAAAAACAAAATGTAAATAAAAAAAATTGGCGGTCCAATCCCATTTTATTCATCCCTCTACTTTTCTCTCTCTTTCTCTCCCTCTCCGACGCGATTTCCTCTATTGAAAACGGATCGAGCAGCTTAACGAGGAACGATAGGAAAACAAAATGTACATGAGTGACAGGTCATACGATTTTTTTTTGTTTTTTTTTTTAGGGTTCGGGTATCACTGCAGAGGGAGAACAGGGTCGGGAAAACCGAACTGTAACCGAGCCCCCAAAAACCTTTGAAATAAAAAAAACCGCAGGTGACGTCCAATATGCCACCGTTTTTTACACTCACAGAAAAGTTTGTATACCCTTCAAATTACCTCTATTCGATTGTAGGTGTATATTGCCCACGCTGAAACCGAGCTACTCACCTTTTTTCAGCACGTAAACACACGGATGATCGAATAGGAAATCTCGAAAACTGTTGCATTCCGGGTCGACGTGTGGCTCTCTGCAGAGACACGTTGGCTTGAAGAATGGAAATGCTTGCAGAGTTATCAGAGCTGCTTGACATTTCGGCACCGTTACTGTCGAGCAGGCAACTGGAACAGAAAATCATTCGATAAAAATCTGTTTGTTTTGTTCGTTTGTTTGTTTTTTTTTTACGAAAAGAGATAACGCAAATTATTGTTCCACAAGTTTGTGCCCGAATGGTTTCGCTTTTATAAAAGTGTGAATAAAATGTACCCTATTTGTTTTTTTTTTTTTTTAGGGGTTTTATTACGGTTGCAGGGGTTCACGACATACGGGCCTATACCTATCAGCGGACTTGTTCGATTGAAAGATTAACTTTTATTATCACGGTTCAATTGTTTCCCCAAATTTCCCCGTGTTATCGTTCGTGGTTTTTGGTATCCATTTTTCAGGTCCTCTAGGCTCTTTCTCCGCGGGCGTAACAGTTCAGCGGCAGACAATAAATTTATATACCGAATATTATTTCCTAGTCTATTATAACGCTACGCGTCGAATTTCTGACGTGTTTTGCTTTAGAGATATGAGAGGGTTTGTTGTTTTTTTTTTTTTCCTTTTCTTTTTTGCGATCACAGAAAAAGATCCACACGTCATGCCTAAGCTCGTTCATCCGAGAAATTGTTGATCAATATTTGATTGCGGTTCGCCATTCAACCTCATCCGCTTTCGGCCTTTTTATTCAAGCTTTGATTTCATAGTTCTCCCGGGTTTTGCTATCAGCCTTTCAGTCTCCCATGCTTCAAAGCTTATAGTCGATTCTCCGTACGTTATGCGTATAGGTATAGGTACGATATTTATACGTCAAATATCAAAGACCATCTCATACATCGCGTTTATACGAGACATATCATTTGATGAAAATCATCAGAGCTCGTGAAAGCTGGCATAGTATAGATTTGTCGTTCAACTGGCATAAAAGCGGATATCGGTATACCGGTTCTTTTTTTCTTTTAAATTTATTTATTCATGTTCTTTTTCTAGTCGCAGATGAGGTTAGGACGTGCGCTCACGGCGCCTGCGCATGCGCATAACCACGAATATTGTCGTAGAGACGATCTTCGGCCAATCGCAGTCCGAGATCAGAGCCTAAAGTCCAATAAACATCTGGTATCGTAGTTAACTGGGCACTGAAACTTAATTCAATTATAAAATTGAATACCTGGTTACTTTTGGATTGGAGGGGAATGAAAAAAGACCGAAAATTATAAAGAGATCTAAATTTAGGTCCGATTTCGTTGTTGCCTCGTTTTCTCGGAATCTTTTATGTGTACATACGAAGTGAAGGGAGAAAAACGGATACATTAAATCCGGATATTTAAATAACTAGCCCCATCCTGGATGGAGAAGGAAAGAACAAAAATGAAAATAATTTTAAATACTGACCGCTATGGTTCCTCGTCTGCAACAAATACACACACAAATATATTTTGTTCCTCGTACGCGTACGCAGGTTCATGCATAAAGGATTTCGGAGCTTTTTTCAGTCCGAAGGTCGGCTGCTGGGGGTCTTCCGGTGGGGGTTTTGGGGCTGAGGTTATGCGGAGCTATATAGGTTGCCAACATCTGGTCATACTTGATTAGCATCCCAAACGCCGAATTCGTAATCACTCGCTTTGCATATACGCAACCGCGTCCCTTGACTTTCTTCTCGTTAAATTTTTACCCCCACGAAGAGTCCCTTGCCCTCTCTTCGCCCTTACTGTACCTCTCTTCGTCCCCCTTCCCCCCAGGTTGATAGCGCGAGGTAAACTTAAGCGATAAATCTAACCGCACGTTCGCGAGAAAGATGGTGGATGGTGAACGGAGGAGAAGGAATCATCCCCTAGTGCCAAATTAGAGATGATACAAACGGGCGATTCGGTTCTATATGGACTTTAAACTTGCCCCCCTCTCCCCACCCACTTTTGTAAACATTTTTCCAGAAGAGATTGTCGAGAAAAGTTGTGGCTCTGTTATCATCGTCTGGTACCAGAACATGGGCAATATCCATAACCCGATATTTGGACAAAATTTTCTCTAAATGGAATGAAAAGTCTTCAAGTTTTTAACAGCTTTCAGGATCCTGGAATTTTGATTTTATATTCGACAGTATATATGGAGTAAATGATTGCGGGTATAAGCGGGATTGTGTAGTTTTCACTATACACGTATATACGACCCTCTTTGTACAGATATAGATATATATTTGGATGCGATGGAACAAGGTAGAGAAAGAGAATAAGAATAGAATAGGAAAGGATAAAAAGGAGAAAGAATGATAGCTGAGAGAGGAGAGCGCGCGCGCGCCCATGGTCGCGTCTATACGCTCGCTGGAGCAAATTGGATTGGATTCCGGCAAGCCAATTGCAGCGGTGGAAAGATACAAGTGGTACGTTATTGTTTATCGATTGGTATTTGGCCCGTTGACGGAGATTCGGGGTTCCTGCAGCCTTCTCCTCGAACTGGCGAAGGAAAATTCCGCGACACGAGTATCATCTCTATAAAAGAAAATAAACAAACACCACCTTTCATCCCTCAAGCCCACATACTCAGCGGACCCATGCAGGACTGCAGACTCAAGACAATCCTCTGCTAATTAGCAGCGGTCACGCGAAAACCAGGAAGCTTTACTTCCCCCCCATCCCATTCACCGGTCTCTTTTTTCACTAGAGGATTTTATGCGGAAATACTGTTGCCTGGGAAAGCGCCCAGGAGAGAGTCTAGCTCATTAGCAAGCCAAACTTAAAATCAGAAAGTCGAAACTGTTCTCGTAAAGTTACGTTTATTTAGTCAAATTCATAATCTTCGTTGCTCGTTCTTTGAAAGTGAATGCAATGAGAATTCTGTACAACTGTTAAATTCATTTGCACACTATGTACAGGTGAAAAGGGTGAAGGAACTTCAAAGAAGTAAATGCGAGTATAAGGTATGCCCTGCACCCCGATGCAAAAGAAGAAGAACAAGAACAGGAAGTTTATTAAAAAGTTTATACTCTTTTATACTTACCCAATTCCGGACCGCAGACTCTCGGTATGATCTCCAAAATAGCGCTGCAAGATGGGTCCTCGAAGCACAGCTGCCTCGCAAACAGGCAGTTCAAAATTGCCACTGCCGTCTTGATGTTGGGTCCTGGAACAGGAAAGAAATTCCACTATCAGCTTTAAGCTCATATTCCGTATTACAATGTTACCCGATTTTCTGTTCGAGGAACAATAAGTGAACACACGATGAAGAGTCTGATTAATTCTGATGACAAATTGGGCTTTTTCGAGCGGTGTGCGGGTTCGTTAGACCGTCTTTCATCAGGATATGGCCAATAGAATGCGAGACCCGGGTTCGTCGGGACATACGTAGTCCTGAATTTTCAGACTTTACAATTTTGCAATGGTCTGACTTCCGACTGGCGGCTGCTTTCCGCTATCGGAAAGTCGATTCCGACCCTCTTCTTCCGGGCGAAGAGGTCTGGGAGTAAAGGCGACCGGACCGAAGAGCGTCTCTTAATAATTTCCCGTTTCTCCGAATCCCTTTAGCCGCAAGGACCCGCCACCGCCCGATTCTCATTCCATTCGGTTCGATCCGTTTTATCTATATACAGTATAAACCAGCCAGCAACCCATCTCCCGCACATGTGTGCGTCGTCTCATGAGATAAAGTTATGTTTTTTCATGCGGTTTGTGGAAAGTTTTTTTTTTTTTTTTTTCTACTTCTTCTTCTTCTTCTTCTACGCTCGGGAAATCCCCGTACCGCGTAGTATACCTACCTACAAACCGACCAAGTTTTTCTTACCAATACCTGCTACACACAACCTTGCCAAAGATATATAATTAAATATATCCATCTATAGATATCTTTCAGCGGTGGAAAAATACTAACTAGATTTCACCCACCAATCCAACAAACCCGCTCTCGCGGTAGGTAGGTAAGTACTATAAAAGTATAGACCGAACAAAGTTTCACAGTTCTTTTATATTGGCTCACAATCTCAGCTCTCTTAGCCGCCGACCACCAGCTGTGGATCCGGTAATCTGTTAATCCGTTAATGCCCCTTTTGGACATAAAAAAACAACATCTGATCATCAAAGGGAACACTCCTTCAGATATCACGATGTGCGATTCGATCGACTGACATCGAGCAAGATATTAGCGCTGCAGTGTTCGAAGGAGAAAATAGCGATCGCTAATGGTCCTCATATATAATAACTTGTCACGTAACACTCAACGTCAACTGACCAGGTTTTCCCGGTCGATAATATCCACGGAAAAATTTGTTATTTACCAAGAAAGTAATAAGGAGTGAAAATTGCATGCAGTTACTGTGCAGCGATTCGTGCCCCACGTTTTCATTACGGCATAAATTTAACCGAATCGATCTTGTTGAACTACGACATTTGTCAGTAGGTTATATCCAATGCGGAACGTACGGTGCACCGAGCCGTGTACAGCACATTGCACAATCAATTTGTTCACTCTGAAAATGACAAATTATTACGAAGTAATTCTTTGTGATTAGTTTAAGACTGTAGTATAGACAGTTAGGAGGCGAGTGGTAATGTCTGGCGGAAATAAGTGATCATGAAAGTTAGTTCTTACTTCGTGGATGATGAGGAGGCTTTTATACGTCCGTCTCTTCGGAGTATGAATGAATTTTTAAACACAGTAGAGGATGGATCTTACCTCGCTGAATGTTCGTATAGTCGGAGGTAATTTTTTTTTTTTTTTTTTTTTATCCAACGGACAATGAGTCCACGATTGTGTGCGAACGAGGTTCGGTATCTTCTTCACGGTGGGTAGGCACTACGGTCAAAAATTCATCGGCTACTCCACGATCAATTGGCTCTTATCCTTGCCATACCCCGAATGAATACCGCGGCTCGTAAAAGGCACCGATAAACTCAGGAAGGACTCGGACAGGTGAGAGATAAATAGACAGACAGTACGTTTGTCATGTTCAGAGACTCATAACTACCCCTTGAACGAGGATGATCGATAAAGAAATATCATTAATCATAACAGCTGGCGGTTGGACTCGGTTCAAACAATAATAATTACAGTTCGAGTTCGATAAAATATTATTCGAAACGCTGAATATAAGTTTTGATTGAGTTAAGGCAAAAAGTATAAAGAGAAGAAAAAAAAACTGAGAGAGAGAGAGAGAGAGAGAGACGGTAAAGAGAAATGGAAGAGAGCCGGGGGGCAGGAGGCAATCTCGTATAGACCGGGGTGGAATAAAGTTTCGCCTGGGCTTGTTCACGCGCGTTCGAAATTCAAAAAACAGGCAGTTTAATCAATTCGGCATTTTATACGTGCGCCGGATATAGGGGCGGCTTGGCTTGGCTTGGCTGGATGAGGAGAAACGGGAGAAGAGGAAGGGAGGAGTAGAAAGGGTTGAAAGATGCATGGAAATTTACCCTCGGGAACCGTGGAGAGGAAAACTCGAGGCCGGCCATAGCACGGGACCAGAAAACGGAACAAAGGGCAAAGAAGAAGAAGAAACTGAAGAAGAAGAAGGAGAAGAAGAAGAAGATGAAGTATAGAACAAGAAGGCAAAAACTGGGGGAGAACATTCACCCGGCGAATAAATTAGCTACTCGATCAAGCTAATTACAACTAATTATGAAATTTCTTCATTTTTGTAGCAGGTATACGAAGGCCGCCTCATACAGTAATTGCTCTTGTTTACCGTACCAAAGATGAACAATATCTTCGCGTTTCGAGTACGCAGACAATTCCCTTTTATATCCACATCAGTCATTGAAATACTTGGCACTGAAAGACCGTACATTTATCGCTAACATTGAAGGATCCAGTTCTTCGTCATGAATCAGAGTCATCATCATCTCTGAAATCGAGTCCTTTTTGTATTTATTTTTCCGATTGTTCAGTGTCTACGTATAGTATATGCGATACACGATCAAAACGACCTCGGAGTTTTCACCGTGCGTTGACACGACCCACAACAACTTGGAATAAAATATTCAAAGTATCCTCGATGTGTATAGCGAGAGGGGTGCACATAGGCCGAAGGTATCACGCTTTCGAGCTTTCTTCACGGGTTGTAAAGACGAGAAAGAAAATGGAAAGTGACGTCTCATGCCCGGGCCTCCTCCCCACCCCCCCATCCAAAAAGCATTTCAAAACGACACTCGAGCTAGTCCCAACGGTGCCACGTTAGCGGGAACAGACAACGTTGACCCGGCCCGAAGTGAAGCACGAATAAAATCATCCTGAAGAGAGAAAGCGAAATAGAGAGAATAACACAAAGCCGGGGGGGAGGGGAAGAGAAATACTAACACAAAGAGGGGAAAGAGGGAGAAACAGAGGAGAGAAGAGGTCGTCGGGTGTCACGGACAAGACCGATTAGGAATTCTCCAGCCACGCGACACTCTAATCGCCCTAATCGATAGCATCCGTAACAAGCGAGTTTCTAGTCCTAACGATAGCTTACTCGCAATCAGTCCGTATAGTACTTAGGCAACTATCTCTGAAGGTATATCCATACCTATAACAACGTTCTATACATATGTAAGTATAGGCCTGTTACCGTGGATGGGAATCGAAGACAACCTATACGAGTATTCTCCCGTGGAATCATTTCTCTCTAGGGAGTATCGCGAGACAGAGTAGGGTATATCCCTTCACCTTTGATGTAGCAAATAATCTGACGGGAATCTCACGCAGAATTTCTGATCGTTCAGACTTCAGACTTTTCAGACCCTCGATTTGGCTGGATACACACTGCACCTATACCTACCATGCACGGCCAAGGTATTGATAAACGATATTATTTTTTGCAAAAAGGAAAGACAAATAAAAATGTAAAAATGTTTAAAATTTGATCGATCACGAGTTATAGGGTAAACAAGCGATATTATACTCCTTTATATCGAGAGACTCGGTAGAGTCCCGCGCCAAGTATAACCTGTACGTATATATCTGCACTTATGAATCATTCAACGATTCATTTTATACCGATATAATATGTGTGATGCAGTGTAATATATATTGTATGCTTGATGGTTACGTCGCTGAGGGATACCTAATTCCGAATCTAATAGTGATACCTCTCGTTTAAAATCACCTCGCGTCATACTGTCTTTAACCAATTACTCTAATTGGACGTATAAGTGGGTGAGAGAAGCTACGGGTAGATATTCACCGAATTCCGATGACTCAATTAGGTTATATGTAACTTCAGATAACTATTTGTTAAACTCCAAAGTTAAAGTGTCCTTCGTAACTTCCGTTATTGATTTCATATCCGTAACCATGAGTGACTTTCAGCGGAAAATTAGTTTCAAAAACTATTTTCGATAGTTACCTCGGCAGTCGTATATACATATATTGAGCTTTAGGACGGATTCTTATCCAGTTTAAATTGCTTTATGTCAGTTAAGGGTGACTTTGATCACTTTAAATGACTTTAAAAAATTACTTTAAACTATACCGTCTTATGATTTACTTATTTTCGACCTTTGAACTGATCGGTAATGTATCTACAGGATTAAGGTATAGTCAGTTTTGAAATTCGGTAAGACTTTTTGGTGACTTTGAATAATTTGCAACAACTTTTAATAACCTGGATTCATATACCTGTCGATGTAGATACCGTATTCTGCATCTGTGTTAGAGAGGGGTACGCGATGATTGAGTTGCTGTTTGAAACTTGTTATAACCTTATGGGTAATCACGTGTGTCAGTGGATATAGCTGTATAGTGATACATACATAGACGTGTCGGGAGTGGAAGGAAATTTTTTTTTTTCTTTTGGTAAGAAAGATTAATCAGAGTCTGGCAGAAAAATTTCAGGGTAAAAAAAAGAGAATAAAGAAAAAAAAAAAAAACTTTCTGAAGAGAGTTGGGCGCCAGTTTGGAGTTTGAATCAAACAGCTCTTCGTCGAGGTTGAAGGTTTATACGTAAACAAATGATATCTCGCATTGTCTCGTGCGGAATAGCCGTTCCCTAAAGAATATAAGGAGGAGGAACTGGCGGGATAAAAGAAGGGAAATAAAGAATAAGGGGGAATAGCGTATAGAAGCGTCGTCGTTGCAGTATGAGGTAGAGCGAGGTAGAGGAAAAGTAAAAAGTAAGTATAAGATAAAAATTCGGGAATTTGTCAGGGCGACGAGAAAGAGAAAAAATAAAAAAATTTCTAAAATATGTCACCAACTTTTCGGTCCTCGTACACCCGACCCTCGATTTATACAGTAACGAATTCCTCCCACGAGATATCTGAACCATACGCAAAGCTCAACTTTCCCACAACTTTTCTTTTATTTTTTCATTTTTTTTTTTCTCTTATTTTTACCGACTCCTATACCGACACCGTAACCATTTACTACTCCGCTCTTCTTCAGCCATGAAATCAAGTTATTGCAAGGAAACAAAAGAAAAAAAAAAAACATAAATAAAAATTTACTGCCAAATTTGAGCACATAGGTATATATTTTATCATAAAAATTCCATAAAGTTTGACAAAAATTGACACAACATTCTCTTCACTTTGATCAACTATATATATCAACAAAATTCGAACGAACTTTATTTCATGCGATAGAATTTTCAACCGAATGATTTTCCCCGCAATATCGAGGTACCGTGCAGCTATCTAAATTTTTTTTTTGTTTTTCAGTGACAATCGAGGAACGGGGGCCTTTGGGAAATAGTAACAACGTATACAATTAATCAACCGAAAGGTAGTTCTTCGCGAAGTCGTTTTATCTAACGTTCGAAAAATATTGAAACGCCTCTGCAGCTAACTCGGTCTCGTTTCCGTCAGTCATTCCCGCGGCGCAAAACAACGCGAGAGAAAAAAAAAATTAAATAAAGAAAAAAGAAAGAAAAAAGAAAAAAAAAAACAGAGTGAGAGAAGGAAAGAGGAAAAAAAAGGCGGGAAAACTGGAGCGCGAAAGAGTGGCGACCGGCAAAATTCCGAGCGGCTGACTAGAAGATTTTCACGTCAACGTCACCACCGCGGTTTCTCTTATCGCCTCGTACGAGCCTGCGACCTGCTTAACTCGATCAAAATTTCTTCTCTGCATCGTGTCGATTAAGGGTCGTAAAAAGACGGAGTGAAAACCTGTCCATTTTCTTTTTTTTTTGTATGTTTTTTTCTTCTCGTTTTTGTTTCGGTTATTCGTATTTTTCAATTCTAGATTCAGATTGAGTTTTAGCGTGTAGGTATATCGAAAAGTGCGAAGAAATAAATTCTGTGGGTTTTATTTGCGAGCCTATTTTCAACGAAAGCCCCCGTCGAACTCCCTGGATACAGATTATGAAATTTTCTACTCCAGCGACGATCAGCCGCGAATACTTCTGCTATCGGTCATCGGATTAGCTACAAAGTTTAATTGATAAAGCGTGTACCGTTTGTCGTTGACACGCGCGCTAATTTGACAGATTTCCCAGAGTCCCGGGAGTCCCCTTTTCCGTTACTCCCTTCCCACGTCAACCATACCTTCCCATTCCAATTCCCATTCCCATTCCTCGTTCCTCGTTCCCCTTTCTCTATCTCTTCGACCCGTAGGTAGTCCGCTTCCGCCGCACCCAGACCGTATTGCCTCAACCTCACCGGCAGATATTCAACATGCTTAGGGCGTTTGGATAAGTATTATAAAAAGATATAAAAAGGTATATTATAGAAGAATCGACTTCGCTCACAAAATCTCTGTTTTTTTTCTTCTTTCTTTCTATTTCTTTCTTTCGAAATTTGAATTTGATTTTTTTGCTTTCATTTTTTCAAAATACAAAAAAAAAAAAAAACCGCTCCAAAACCAACTGACGTATGCAGATCCCCTCAGGGTGCAGGGCTTAAAGTCATTTTAATCCCAAAGGAACTGGCTAACGACTGGCTTTACCCTGCCAAACGTCCGCCTTTCTCGTTAAACTTTTATTTTTCTGCACTCAGTTGTCGGTTTTTTTTTTGTTTTTGCTTTTTGTTATTAGTCAAGTTTTTTCCTTTTTATTTTCACTTTTTGGGTTTGTTCCGATGTTTTTTATTTTTATTTTCATTTTTTTTTTTTTTTTTGTTTTCTAATTTTCTTACCGTCCCCCGCCCTATACGTGTGTGTAATACGTTTGTATACAATTTTTATCATCACACCACGGTAGGAAACCACATGCTACACATGTCAACTCTTCAGTGAAAAATGACAGGGCGTTATAAATTTATATGGCACGGCTCGCTTTGGCCAGCCGCACGGTGCAGTTGGTTATATACTTAAACTTTCAGTACGTTTCCAATGAATAATTTTTTACGGCCATAAAACAAAACAAAACAAAAAAATTGAAAAATAAATACATGCACACTTTCTAGTATATACGAAATAATTCGCGATGTGACGTTGCAAAAACTGCCTGTTTTTTTATATACTTGCAGGTTCAGTTTGATTTCAGCTCGAACCTGTGCGGTGATCTGAAACAATACCATGTTTTATCCCTGAATATTCAAAACAGATGGACGAACGAATCGAAACGAATATTAACAATGTTGTAGCAAAAGTAACGCATATAAACGCAACAGTGCAGGTTGTTAGCAGAGTTGCAAATTATTTTTATCAAACTGATTAAATTTGTAAAATTTGTTTTTGCATCGAAACAAAAAAACGATAAAAAGCAAAGAAATGAAACTAAAAAAAAAGGAGAAAAACAAACGTTTTCAAAATAAATTGGGGTTGTTAGTTCGTTCCGTTCCAGCATCTCTTTTTCCAAATTGGTCGTATTAATCGTCTCGAAATTTAAAAATCACGCAGCTGGGACCATTTTGAGAACAAGATCACATCATCTTATGGATAACAGGGTTTAAAGTTTCAGCAAAGTTTCCTCCGACCTTCATATTTCGCAATCCACTTCGTGATGGATCGTATTTCTTCTATTTTCCGATTCCGAGCTGGATATGATACTAATTTTAATCAATCGATCTCGCTTATCGAACCTATCGAAGGTATCCAGAGCGGGGAACGAGGGAAATGGGCGAATTGGACCAGGCTCGGTTGTAAACCGTTTAAAACGGCAATAAAACGGGTAGTTTTTTGCCAAAGAACTCGGTAGCTCCGAGGCGTAAGCTCGACGGTACGATGGTACAGCTTTCCCGAGTCCGAACACGTCTTGAATATACGATAAAATTTTCCCCTAGATTTGGGCTCATCCCGTACGGGACCCGAGACTGCCCTTTCCCGCCCATCCGCTTTCTCTACAATCGTCGTATAGTCGAACCCGCGTGCGCCATACGGAAAAGTATCCCAGCGCCCCCTGCCCTACTTCGCATTGTCTTTCTCTCTCTCCTTCTCCCTCTCTTCAGTCTCCGCTCAGCTCAGCTCTTTCGTAATATTTATACGCCTGACTTCTTCCCCTCTACCTCGACCTCTCAGTTTATGGATTTATATGGATCGTAGAACGAGAGATAGCGAGGGAGAGAGATAAACCTCCTTCCACTCTTCGTCGTTGATCCTTCTTCTTCTGTCTCGGTCAAATAACAAAACGTCCACGATTGACTTTTGTCGTCGACGCGAAGCAAACCTCCCAGTTTTAGAGAGGCGAGGAGCGACGGGGTCCGAGGGGCGCGAGGGGTCGGTCCTCAGGCTTTTTCAGAAAGGGGAATCGAAATATTAACGTTGCGGAACAATCGCTACAGTCCCTTGGCGTCCACCCGCCGCCCCCTCCACCGGGGACGTTCGTCGTTGGACCTTTTTTGAAGGCCTTGCGCGAGCCGGGAGAAGCTTGGTTAATTGGACGACAAGGTCGTTTTGTTACAGACGAGTACTAAGCACCGTTCACGGCTTGAGGACGTGGCAATTCCCGTGCAGGTATCAAAATCTTCCACGATTTCTAATTCAATTTTTTATCGTTTTTTTTCACACGGCGTTGTGTTATTTTCGGTATCCAAACGTGACGGTGGATTAAATTTCATATCATTTAAACCAAAAACCAAAATGCCAATAACATTCGAGTCCAAAATACACGTCGATCTTCGGTAGCATCACATTTTTCAGTTCAGACTATTAATGGTTGCCTAAGAGCTCTCAGTTCTTTGCACACTTGATTAAAAACGCTGAGAAAATTTGTGGGCAAAGATATCCCCGCGGATTTGCGAAGAGCAGTTGAAAGTCGAACTATAGTCAGCTCTTAAAAATTTCAAAGATTGAAAGGTCTGTGAATGGCTATGATTATTTAAACAAAAACCTGCTTTATTCATGTAGTAGAATTTGAAATTCATATCGCGACCTTTCAAGCTCTGTAATGCGTGTTTTATTTTTTGTCAAAATTCGTCCGGGGGGGGGGGGGGGGGCTAAGATGGGAATAGGAAAATCTGAGAAATTCTAAAACAGCCGTGCATCTCTGAAGGGGATATGGGATGATAAATGGAATTAAAATCCCGGCTGAAGTTGGAGATCCAAAGCCACTCGGGTTGCTAAAGTGAACCGTGAAAGGCACTAAATTACTTAGCCATTTTAGAATAAGTGGGTATCAATGCATCTTCGCATATAACCATGCAGTCCAGACGTGCCTCTTTATCCCGTGTACCCTCAGTTAAATAAAATACGCCGAGCATGATTCTTGAAATTTTATTCCTTTTCTACTCGGAGAGATTCAATAGAATTGAATATATACAAGTAAGAAAAGAACCGCGTGTATAGGCATCTATATCGCATGTTCGTTCAATTTCAATTTTCTTAACTCGCCCGCGAACCCGGGACCCCCTGCGGTACGGGAATATATTATACCTACAAGTATAACCAATATTTCCAATAATTATTCAAAAGTTTGCCTGCCCTCGTATTGGACGGGGGAGCTGGTACGAGGATGAGGAAGAAAGACAGGGGGGAGGGATGAGGTCGAGGAAGATGAAGGAGACACCTTATCGGGCATTTTTCACGCTAGAGCGGCCCAATTTTCCAAACCCCGACTATGAAACTAAAATTTCTCATCCTGTCGCCGTCGTCGTCGTTCTCCTCGTTCTCATCCTCCTTCTCTTCTTCTTCTTCTTCGAACCCTCGGCACTTCTCTTCTTGGTGGCGGTCTTCTTAGCGGTGAGAATAACCGCGGTAGGAACTCGGGCATACCCGGCAAAATCTCCCTGTCCGCACGAAGACTGACGCCACCTCGTCTCCGCGCCCTCGGGAAGATTTATCGTTTAGAAACGGGTTTCTCGCCTTTGAAAGAGGCTAGTTTTTACTTTTCTCACACCAGCCGTATTGCCACATCCCAACCCTCGACCGTTCCATTCGAGAAAACCGAAATAGCCGGATATACTATTCGCCTCAAAGAGATTCGGTGTAAAACAAACAAGGAATAGTATTCCACATACACACACACCCGCCCACACACTATGGGTGTTCAAAAGCTTGAGGAAAGTCAATAATTACTCGACCGCGGTCACGGGGTCGAGGTCGTGGAAGAATCGACCTTCCGGGCAGAGCGGATCTCGGCTAGTTCTCCTGCAAAAGGAGCTAGGCGGTTCTACTTCTGCACATGTATAACACCAGCACATACATACAACCCAAGTGTATCTGGGGGGTTCAAAGTGTCACGCGAATTTCGCATCAACCGAGAATGAATAGGAGCTGTTTTTACTTTTTAACAATATATGCATACGTTTGTATGTAACGTATATTCGCACAGCTCGGAGTTTAAGCTATGAAAACATTAGGTATCCAGATTTCTGAAGAGATTCATGATGAGCCGGTTTACATTGAACCAAAAATTGCTGATGAAAATCCACATAAATCTATTCGGAGATCATTAAACTCGACGACGATGTGCGGTTCGGTATTCAATGATCAAACACCTCGGCACAAAACATCGTCAAGATAATCTGGAATATCGATACAGATTTGAAATGTTACCGGCAAGTTTCGATAGAATATTTAACACTGTACCGAGTGACTCTGTCGACTATCCAGGTCACTAAAACTTACTCAAGATCATTACGAAATTATTTAGAGTCACCGAAAGATTCGGAAACTCTGTCAAATCGAAATAAAAGTCTCTTAACGATTTAGAAATCGGAGAAAACCCGATCGCAGTCAACCGAGAGTATTCGAAGGCCATTTAAAGTAATTGGAAGACATTTGAAGCCATCGACGTCACGTAAAGTCATTCGAAGTGGTTGAAAATCTGTCCCTGCACATCTCGCGATAGTTATTCGATAGAAAAGTACCACGACGATTATGCAATATCGAAAAATCTGGAGCTTGCAGGGTTCTCGCGGAAGTCATGCAAATAATCTTAAAGAGCAGTATAACCGCCAGATTTTAGTGCTTCGAGATACAAATGGCTGGTAGCTAGTCGGGTAAGTTTCTTTCGAAGTTTTATTTTAAAACGCAACTGCGACGGCAAGAAGGAGGAGACAGAGGAGGAGGAGAAGCGATCTTACGACCTGGTTTTTACATCTCTTTAGCCACGGTGCGTATCGCGGAGCGAAGCCACGATCAGACTTTTAAATACGTCTGGGATAGCCTCCGTGCAAAAAGAAAGATCTGGATGGTGGAATTCGATCGAAGAAAAAAAGTCTATCTCTACATTTATGGCCGAAGATGTTTGAATTCCGGATTATTCGCGGGGAGAAAATTGACCTACGGCACCCGGGTCTCAATACCTACACCTATACCTATACTTATGGCTATACCTACCCTTCGTCGGGATGCTACACGCGACGTCCCGAACCTCTCCATACATACAAATACACTGGCCGATCCCAAGCCGTAGAATCCGACCCGCGGAACACGACCCTCTGCTTCCACCAGCCTTATGTCTTTTCATCGTATACCTAAGGATAACTTTGCAACAGCTCAAAATCGAGGTGAACTTAAGGGGAAAGCCAACTCGAGGGGGACCGATAGTATGAATACTATGATATGCAATAAACAATGCTTTACAACGCTATGGCTTGTTTAAGGGGCCTAATACAGTTTGGTTTGGGAAATTCGGAATACTCCAAAATTTATTTATTCGTCAACCGAAGCTTATTTCACATCAGAAAAAAATTTCTTCGAAAAACTTTGTCGTAAGGTTTCAGGCACAAGGTTGGTCCAATTCAACCTCTCAAGGTTTTGCTTTCTTCGGACAGTAATTCTACATCTTGTGAACGTAGGGATGGGTAGAAAAAAATTCATGTGAAAAGTTACGGTCCGCTTATCCAAAATTTTCAATATTTAGACCACTAATTTGCAAATAACTTGGCCAACGCGAAATTGTAAAAAAATTCCCTCGTTCACACGATGAGGATTTCTTTCCTGAACAAAATGAGCCCTCAACGACCTTAATCGGACTAACGATGTGCCAAAAACCTTACGACAAAGGTTTTCAAAGAAAATTTTTTTGGTGTGAAATAAACTTTGGCTGACAAATAAATGCATTTTGGAGTACTCTGAATTTCCAAAAGCAAGCTGTACTGGTCCCCTTAAACAGGGGGGTTGAAAGTTTGTCAATTTGAAAATTCTGCGGAAAGAAAAAATACCTGATTATTATTTTGAATGTTACGATATCCCTCCTGCAGGTATGTCGGCGCAGGGCCAACGAAAATTCCGGTGCAGTAACGTGCGCGCTCCGTAGAACGGTGATGAGTTATTAGCCTCTGGTACCTCGACTCGCTTAATAGGAGATTAACGAGGATTAGGTAGAAAAAGGGTGTCTGGGTCGGGTGGAAATTAGAAAATTAGGGAAGATCTGGCGGTGCCTCTGGTGCAGGATCGATCGATCGCTATCGTCGAAAGTGTGTATAGGTTGTACGTAGTCTGGCAAAGGCTGCTGCAGGGAAAAGGGAGAGTGTTGGTGCGGCAAAGTTGAACGGCGCCCGCGACTACTCGGTGTCTTACGCTCGGACGGTTACTCGATCGTTCGAGACTCGACTTGACTCGACTCTGGGAGTTTTTGAGGGCTGTAGAGTAAGGGGGGGGGGGGGGGGAGACGGGTAGAACTCGAGGAGCCAGAGTCCTCGCTTGAGATTCACGCCGGAAGAAACGACCCTTGATTACAGAGAAGGAGACGATGGCTGTAGGGAAATTATCGTCCCTCCAGCTCGAGTTTTATTCGTTCGGTACTTCCGCCCCCAACCGATCCCCTCCGCTACAACCCCCAGCTACATCACCATCCCCTTGATCTCGCGGCGAGATCCTGGAGTCGAACGGCGGACGACTCGCCGAAATTCGATCGAGTAGATAAACAATGCTAATCCGCGTCGAGCCAAATGCCAAAATGTTTAGAATTTACATTTCAAAGCCACTGCCTCACGGGGGTTGTGTAATACCCGCATTCGTCTGTACGTGGGTACAGGTATGTGTGTGCAGTGTATGGATATACAAATAAACACTTGTGTACCAGCTCGGCTATATCCGACTAGCTTGGGTCGAGCCGCCCTCCGCTATATACCCCCCGCCGTAAGTTACTCAAGAGTATTATCAGCCAGCCTTTTCGTAGAACCTTTTTGCCGGTACTCACGCGACCCACCTATCAATCAACTCGGCGAGTCCCCGCCGATAACCAGGTAGAGCATTATCGCACGCCCCCGACAACTTTTCCTCGATACAGCGATATCTGTGGGCGGAAATCGCGCCCCCGGTCTCGCTCCCTTCTCACTTCATCCCTTCGCCGATCCATTCGATTCTCTCTCGCTCTATTTCGTAGCCTGTGATTTCTGTCCGGACTAGAGAAAGAATAGGTCTCTTTGATAGGCGGATAAGGCTCTTAAGAACTCCGCTATTATTAATACCGATCTAAATATACCAATCGGAACACGTATTTCGATCCCAGACACGAAATCCGTGATTAAAAAATCGGCCAGGAATCGAACGTCGTCCTCATCCGATTTTAAGAATCACTACATTGCGGCAATGATATTGTTACTTTCCGGATGGTGATGTGGCTGATGGATGCAGCGATATGGTCGATACAAGTGCCGATCGATCGCTGGCGAGACTACAATCTACCAAAGACGGACTATCCGGATTGCCTCGCGTGCCGTTCATTCTGCGGAAGGATAACGGTGAAAAAAGTTGCCAAACTCCAACATAGAACCCCAAGTTGAACTCCTGCTTTATAGCCAATTGTGGGACGATGAACGACTAAGAAAATGAAGATAGATCCATCCGGGTTCAGCGACAGTTGCAATCGGAACATCACTTTGAAGTGACGGTTACATTATTCGTGTGTCGGTTCGTCTGGTTTAACGCTGATAGAAATATTGCGAGACAAATTTGTTTATTGAAATGGATGAAGGGATTGAATAGGAATAGAAGGACGAAGAAGGGAGGAATGTGCATCCGCAAAGCGGCAAGATCTTGTAAAATCTATGTAGCGCGACTTTGGCGTCGAAGGAATGGGACTTGGTCAGTACTTGCGAGTTGATTGCCCGAGTTTGGCGAGCCCTTAATTTTCGGGAGAAGCCATTGTCGGGGAACACGGGTGCTCTGGTACGCCACGGTTGGGTTCACCGGGGTTCCGCCTCGAGAATCTGTGCGGGGAGACGACGACGACCCTTGCCGTTTGGTGCCGAGGCGGCGCCGCGACTTCCGTTCAACTTGAACCGAGTCATCGAGGAGGTCGGAAATCTCGAGCCTAAGAGATCAACGAACAAGACGTCGTCGTCACGATTTTAGACAGTTTGCCAAATCCCAACGTCGTTTGTCTTTCAACCTTATCCTCGTCTTACACTCAAGTTCGACTCGAACTTCCCAAGCCCACTTATCCCGAATTTTTTCTCTCCCGTTAACCGCCGGCTCGATCTTTATTTCCACGTCTCTCAAACTTTGTCATCAATAAAACGCAAATCTCAACTAATTAGAGGAGTAAACTAAACTCTAAAACACCGGCGGCAGTCGGGATGTTGTTGTACTCGTAACTCGGTAGAAAAATAATCAATTTACTTTGAAGACGTCAGGAAAGGTTTCTTCCTCCCTCTCCGCACGGTAGTAAGTTCTGCTATGAATATACCTACCAGAGAAATTCAACAGTTCAAATTGGAGCATATAAAGCTGACAACAGTCGTACCGTCGTGCACTGCTCGGTTGCTTTTTACTTTTACCTACTCTGTTCCCAACTCAAAGCCTCCGGCACGCTCAGTAATATCACGAATACCCGCACCGAGTACCCGCTACTCTTGCCTGCCGAGAATATTTTTACAACCTTACCGGAGACCGAAACGTGCGTTTCACACGCCAACCCGGGAGACGATAGGGTCGAAAATTCTGGTTGCTTCTATAATTGCAACTACTCGGAATGCGCAAAATCATCGTGACATTGTCAAAGCCGAAAGTAAAGCGCGGAGGTCCAACATTGACCGAAAATTAAACCGCCACGCACAGTTTAGTCCATGCTTTTAGCCTTTCACTTTGAGATCGGATAACTAGGTAGGATAAAATCGCAGAGGTCTGACGAGAAAAGTACCTCGAAGAAAATCCATTTCTGTGTTACACACAGCAGCCGTCCAGACTTGAGAGTTAAAAAAAGGTAGGAAATGATAGGAATACGAAGGGGATATTCTCACCCCTGGTGAGAATGAGTGACGGCCACTCAAATGCCGAGTGTATTCATCGGTGCACGAAGACAACGGAGGGAGAGACTTTCTCAAGTTGGTTCAGAAATAAGGGGATGCAGGTGTGTAGCAATTTTGTAATACCCCGGCCGTCGAGATGAGTAACAGAAACATTATTCATCCCGGAGGATCCTGCGTTACGAACAAGACGTACGAGCACATCCATATCTCGGTAAAAGAAGTGGAAACGGATACGTCCAATAACGTAGTTCCCACGTGTGGAAAGTATTAATCACTAATCTCCGATCGGCTTCAGGATCAGAGTGTAATTTGAAACCCTGTGGGTATCAGTGCTTCAAATGGGTTGGCGTCTCAGGAGTCGCTAGAGCGTGAAGAAATCGTGGTGAGGATGACCTCAGACGCCCAGCCTTGACCAGGATTTGGCACTTGTTGCTTCCCGGGGCTTTGACGCCTCGCAAGAGGTTTCATATTGTTGACGCGAAATTACCCGTGCTCGCCTTATTAGCTTCGTTTTACTCGCAGATGGCTCCTTTTCTCTGCTATATCTTCGTCTCACCCTCTCCCTCTCTCTTTCTTTTGCTAAATCAGCTTCGCAGAGAGTTGTTTCTTTAAGAAATGTTAAAGTCAATTTTACACCAGCTTGCTTCAGAGCTGAAAGACTCGTCTCAAATTATCCCGCTCCAGCCCTCCATAGTTTGGATTCGGTGATGCCGAACTCTCCACCTTACCTTCCTTTTTAGATAGCTAATGTTTAGCATATGGTAAACCGAATCTAAATCCGCTCAGGCCCATTAACCTCCATGAGCTATTCGGTTGTTGGGTATAGAAAGCACGGAATAGTTAAGAAACCGTAACGAAAAACCGTGCCTGACTTCCGTTTAGCTTGAGAAACTGAATATCCGAGTATCTAGCCAGTTATTCAAACTTTGTTCAGCAGTCTGCGATCGACAAGTGAGTAAGCAGCGAAGAGAATGTCTATACATCGTGATTCTAACCAAAGGAAAAGTTTTACACAAAGCTTCGGTTTTAAAATCAAAGGAAGTAAATGGAGAAAAAAGAACCGCGCGGTATAAGCTGCAGCATTCGGTTGTCAAATCGTTTCTGCATATAAATTTTATTTCTGAATCGAAACTCCCGTCACGGGGAGTGGGTAACGTTTTAGAGTAAACTACCATCTCGGAGGATCAGAAACTCTTGAGAAAGTTTTTAAAAAATGTACCAACCACTTCTGTGATAAGTCAAATAATTCATGTGCCCCGTTCACAGAACTCTTTATCAGTGCTTACTCTTACCTAACTCGCGATTTCTAACCCAATTTATTTTCAATTAGTCATTTTTTAAGGGTGCTTTCAGGTAAGCCGTGTTCGCCGTTTCTCTACTATAATCTCCGGTTTGTATCCGCTGGCGTTTGCAGAGCAGTACACGCGTTCTTACTAGCAATTAAAATTTGTTTAATTATTTTCATAGACACTGTTGTAGCGAATTCACAATGTATATAAGTTAAAAGCGTGTATAAATATCCATAAATGAACATCAGTCAAATTTATTCCCCCCAGTCTCTGTGTTTTGCAAAATTAAACCAACCAAATCACGATTATTAATTAAATATAAAACTTTTCCCATGAATCAGCAGACAACATTCAACACCGTGGCTCAGACTCGGCTGCTCAATGGACTCTGTCGGATGTTTCTCACTCGTAAAGGGAAAAATTGACGTGCATCGTAATGCACGTATTAAGAATCCATACATTCCTCTTCCCTTCTTCTCTCCCTTCCGGGCAGAACCTATGAGAGGACAGTCTCCTGTGCAGCGTAGGTACTCTTTGGTAGACTCAGACGAGCATACTCCACGGTGGGCAGGTCATTGTTGCGGTTAGAGTGCAGCGATATCGATTCTCGACGGCACCCCGCTGCGTCTTGAAGAGGCTTTTTTACTCCCCCAGCCTCCCAGTCTTCCGGCCACTCCAGGTCCCTCGTACTCTGATACTCTTACGTAGTTCCATAGAGTATAGACATCCGCCTTCTGTACATCTCCGCCTTTTCACGGACGCGAGACAAGTGTCCACCGCGAAAGTGCAGCGACAGACTCAACCGGGCAGGCCACTCACCTTCACTGTATACGTTTTCAATCGCAGGACTCTCGCCACTGGAAATAAACCGTATAGGAGTAACGTAACAGATTCGACGATTGATGAAATCGGGCAATACGCGGGTACAGGACTTTTCTCGGCTTTTCTCTACTCGCTTTAGCCCCGGAATAACCCAGCACTTTACACTCGCACCCCGAGTATCAACCGGCGGGAAATTCCGTTTGGATTAACTCATTTAAATACCAAATCAACTTGGTAAGGTAACCTCTCCTCTCGCACAGGCCTGCGCTGTTAAGATGAGAATAAACCGATTCCTGTAACCGTACCACGGTTCGATCAGCCTTCAGAATTCATTACTACTTCAATGAGCGCGCAGTGCGTCTCATTTAATTTCAACACAGGTTGCTAAAAATGTCGGAATTCAGCCGAGGTGTCCATCCGCCACACGTAACTCCGTCATCCAGCTGCCCTCCGAGTATGATCCCTAATCAGATAACTCCCGACGAGATCTGTGAGTGTTTGCTACTTTGTGAATCAGCTTGCACAGTTGCGGGAGTGCCTTTCATCTCTGTCCTGCTAATATTGCCGCGGTCAGGAGGCCTTCAACGGTGGGATCAAACAGCCGGGGGCGTCGAGATGCAGGAATTTTTTGTCCTGGTCGTATAAATTTAAGGTAACCGCAAAAATTCAACCATGGGGACCGACGAGACCGCGGTAAAGATTCAGAATTACACCGTCTCCTGGGTCAAGAAAACTTTTTGTATTATTCAGGGATATCGACTCGGTCTCCCGTAAGCCCGGACGGTACACGTACGCTTCCTGCAACAGTGATGCAAATACTAGCAGCAATACTGCACATGTTACGTTGTAGCTGGATACTAAATACTTCCATAAACTCTGACGAGCATGTAATCGTCGGAATTGAGGTGGAAATTTCGAGGCCAGATGTGGAAGTAAAACGAGAGATGATAATTGTGTATTCGATGCTGCCATTTTGTGCATTATGAACGATACCCTCGACTGGGTTTTGATACGTAGAGCTTTTTCCCCGTCTACCTGCTAGTCTATAATGTATACAGTGCCGCTACGCCGCCCCGTATAATCGAAGCCAATGCTGATGTTGACAAGTTTCGGTATGCTATAAACCATTTTTCTCATGTCTTCTTTAATTCTCGACAATCGTGTGTGTGTCGCTGTTACCGACGTTATACACCTGGCAGAAAATCGAAAGCCAATTCCGACTAGTACCGCGTACATCGTTGACGTAACGCCGTTTATTATTCCAACGATATTATCACTCCTGAGGTACTATTCAAGGTGACCTTCTTCTCCAAGATTTCCAAGTTTTCTCTCCCCAAGTGGAATACGTGCATGTGGTTCATTAGTGGGCTGGTGTCTATATATCTCTGCTCGCACACGTGCCCGGACCGGGGGACCCCGTCTCCACGGCTGGTGGATTCCCTGGAAAGTTTGAAGTCGGAACGGGTCGAGGCACACTGCATTAGTACTACTCCCAGCACGTTAATTCCGTGTCCCTTATCCCAGTCTCTTCGAGGTGGTGGCGAGGCCCGCGACCGCCCTCCCTTCCAAGCCGGTTGACTTAACCCCAAAAGCACCTATGAAATATGCATCGTGTCTGCACCCCTACCGCTATACGTCACTCTCGCACTCTCCCACTCTCTCCAGCTAACGCACATACCACCTACATACCATCCACTTGTCCTACTCGTATTAGTGCGGCGAAACTCGAAACAAAAGCACAAGCAGCAGCAACCGTCTCGGATCTTGTTGTTTTACCTTCGCTAATGACCTCTATAGTGCTCGAGAACGGGAGCCCCTTTCTCGCTCCCTTTTCCTCATCCCCTGGGACAGCTTTCAGGAGATTTAGGCTGCAGGATCAGATCCAGTCATCCGGCTGTACCACGGCGATGGTTGGTTACGACCCGCGGTTTGGCCGAACGAAGATCGTTACGGTGATAGCATGCTGCTTGTATCAACGCTGCAAATGTACTGATAAGTGTGGCCAGATATCTGGTGATATTTAAGTGAGTATATAGTTGGATTAGGAAGGATCGCTGAAGGTGCTTTTGCACGGGTCCTTTATCATTGTGAAAACTGAATCGAAGAATTTTTCAGCGGGTATTCGCCTGTCTCCATTCTTTGACATGCGTAATGATTTCGGTCCAGCCAGCTGTACAATGACGGTAGCGGTGATTGATGGTCCCGAAATAATCCCCTTACTCAGACGAGAAAAAAAAGGAAAAAAAAAAAAGATTCCCCTGACCAGATTCTTTCCTCATTCTTTTACCCGTAGTAGGTTTTATTTTATTTTTCTTTTTTCTTTTGCGGAAAGTCAATGATCCCTGAAATAAAGTAGGGAGCACTCTCACCGTAGGCACAATAATTGAAGGTACAAACGGAAAAGGGCGTGGGTCGAAATTACACCCCTGCGCTCCGGAGATTCGTTCAAAAGAGTCCTTTGATATACCTGCAGTTCGACCTGCTGTATAAATAATACGAGGACGATGGGAGGAAGATTAGAGGAGTGAATCCATTTCTACCTTCCATTATCCGTCACTTTCACCCCATTCCCCTCGCACCTTGAACGACCTCAGAGATTTGATGATCAACTTTGATCCGTTTGAGCAGAGCACCTTACGCCTCTGGCATATCTTATCATCGCATGCATAGTTCGTGTATGTATGAGTGCCAACAGGATCCGCAAGGCTTTCTGTAATCAATTTTGGTTTACATCCGTGTATATGAAATTTACTAGACTTTTGATTTCGGAACTGATCCGCTGCTGCATTTACAGTCTGCACTTTGTTTCGTGATATTTCTTGCTTCGGTTGACTCGCACTGCGCAAGATGCTGAGACAAAAAGTCGATATTATTCATGTGGGATTGGGCAACACGGTTAATGGAGGTTAATGGACTCGTTTCAGAACACTTGATAAACATAATTTCTGATATCTAATCTCTAATATCATTGCCGCTACTTTAAAGCCGGGTTTTTACATCAACATTCGACTCGCAGCCCTTTTCCATCCAATTTACATGCTGGATAGGTGGCACCGCACAAGAGCTGTAGTTCGACGCTAATTACAAGCACGACCCGAGCTTCAGGCCTGCCTGCGATGTTTCCATACCGGTGACGTACCCAGACCCGTGGTACCGACATCTAGATTTCCCTGAATGAAAACTCGCCATAAATTTGGTCGCGTGTCACGGACTGGGTACTTTGCCGCCATGTGGCACGCGCGCAAGTATCGAGTGGAGAAAACTCGACCCAGAGAATCAACCACTACTACTACATGCCCGGTGGTTAGTGCCGTGGTAAAACTCTACAGTGAGATTATATCGCGAGTCCGAGGTAGTACCGGTGCGCGATAAGCGGCTACCTTTCGTGTCAACTTCAACAACCACCTCCCGGTTGCCCGCCTGCTGACCAGCAATCGACGCGACGCGACACTTTGCAGCAACAACCAAATCTAAGAAACTCGCGTGGCACTTTCCTCCTCACCCTCGCCCTCACGCTCTTCCATTCCTACCACCGCAACCGTCATTATCGCTGTCGGCTCAGCCTCCACTATGTCCTTTGGCTGAGTTTCTCGATGTTATGGCTATCGGCTGAGCACGCGATCCATCGGATCGATCCCTAATCGTGCATGAGGAAGCGGTGCGGATGCCGAGCCGCGCAGGAACAGCCGGAAGATTTATTAATTGAAAAAAACAAGAAAAAGCAAACAAGAAAAAAAGAAAAAAAAAAAAAAAAACAGGAGAATTAACAACCAAAAATGAATTGCGAATCAGTGCCGTAAATAACACGGCAGTTACAATCGTTATTTCATTCTCTCGTTTCATTGTTAGGCTTGGTATACATGTATCATCGCCCACCCTGCCGATTCTCCGGTTGCTGCAGCAATACTGCAAATTTACGTATTTACCTAACTGCGTGGATGTTTATCATCGCACGATATCGGTTTCAGGGTATCGTTCGCGTATATCCCGCGGTGTATTGTTGATCCGGAAAATTCTCGATTCTCATTGAGTCCAGGTGGTGGTGGTGGTGAAAGGGAAGAGATTTTCCGAAGAGAGTATTTCAGCATCCATTAAATTCATCCGGTTTTTCTTCAATCTCCCGTCGCGTTTCGGGATAAGCTGGAGATGCAGGAATCGATCTGTATATGGCGAAGTGATATGCCGGAACTGATCTGTTCTATTTTTTTTTTACTGGCACACCGTTTTGTACTGCAAAGTTCGCAGACGTATCGCGTGCAGAAGACCGTCCGGCTGGCTATATAAGCGACAATCATTTGCGATCGCAAAAAACAAGGCGACCGTCGTCGCCGTCGGCACCGGCACCGGCGTCGCATTCGCGAAGGGGCGCCCGGAATCGATAATTGCCCTGAGACGCAAAAAAAGGCGGAGGTAAAAAAAAAGAAAGAAAAAAAAGGGAAAATCTAAAGAAGGAGAAAAGGGAGGCTAGGTATGCCGTGCCGCCAAAGCGGTAAAATCGCCTCCTCACGGTAAACGGCCGGGACCGAATGCCCCTCTTATATTAAAATTATACCATTACTCCGTAATTTTTTAATCCTTCAGAAAAAAAAAAAAAGAAAAAAGATGAAGGAATGAAAAACCTCTCTCGGGTCAGGATTAATTTCTCGGTTATCGCAATATGGGAATTTCGTTCCAACGACCCGGTGCACACCACCAATACCACTCTCGTCGTCCTTGCGACGAAGGAAACGAAACTGAATCCAACGAATACGGTGTCGAATTAAAAGTTGTCCTTTTTCGCCATAAAACCCCAGCCGACGAATCTATATACTTACGTTAGCCAAAAAAAAAAAAATACCCGCACGGAATCTTCTGTCACTGGTGATGGATTCCGTGGAGAATACTTTTTCGCAAATGATCGGATCTCCCTTCGCGATACTTTCCATCGTCGAAGGACCGCGTGGCACACGATTCGGTCTCCACGTATAACCCTTACCCATCGTTTCCTGGATAAACAAAACTTTTCCCATCGCGAGATAAACCCTCGTCAATTTCACCGAAAATTACAAGTCGACTTACAAATGGGTGTCGCGAAATCGACTCTGTCTTTACTTCGTCGACTTGTTTTCTTTTTTTTTTTTTTTTTTTTCTATCAGAAATCGGATGGAATTGGTCAAAGTTCGACGATTCCGTGAAGGTAAATAGTGATGAATAAAATAACACAGTCGACGTGAATGGATATATACAAGAACTTTATTAGCAATGAAGTAATAAAACTAGACAAATTAAAATACGTGCAAAAGAACAACAACGAGAAAAGTAACAATAGGGTAAAGCTAAATGGTTACAAAGAGAACCGGGCTGAAAGGTTCCACTGCATAGGATATTATACCGTGCAGCTGCTTCTTAAAAGTAAGCAAGATTTCCGAGCGCGGTACCTAATGATGTGAGAAGAAAAAAAAAAGTGTTCCAGAAATAGCACGCCAAAAGACTTATCTGATAAACAGTAGCCTAGGTACAAAAGCAACACGTTTTTTTTTTTTGTTTTGTTTTTCTTTTCTTTCTTTTTTTCTTCTGTGCAAGGTATAACCTAGGTACACACGGATAATGAATTGGAATCTCACCGCTTCTTCCAGTTGGTGTTGGCGCCGAAGGAGCTCTGCTGGTTGGTTCGGGTATCGGGTAGACCGGATCGCAGCATTCTCTTTCGGGAAATTCGCTAGCGATTGCATAGACCCATAGAAACGTTGCGGCGAGTAACGCGGTTCGCGCTACTCGAACTTCGGCACGTGACATGTTGGTGTTTCTGGTGCGGATATCGCCTCCGTTCTTCCTCTCTCATATAAAATCTTCCTCTCGATATCCTTCGGCTCGCTTATTGCCGTTTAAGGATTCATAGTCGTGATCGTCGGCGGATACGCCGCCGATATATTGGCGGGGCCTTTATTTCCTTCGATTGATCACCAAGTCCGTTACTATCGGATAATAATGTAACGTCATTTTCCTAGCTATCTATCACTGTTCTTCTTTCTTTTCTTCTTCTTTCTTTTTATTACCCTCGTTATCCCGGCTTACACTGATACTAGAAAATCCGCACAGAGTGTAATAATTTTTGAAAACGATCAATATTCTGGCGACAATCGATCGTTGATGCGCCGACTTAAGGTCGTAAACGCGACTTAACCCGGACACGCGATTAGTTTTAGCTACTGTAGCCCATTAAAAAATATCGCGACACTTTTCACGGACAGTTCTTGTATTTTTTTATTTTTTTTTTTTGTTGTTTGTTTTCACCCCGAGATATGTAAACCCCGAAATACCATATCGAGCGCCAGTCTACCACCGCGCTCGCTCCTTCTCAACTCGACAACGCGTCTCGTGTGTGCGTGCACCACCCGACGTGGTGCAACGGGTGCCACCTTCGGGCACGGTCGTCAGTTCGCGGCGCGCCAAACTATGCACGGAGTTTCGCGTGCTCTCGGCGTCTCGACGCCCAATGACGGCTGGCGCGAGGGTGCGCCGGCCGATGCCACCCCCGACCGGTCGTCCCCGACCCCCGCCGTCGGGACTGCCACCTTTACGAAGACGACCAACTAGCGCTGCGACCACGTCGGAATCGGTTACCGTTGGGGTGTTTCAATTCCGCATCAAAATTCGATAAAAGAAAAACTACCCTTATCATTCGTCGGGTTTAACGGAAACTGTCAGACAACGTTGTTTCGTATTAAAACGGTTAAAACTCCCGTGAAAACACTTGGAAAAAGATTTCCCACTGATAGAAGTACGGATCAAGTTACTAGAGACGACCGCAGTCTATGGTAAACAAATGATATCTGTCGTTTCTGAAATCACCGATAGATGGTAAGTTGGCAGAAATTGAGGTCGGTATTTTACAGAAATTATACAGATATCAGTTAATCGATAGAAAATACTGTGCATTCGTTCCCGTGGCAGATAAATATTCGATAATAAACGAAGATGATTAATATTTCAGACTTTTTGTTGCCTTGTTTCGCGTAAAATTTGAACCACAATGTAACCTTTTTCGTTTCTACATACCTACCCTCGCTCAGAGCATCTCGCTTCGGAAGAAAACCAATATCGGCGCTTTTATCGTGTCATAAACTGAAAATTGAGTGGAGTAGTACTTTTCGTAGAATGAGGACGATATAATATGAGGATATTGTGGAAGATAGGTAATGTAGAGGTAAAAAAATATAATACGAGTTTAAAATATTGTCAGCATATTTAAATTATTTCATTTTCCAATGGCAGCGTAGCTCAAGCACCAAACGTGCGGTTATCTCCCTTTGGACTAACGTTCACGGTGAGAGTTATAATTCATACGCATTCATAAATACACAGTCATACAATCTATTCTAATATTTAGCTTAAAAATGACGGTGAACAGCTTCGTGAAAAAGAACAGAAAAAAAACGAAAAAAATAAACAATAAAAAACGACTTAGTCCACGATATATGTTCGACGAGGATAAGAAAACAAAACAAAACAAAAAAAAAAAATAAACAAATTTCTCTCCAAATTTACAGAGAAAAAAAAAAAAAAAACACTTCGATATTACGATATTATTGTTCAGGCACTATTATACACGACAGAATTCAACGACATTCTTAAATCGTCAATGTAAAACATCGGTCCCCATCTAATAATAAGGCACAGTGATAATGATAATGTGTCGTGGCGACGAGGATAATCAAGACAAAAACATATGTCAATGATAGTATCATTTTGATTAACGTTAAGCGGTTATCTACCACTCACTCCCTTCCCTTTTCTTAATCAAAGAGTCGTGATAAGTAGAAAAGTCGGTCTCGTGCTTTACTCGCGGAAAGCTCTTCGACCAATGACCAGCGCCCTGCACAGTATAGTAATCTGTAGCATGCAATAATCTCCCTAGGTTAGAAATATAATCGTTGTCAAGGGTAGCGAGGATCTGGCTGATATCTGGCAGGTGGATAGTGGAGATTGTGATGAGAGTGTGATCTGCTGCGTCTGTATTCCCTGTGCACTGGATACCCGGAGGCAAGGTTTGGATGTCCCATGTAAGAATTTTCCGCCAAAACTGATCGCAGAGGTCGGTCCAACGTCGCTCCGGGATAATCCGGTGGCGGTGCGGGCGCCACTGGAGTAGGTTGAAGATGTGTGGGTGCTTGAAGTATCCCAACGGACCTTCGCCATCCAAAATATCGTCGTTGTACCTCGACGTCAGGTTCTTTCGTCTGCTGTTCTTGTCGTCTCCGGCTTTGGGACGATCCGCTTTCCGTCGAATTACTGTCTTCACTGGTTCCGAGTCCAGGATCTCGGTCATCGAATGCAGTTAAACTGGTCGCCGGACTACTGCCCTGTGTCGGTTTCTTGGCTCCCGGTGGATATAGAAGCGAAGGATGAGGTATGACGAAAGCACAACGTGGCTTTGCGTCAGGTTCGAGTTCCGCTTCATTGACTTCTGGTTCGCGGGGAGAGCAGGACCCGGGTCCAAATATGGAGAGGAGAACTGGGAGGAGGAAAAGGCCGTGCATGGCGCCGATGAAAATAACGAGGAATACCATCTTGAAGAATACAAGGAAAATGTACGTGTTGGCTAACAGTAGAGCGCCAAGACCCAAGATCGTTGACGCTGCACCCTGAACAATCGGCAAGCCGAGAGAGTAGAGACACTCCTTTACCCGATCCTCGGGATTCTTCTTCTTCGAACTCATATAAGCGTAGCATATATGGGCTGTGAAATCCACGCTGAATCCAATGCACATTATCAAATTTATCATCGATATACTGTCCAGATTGACGTCCCAGAGTGCCATGTAACCAGCGACACCCAGCTCGATTGACACGATGCAAAAGGCTACCCACAAACAGCACAGAACGTTCGGTATGAAGATGAACGAGATCAGCATCATGACCAACGCTCCGAATACCATGCACTGAATACTGGTCGGTCTTACGAGCTCGAACTGATCAAAGAATACGAAGTAAGGATGAAACACACTCGCGTTAAGAGGGGATTCGTGACAGATCCGTCGCAGCTCTTTGACCATTGCCTTCTCCTCGTTGGTGCCGCTGATGTTGACCGCTTGGATCAGGAATCTGCTGGCCAAAATCTTCTCACCACTATCATCGAACTTCACATCGAGAGAGAAAGGGTTTGACGGGAATAGCCAAATTTCTTTTAACGTCTTTATGAAATCCTCCTCAGTGTCTATTGTCACGTTAAGATAGTCCTGGTTCCGGGTCACGTAGCTCAGGAAACTGCGGATCCAACTCTCTGTGTATATCGGGGTACTGATGTACGAAGTAGCCTCGAAGTTTCTAGTCAAGTTTTCGATCTGCTGTTGGATTATCGGGTCGCTGTAGTTCTCGACGCCGCTCAGAATCACCTGGAAATAAAAATAAGAAGACGGTTTATCACTTGTGAACGTTTCTAAGCTTTCTTAATGTTCCTCGAAGTATCCAATTAGCAGCGTTCAAGTTAACGGTTCTTTCCAAATTAATTTTTAGCTGTTTTCGACTCTGATCTTCGGAGCCGATGCAACGTTCGATTATTATACGTTAGTGGCAGCAGACCGGAAATGGAAAGCAGCAATATCAGCGAAATGAATCCGTGACGCAATGCAACGGAGTAGAGTGTGTATTGTACACGGTGCGTGCTTTGGCCGGTTCCCTTCGAATTGACGTAACTTGTTTACGATTTTTTTTTTCTTTTCATTTTTTTCTCTTCTTTCCACCTCCGATCAACAGAGAAAGTTTGTACGTGACTTAGCAGTATTATTATTCATTGCCAGGTTATTATTTTCATTCTAGTTACCCCCTTGATCTATACACGGAGCAAAGACTCCTCCTATATCCGTTATACAGAGAACGCAATAATATCCATCAGAAATTGCACTGCAAGATTTAGTAACCTGGATTTCTGTCGAAACTCTGAACGTGCTCGGTGAAGGCAGCGGAAAAAAAATAAAAATAAACGACCCCTGAACACTCGTCAATAAAACCGCGAAAAATTTTTACGTTACCTTTTATTCGAGGCACATGTGAAATGGGAACAGAATGTTTCCATCAATTGAGACTGAAACATTTAGATAATGGTTCTGCACTCGATACTGACCTGAATTCTGTAAGGAAATTCTCTGAAGTAAAAGTCTTCTTTGTCGTAAAAATCTACGGAGTACGAATCTTTTGTTGAGAGTTTCCGTCTGTCCAGACCCTCCTCGAGGACGGTGAGACCGTAGAGTGCACCAGCCAAATAAAGAGTGAATATTATGATGACAAGACCTTTCACGATCTTCATGTTCAAGGCTACCGCCAGGTAGTCTCGGAACCATACCATGCATCCATGTTCCGGATTGTCCAAAGGATTGTCAGCATCGGCAGGATCCACTCCACCGGTACACAAAATCCGATACAACCAGGAACGGTGGCCTGAAATCAATCGGTAATAGTATTAGTCAAGGATTATGGCGAAACATTGAACAAATTTGAACATTGTTTTGATGCCGATCGAGTAGAAAAAAAAAGGAGAGAGGTAAACGAGAAGGTAGTATCGATCTTATTACGATCACTATCCGTTACGTCTTCCTTTCGGTAAATATCTAGACCATTAGCAACAGTACCGTCAACCGTTAGATCGTAACATTTGTTATTCGAATGAATTCCGAATGCACTTGACAACCGTGCAGAAAAATATCTCGAAAAATGTTTTTAAGTGTTGTGGATCAGTCGATTAACGAAGTTTCCGTGTTGAATATTGAATCGAGATATTGTCGTTGGGAAAAAGTGTTCGTTGCCTCGTATTACGTAAACGGATTATCGTTTGTGCTATTTGAAACATAACGAGTACCGTCACGTGCGTGACTAGGTACGTACATAAATACATCGGAGAGATCGGTATCGCAGATCGGAACCATAAAGTCGTATGTGAATATTCCCTGATATGAATAGTTTCCGGTTACAATGCGTCTAATTGGACGGTAATTGAAGCACACCAATATTGTAATCACGATCCTCGGGTATTGAGCAAACCTGAAGCCGATGTTCCTCGAGTTGATCGACGGTGGTTGTTTAAGCCTTACATTAAGCATGAAATTTGTAAATCAAAGCGCGTTTTATGTGTAAGCACGTTTTCCCCGTGGTTAAAATGGTCACTATTTTTCTACCCGTTTGTTTGTTTGTTTCTCCGCTTACTCATATATACGATTTTACCCAAACAAAAGACGCGCGTGCGATACATCATTAGTTTTCACAATTTCCAAGTATTTTTCACCAATGACTATGCGGTGTCGTACGTATTGTCGTCGGTAATCGTCATTGTCGTTGTCGATTCTTTCGGGTGACGCATTACGTCTGACATTGACCTCCCCTTAGTCAGTCGACGGTACGTGAACGTAATTTAGTGATTAATAAAGATTGTCATATAGTATCGCATATATCGTTATGGACTCGAATGACTGGCTTATAATTATGTTTCTGTTTTGACTGCACGTATCAACACTTAAAATTATCGCAATAAATCACATCGTTATATTATACCAATTGCTAAACGACCCGAAGAAGGTCTTCGGTAGTATTTTTTTTCCCGTCTAGCAATTCGCAATCGCGATATCAGACTCTGAATTTTATTTCAGGGTTTTGGACGTTCAGAAATGAAGAAGAAACGCAAAAAATTGAATTAAATGAATCGAAAGTCTTCTTTTTTCGACAAATGATGATTAGAAATGCAGGGTTACATGTACGCAAGTGTTAATTTATTTAGATTAAAATACGGATAGGTGAGTGCGGTAACGATACCTGCCTGGGCATCGGCGACGACCGTACCTACCTTATTATACCGCTGACGCAAGAGATAGAGAAAGTTATAATTTAATTGCGTAATGATATAATTTGACGATTTTACGACATTCGAACAGGACTACAATCGAACGCGTAAGTGTAGACTTGCGTATAACGGGCGTAATCACATTTGCCAGTCTCACTTATGGACGACCGGAATACAAAAACGGTAACTAAAACCGGGAACTGTAATGACGATTTTAAAAACCACGTGAAGACTTCACTTTCGTGGCACATGGGTAAAAACTGTATTTCATTGTACCCACTTCGGAAGGAAGAGAACACAAAATTCTTTCTGCACATACGAGCGTACGGTAATGCGATGATTACCGATATGCAGATATAAGAATTATTAGTAAGATATATGCCGATGGCGAAAGCGACTTGAGCAACTACTTAGGCATATATGGTAATGAGAGGTGTGTACGGTTCTTTCTTCAGATCGAGACTTGTCGCCAACGAATCTTTTGTCTATGCAGAAAAGTTGTAATTTACTTATACTTATCAATTATGGATAGAAAAGAAAAAAACATATTGCTCGTTGATACCCGTGTCGCGTTTCGTACTGCATTACGTATTCCAATCACGTTGTACCGGCCCTGCTCCGTTTGTGCTTCAACGAAAATATGCTGGACGCCTTTTTCATTTTATTTCTGCTTCACCTTGATCTAGTAAACTACTATGCTGTTGCAACTATACATTTTCGACGAAAATATCTGATAGATATGAAGACAGGCAGCTGGTTTTGCTATGAAAAGAAAACGAATTGCCTGGAGAAATTGAACTACCGTTCACTCACCTGATTTTGATACTGGTTGCACCTTGCAGCAGGTTACACTGTGGAGATTCTTCTGCTCGCAGTAGCCACTTATAGCAACACAGCCGCTGAAGAATGTCAGGTGAAATATGAAGGTGAATATCACTGCGAAACCTGCGGAAGGTGATTCAAAAAATCATAGAAGTTGTATAAGAAAAGGCAAAAAGTTCGTAGCTGAGTTTATCAACTGCTATATGCTTAGCGATAAATCACTTACCGGAATAAATGCAGAATATTTGGACCGATGGAAACGGTGACATTATGCCAATGAAAAAGGAGATCATATCGGTCAGAGAAGTAATCGTAATTGAAACCGCCGCCTCGCTCAGGGTGGCTGCCATCCGCTCAGGAACCGGTGCCAGGATGCTCGACCTTCTCCAGGCAGCGAGCACCACGAAGGTGTCGTCGATCCCGATACCTGCACGAGGATTAAATGATTAAAGTCTCGAAGGATCAGAATTGAAAGTGAGTACATGCGAAATCCTGATCATGAGAAATGATCCTGAAATGTCATGCAGACGATGAGCACGAAGAATAGTTTTCCTTGAATTTACGGTTTCATTCTCATCACAAATCGGATAATGGAAAAAATTTGGATCAGGGTAGCAGAGGCCGTAGGTTGTAGTCCGCTTTCACATGGATAGTTCCATGTACCAGGATACGTGTCTGCATGATCATGCGGCTACAAACCGCACGCTAATTACGATTCATATTCCTTGATATGGACAATTATAAATACGAAATACGTCTTAATAAAGTTACATCTGGCACACTGCAGGCAGCAGGACTTTCTAGCCTGCAGTATGCAGAAAGTTGTACGATTTGTAGGTACCGTAAGCGAGAGTAATAATAAATGTGATGAACCAGTGATAATCGAGAGATCCCAGCACGGTCATAGACTCTCAAAAAAGATCAATGAAGGCGTTTACAGTACATCGATGATAGAAACAGGTACCTTTATCCGGCGATATCGATCGGTATATAAAGTATAAAAGATCGCGGCCGTTGGCTGTGTTTTCTAGGCTGTTACTCAACCGTGAACAAGTTTCGCCATTCCTTTGGAGAATAGCGTGCATGTGCAGACCGGGGTTCCGCGGACGTTACTTTACGGTTGTATGTATATGCGCGTGCGTTTACACTTATTAATCTGTGACCGGCGATCATATTGCAACGAAATATTGCAGACTATTGGGTACGTGTCGCTTTGGGTTATGTACAAATTACGTATATAGTATACCATAACTACTCATTGCATTATACTCATAGAGACTCGATTACTGCACAGCCTTGATCGGATAGTTTGGTGTTACTAATCAATATTCATAGCTGCATGAAGACTTGCCCGAATGACGTCACGAATACGTTTAACCCGCATCAGGCTTGAACGTATCGCAACGCAATGGACACGGGCAGCAAAAGACATGGTCCCGCTTTCCACTTGCTGCTGTTCACCTCGAGACACCGGCTAGACTTGGTATTGAGATAAACGATAAGAAAAATAATGGGCAATCGCGCTCACCGATCATGAGGAACGGAGCTGCCAGGTTGATTCCGATGAACTCGATGCCGAGGTACATGCATAGGCCAAAAGCCGAGACGGTTGCCATCGCCGCTGATACATTGCCCAACAGTCCGAGCCAAGGTTTGCTGCGCACCCAATCGGCCATCATGCATGTCACCACGGAAAAGATACCCATGATTGCGAATGTGCTTGAGAAATAGGGAACCACGGTGCGGGTATTCGCTTCCAGCTCAAGCTCCAGGGTTCGCGATGCGAACCGTGCGGTACTGATGTGCGTGAACACACCATCTTCTTCAGCCTTGCCGATGATATTGAGGAACGCTTCTTCCCAAGCGGCACCACTGAAAGGTAATTTTTTTTTTTTATGATTTTGCTCGACGTCGATGATCATTTTCTACCAAATGTCACTCACATGGCATCCTGGCGTTTACTGTCCGCTGCTACAAAGTAGGCTAGCTGAAGTGAAGGCACAGACTCTATGGTAGAATCATCGTTGATGACACTGCCGCCGAAGTAGACGGGAAACGCGTGGGCGTCCCATGTCACCGGGTTGAACATGACCGGAAACGTCAGGTTCAACTCTCGGCTCTCTACCTCGCTGAAAATTGGATAATGATGCATTTTAGGAAGTGAGTCGAACAACTTGAGGCTAGAATGTCTTGTTTAGAGAATATTTGTAAATTACGTAACTTCCCGTCAAGTAGGTATAGACAAAAGTGAAAGACAAACAACCAACGGAGTAATCTTTTCCGGAGATTATTTTTCCGCGGTATTTATCTCGAAATTTTTTCGGCACCGGATGTTAGCGCGTTACACAATGACTCGGATTTACTTAGAGATGTTTACGTATTAGCACGGGAAACTTACCCGATAACGTGGTGCAGGTTCAGGATATCGTTGGTGAAACATTGGTCCAACCACCGCGCGCAAATCTTCTCATACGTCAATGTCTCCCCGTCGTACTCAAGTGTCGCGTTTCTGATGATCCCATCGAGCAACAGCAACTCCTCCCAAATCACTGATCGTAGCATGTTCGGATCCCCATCTTTAGGAACGACAATCACGTGCCCGAAACGACCTGAAGCACAACCGTCCGGATTAAGCGATTACATTCTCTTGTATGATGAAGACGAAAGAAGATGTTTTTGGTCTACTTACCAGGGCGAGTGATCCGTCCGACGTTGAAACGGCTGGTGTAGTTGACCTTGAAAAAATTCTCGACGATAATCCGCTCAGATTTTCCCGGCCCGTTTATCGGCGAGAATAGATACTCGGGATCAATTTCGTACTTTATCTGCTGATACCCGGTTATGCATATGCAGGCGAGGAGCACAGGGATTATCACGAAGTAGCCGGGGTGTCTACCGACGACCAGACCCACGCGGTGGAACGCACGGTTCAGGAAGTCGTCCACACAAGTCAGACCGCAAGACATCTGAAATAAAATTAAATTGGATCTTATTACCATCGCTGTACCAAGTGGCTGATGATAAATTACGAAGCGGTACGTTATATCGCGGTCTCTAGCTCGAATCTCGTTGAGAAAAATGGTCCCTGGTGCAGTTGACCAGTAACCGTTATTCCATTGCCTATATTTCGGATTCGATCCATAAAAATGAACCTGACCATGAAAACCATGAACTTTTACGAACTTGTACCCGGTGGAGATTTATCGATAGAATGATCTTTGGTTCGGATTGGGAAACCGATTGCTTATAATTAAGGAGAAATTTGCCTGCCAATTTCGTACCCGAGTATCGTTTCATTCATAAACTTGACCACGGCGAGAGACGATCTCGGAGAAGCGAGGGCAAGGCGTAACCTTGGCCTTCTTTACTCCGGCAAACTTGAACGTTACATGTTTGTACCGCGGTAACGTGTCATCTATGGTACTACCTATGGTTAAATCCTGGTCTAGTATATAAATGGTACGTAACTGCATATCCTTGCACATCGGCATTGTGCAGATGTAGAAAAAGATGCGTGAAATTGATCCAAAAAGGAGTGAAAATTTATCGCCAAAAATATCAAGGAATTTCAGTGCATCATCCCTGACAACTGATTCGGAATTTCAACCACGATTTTATTTTTCACGCCTTAACACCGCGCGCGTCAGTGATCGGTACGTGTATATAATATGCAAATATATTCGATAATCATTCGCGGCTAACGCGTTTGCAATAGCAATTGAATAAACTTGATCAACATCGACGGAGTAGTATACAAGTCATCGAACGTGGTATTTAGCAGTGTTCACGATCGGTGAAATTGCTCGTTATAATATGTTCTTTCGATCGAGGATCGTTTTTCGGTTTCCGTTTTTGGTTGTTTCAGATAAGGAGTTGCCCGCCGATCGAGAGCAGAATTCTTTCGGGTTCTGAGTCCGTTTTTATACCGTGTAAAAATTATTATCGAATATTATCCTATATAACCTCGGTCCGACAACGATATACATATACAACGTTGTATAATCACGCAAGCGACGTGATATCCTTAACAGCATATATACTTCATGCACGTGCAGACTCGTAGTTTAATGTCACGTAGGTTGCTAGGTGCTCAAATTATTCCTCTTCCAGATACGCAGAGAGTGTTTTTTTTTTTTCTCTCAATGTAGATGAGACTCTGCGGATTTCGTTTCTCGAACTATTCAAATGTAGTCTTCAAGACCAAATAAGAAAAAAAAAACAAAACAAAAGAAGAATCTAAGATGACAAAAATCCGTGAAGTATTTTTGGGACGGAATTTGTTAACCTTGTGGCAACTCGGTCCGGTGTCTGCACCGGGTCGAGACTGATATACAAAACTCGCGTAGCTGGATTAAACGTTGAAATATAAAACGGTTTGAAATAATGGCGTGACTGATGGTACGGTAAAAAAAGAAGAAAAAAAAATCAAATGACTGGTGTCAGAGTTGTAACCGACAATGGTCTACATCGACCTTGCGATTTCACTCGATCACGAATAACTAAAAAAATCGTGTGAAAATATTTATAGCAAATAATTTGTGATTAGAAATCGGATCCGAACAAACCCGTTCGCTAATTACTGCGGGTTACATACGCCCTTCCAGTTTCGTAATCGATATTCAAGGCATGCTTTTTACCAAACGTATAAATTTGAAAAGGTTCGTTCGACGAGAGTACTCTTCTAGACGGACCACCAGACGCCCCTTGTTCTCTTAGGTAATCAAATATATTTCATTGAAAATTGGACACCCACTTAGGACGACCAGCTTGGGAGGTCCTATAGCCGTGCCGAAACCTCTCGAACACTGCATTACATATTATACTACCCGCGTTTGCATTTCCTCTACAAAAAAGAAAAAAAAAAAAATGATACTTTGCTTTGAGGAATCGAGTTACTGGGAAAAAAATGCTTCCACATTTCGTAATTGATGATCATTTTCAACGAGCAGTGGATCCGTGCAGGATTTTTTGTCATGCATTCTGAGGCTCTCCGCGCAAGACCGATACACAAAAGAAACAGCAACTGCAGATACGAACATCGAACATTGATTCGGCAAATTGGATACTGAACTTTTCGAGTCATGTTGAATGATTAAGACTGTATCTAGATCGCACTATGTCATGAGCTTGTACGGAACACGATCATTGGATCTGTGAGGTTGGGTAATGAAAGAAAGAGCACAGTGACCGAGGTAGAAGAACGAACAATAATATTGCTGTATCCAAGTCAAGCTGCTAAATTACTTTCGATTTTCGTGTATCTGCCCACATAGCTCGTACGAATCTCTCCTAAAGTATATGTAACTTTCTTTCGTGTAAAATAATTTCAACTGTAATAGTTACAAGTACCTGGAAAAGAAAGAAACGAGAAAAAAATTGTGCTTCTTTGGAAGAAACTCCAAAGTGATGCGCGTGCTGGAGAAGCTGTTGCTCAATTAAGTCGCACAGGTCAACGGTTCGAATTGCTGTAAAAGCAGATTTGAAAGAAGTGTTATTATTTTCTTTTCACATTTTATTAAACGACATATCGTACGACGCGTATCTTTTTAGATGTTTAACGGCCGGGCTTCACGACTCTGGAAAGTCGACTGAATACTGTCAAAAACTTTCACACTTGGCGGTGCCTAGGTCTTGCAATCCCACGATTTTGTACAAAGAAATTGGCCTAAGTCCGAGAGTTAGAATTACAGGTGATTGTCAAGTGTCAACTCACGTATTATACAATTACATGCGGAGCATTTAGAGCCGGCTTAAACATGCCACGACGCATCTTAATTTGAAAAGGAAAGAGACTGAAAGAAGGGGGACAGCGGCAGGTTTCTAGGGTTGATCGTAAAAATAGGAACCGCAGGTGTCGAACCTGGATATCAATCTGGCCTGCGATCCAGGAAGGGCGGGATTCGACTTTGCAGGAGGAAGGGAATACCTGCTCTTATACCTGGTCCAACCAGCAGGTCAAATTCGAGTCTGGAATTTCTATTATACCTGGGATGCAACTGGTCCAGCGACTTTTTCGACGCACATTAGGTACGAGGGTCTAGCTTGTATGCACTTAGTACTATCTAGTAATGTGGATGACGGTGAGAACTTGCTTCGAATACCTGGCCAGGGAGCGGCTAGGCGTACCTATCGGCAGATGGCTGATACTTCGGATGCCAGTATCTTTTTTTTTCTTTCTATTTCCTTCTTCTTTTCAACTTTGAGATCCGAAAGATGCCTTCTTCCAAATAACAGGATCCCAGGTATTTTGAATTTCGTAGAATAATTTTCGTCGACCGCAACGGGATCACAATTTTTTTTCTCTTTCTTTTTTTTTCGATGTCTATCTCTGTACTAACTTTTTTCTCAATTTATGAAGAAAAAAAGGTTGCGATACCATCGCGCATATGAGAAAAAAAAATTTCAAGAGGACTTTTCGTCGCGAGATCCATCAGCACGATGGTTTCGAAATGGAAATAAAAATTCCTATATTCGATGTTTGAACTTAGAGAATATCCGTCTCATCACCGTCACCAATATCACGCTGTATAATTCTGTCATGGAAATTTAGAAGCGAAGGAAAGGAATGTGGAAAATCTTCAATTTTAAATCTCTATTTTTTATTTTTTATTTATTTATTTTTTTTAGTAGCGGTCCTAAAGTTTCTCGACATCTCGAACAGGTTTTGATATGAACCTTTCACGGAGATCTGTGCACGGCCGTTCAGGTTCAGGTAGATTTCTCTGACAAAATTTTTTGAAAGCTGACAGCGAAGAACTAGACTTTTTCACCCTTGTAACTGGTAGGTATAACCGCGCGTCAACCACGAAGAAGCGTAAATTATCAAAAATCAAAAAAATTTTATTAAAAATTGAAGATTTTTTTGTTTGTTTGTTTTTCAATTAACATCTGAAACAGAGTCTATACATCCCATTTCATCACGTTCGATACAAACCGCAAAAAATTATGAAATTCGTTGCGAATCACGAGAAGGAAGATCAGCTATAACGAAAAATCAAATTTTCGAGTTGAGTGATGAAATTCTGCCCATAAAAAATCGAGGGGTTATAATTTTCGAATGAAAATTCATGAAACGCGTCGATATATTTTATCTTCCATTTCTCTTATCCATGTAACTCATAATTATATCCAAGTTATACATATTCACGTATTGTAATCCAAGAAATTCGTTACTTTCCTAGGAGAGGAGGGAGGGGAACGTGCCGGACTCTCCCGCAATATCAGCTTTCTAAACGGGAACTTCACTCGCGCGAATCACATCGGAGGAGAGGTTCGATCAAATCTTGAAACAGGGTCGCGTAAATTTCTTCCGAATATATCGGATACGAGATCGCGCATCGATAAAATTAGCATAACGACCTATCTCGTCGGTTTTAATTCAACAGATTGACGGGTAATTTTTTTTTTTTATGGATTTCGAGGACCCGGAATGTTATCATTACCATTAATTATCGTGCCTGAAATACATCTGTAATAATTCTTTTTTTTTTTTATCATTATTCTCTCTCTTAATTTAGCCATCGTCTCATATCGCGTGTACCTACCTACCTACCTACGCGTTTCTCTAATTTAAATATCGCGCAAAACTCTCCCTACCACCTCTCGAGCCCAACTACTATGTCGAGAAGCTTGTTCGAGCGATATCTTCCGTCTAACAAGTCGTGTTCTATTTCCGATATCAAAGACTCACGCGGGTCTATCAATTCTCGACTCGATTCAAGTCGGTACTTCAAACTGCAGTCGCTTTCTAGGCTATGCAATTTCCATATTCGGAGATTATCGTTTCATCGAATCGTCAAATTATCGACGTTAATTTACGTTTACAAAAAAAAAAAAGAAAAAGAAAGGTAACGGTGTCAGCTTCGGCCCACGATCGCTGTGAATCGTCTCTCTCCTCATTTCGTTTAATTTTTGGCTCATTTCTTACCGTAATCAAACTCACCTTGTCAGACTGTACGAGCGGTCGGATATATGGGTGTCGATTTCGCGTTGATTTCTCTGCAGCAGACTGAGAGTCTGGCTTTCTACGATCGGCTTTGGTTATACCCTGAGTTTCAGCTCCTTGTTAGAGCACGAAAATGATTGTAAAACTGAACAACGATAACTTGATCGAATACGTATATCGACGGTATCGGCAGTGCGACGATCGTTTCGCTCAACGTCATCTGACCGTCTTTAAATCGCAGACGTTCATACTGTCCGCTGTATCAGTCGTTCGATCATAACCATCGGCACAAATTAAACTGACGAACCAATTCGAACTGAGCAGAGATCGAACTCCGAAACCGTTCTTACACTCGATTTTAAACAAATTCTTGCACCAGTAACCATTCACTGAAATTAAGGATTAGGAGACGAACGGTATTCTTTGTACCGGTTCACAAAACGCGGCGCGGTAAATCGTTCGAAAATTTGAAACTTTCCCGCGGTTTATATGTAGAAACGGAATCGTTCTTTTGTTATTTCTTATCGATATAACCCTCGTTTCTCATCTCCTTCGGGTTGACAATTATTTTCAACTAATATCGTATCGAGTATAGAGGAGCTCTGACCTCGGTGAAGTGTTGTCGCGCACTGAGTTTGCTCGGGACTATGCCTTCCGAATGACCAACGAACCTCCGTCAAAACTCTCTTACCGATCAACGCCAAAGGGGCGGGTGAACGAGAGGAGGGAGTGAGATAGCCATCGGTAGGCAGGAAAGCGGGAAAGGGGAGTTATACTCTGGAACTTATTCGTAGAATCAAAAAATATAGTCGAAAATTCACCGGATACAACACAGTCAAAGATCCCACGACGATGTATACGATTTAAACATATTTTCTGCCAATTCGAACCGGGTCTAATCCCCTTTCTTCATTACCGCGATTTACAGTGTGCCAAAAAATTTCTTCCATCATCCTCGACGTCTTATCCTGGCCATTATTCTTCTTCTGCTCGATTCCTTTTTTCTCTCTCTATTCAGGGGGAAAAAATCTGTTACGTAGCAAGTAACGATCGTTGCCAAGGTCCAAATTTTGACATCGTATTATCTGATAGGACTTTGCACTATGTGTCATGATTTTTGTTATTCATTTAAGACCCCGATCATGGGAGAGTAAAGAGAGGATACTTTCACTCTATGAAGTTGATGGGCCTGGCCAGTTGCACCGATGGTCATCAATCTTCTATATTTTAATAAAATTAAGAAACTGAGAAGAAAAAGTCTTTCCGTTTCTGTCTCTTTCTTTTAATAACCGTTTTTCGAATTGTGGATCGGTAAGGCTCTGCCTATTAGCCGCATATGATTAAATTATACGGATTCAACCGAGCTAAGGAGCCGGGCTAAGGAGGTTCCGTTAGGAGTACCGGCTATCACCTGAATCCGCGAGCCCGTGTCCCAGTACGTCCGAGGCGTCGGAACTGACCTACTTACGTGCAGCTAGTGACCGTAAGGCGCCCTTGCGACGCACCTCACCTCACCGCAGAGCGCCGCTCTGCATCTCTCATAGTCGGCTCCTGCAGGTGAGCAGGTTTCAGTCTTCTCTCCTGTCATCCTGGGTCCAGATATTGATTAAATGGCGAAGATCGAGTGATCGATAAATTGTAAGGAGCATTCTGCGGCCAAGTCGGAACAATTTTCGTCGTATATTTTTGCTTCGGATCGATTATGGTCGATTTTTTCATGTCGAGGCACACTTATCGAATTATATATACCAGCTACTATACCTTTTTAATGTACAACGTATATGAAACAGTTTCACGAATTCGGTGACCTAAAATACCTTCCGCATTCTGCACCAATGTGTGTAATACATCGACGGGTATAAACGGGTTTTGAGAAACTAAAAAGACATAAAAAAAAAAGAGACGGTCAAGAATCGACGAAGAATTTTTATTTATCAATTCACCTTTTTCTTTGGTTTATTTCTTTTTTTTTTTTCTTAACGCGTTTCATTTCACCCAAATGTTCGTTTAAAAATTACGGAATTTAACATCCGAATCTTTGTGCCCGCGGTCAGGTATGTACCTCAGACTCTAAGACGCCCTCGGGATTTGGGAAATTCAACTCTAACAATAAGAGGCTTAAATTCTATAGAACCGGGACGCCCTGAGGCATGAAAGAAGGCCGTGTGATTCTAGCCGGTGTACAAAGTTCCTGGCTAAGAGTGCGTCGAGGTGGGCATCTACCTGATCTCACATTCAGCTGCAGGATTTTTTTTTTTCGTGGGGAAGTGGCGGGGAAAGATGAAAAAATTAGACAAATAAATTTTTTCCCCGGTTTAGGTTAAATGCCCGAAACGTTTGACGCTGACTTTATAATCGATTGAACGGATTCAACGGATCATGATTATTAAATGTCACATTAAAGATCCATTATGGTATATTGTAAGCCCCTGGGGCTCGATAAAGACTTTAGGAAAATTTTCTTTCCCTGCCAAAAATAAATATCGAAAAATTCTGTAAAGAGGGCGAAATAACATCGAATCAATAACATATTTTTTTCTGTCGTCTGTATAAGAACGTGAAAATTTTTATAAACAATTTTCCAAATATTTCCATTAATGTATTGTACGTTACGGCAGAGTATATTGACCTTCGGGGTTTCGTTTTTATCGACAAAAAAAAAATAATACACCTTCTCTGGATAACGTGCGTGAACGATAACGATCAACAACAAAATTAACCGGATAATCTCTGTAAAAAATAAAAAAATTAAGGAATAAACGGTAAATAGAATAAGGAACAAATTAAAAAAAATTTCAAGACTGTAGCTGCTGCGCTCACGCGAACCCATTTTATCTTAAATAGGTATCATATATGTGAATGACGTGCGGGGACACCCGAACAAGAGCTTAATTCCCATGATTATCCGGTCAGTTGTCACTTCGTCAGTCACTTGTAATATCCGTCGTATTTCAAGAACGAAACAACAGCCTTGGGAATCTAGAAAATTATACCGTTAGTTATCCTGTATGCTAGACAATGATTTGAAATTTCGCGAATGAGGTAAAGTTTTTTTTTTTTTTTTTTTTTTTTTAAGACGTCTTTTCAACGATTCAGAAAAATTTGAGGAATTATCGTGGGCTGGAAATCAGAGACTTGGATCTTCTTCGTACACGAGATAAAAGATTTCGCAAATTATACCCTCGAATCCGTTTAACGTAATAAATTGTAACAATGAGCGGCGCGGCGTGGCGGTACGATTTAGACCTAAGAATTATCAAATCTCAAGGCTTGTAGTCGTTAAGACAGCTCTTAGGTCGTAAGTCGTATCGCGCTACCTTGGTCTGGAATTCGCGGGAAAATTATATCCCATCAAAATTCTCCAATTCTGAGTCATTCCGCATTCGTCAACGAGTCCCGTAATTCATTCCCGGGGTTGATTTCCCCGGCCTAAATACGCACGTAGGTATACCTTTGACGTTCGAATAAATCAATACATAAATGGAATTGTTCGAAGGTATTATACCTGTGAGTACGTTGAACGAAAATAATTGGCAAAAGTCAAAGTTCCGACCCCCAGTCGATCGCAATTTTTAATTTTTTTTTTTTTTCGTTTTGTTCATTTTTGTTTTAGTCAAACCGATCGTTTGTTAAAAACTTTTCGATTGATGCGGCATCGTATGCCGTAATTGTTATGTCACATTTGCTTTGCGTCTAGATATCCTGGTTTGCGAAATAATTTCCATACGTCAAGGCATTCAAAAGTTATGAGACATCAAAGCTACGGAGCGGGAGTAACGTAACGAGTTTCATAAGATTTGAAAAAAGAATTTCGATTGCTATAACAATACGAATACTTTGAGGATATTGCGGTATATAAGATGAAATGTTGAAATATGTAAGTATGAAATTCCCGCGCCCTTTATAAAAATAACGAAGTTAAAACGAAATTGATAACGTATGTATGTACAATACATAAGCATACATACATACATACATTGAGTTAATTTTTCCGGCAGCGATAGACATATTAAACTTGCTCTGCAGGAAAGCGGAACGGGGTGATTACGGTACGTTTCCGCATGTCAATGAAGACTCGGTGGTTCAAATAACCACAGGCACTCGTAGTTGACGATGAAAAGATTCGAACCCTTTCTTTTTTAACAAAATTCGGTATTGTCATTTCGGAGGAAATTTAGTTTTCTCAATCTACAAACAGATTCTATACTTGCAACAAGGTTAAATGAAAAGCTTGTTAAAATTTGTTCACTTTTGGAATGTTATAACTCGATAATGACACATCTCACGGATAACTTTGTGATACAGTTTTCATAGAGAATTGAACGCTCTACAAAAAAGGTCCTGTGCATTTTTTTGATAAACACAACCATTCGAATGATAACCGAGTTTAAAGTTCAAAATATGTACATATCGACGGCTGAGCAGAACAACATCGTATCTCAAAATTTGGTTCAAGACCATCGTATCTCAAAATTTGGTTCAAGACCATCGTATCTGAAAATTCGGTTCAACAACATCGTATCTCGAAATTTGGTTCAAAAACATCGTATCTTCTATGTCTTATACACAGAGATACGATGTTGTTGAACCAAATTTTGAGATACGATGGTCTTGAACCAAATTTTGAGATACGATGTTGTTGAATCAAATTTTGTGATACGATGTTGTTCTGCTCAGCCGTCGATGTAGGTATAACTCGATCAAATATTATTCGAATGGTTATGTTTATGTTGAACCTAGCCAGAAGAGAAAATGAATTTTTTATTTCGTCTGAAATCCTGTGAAAACTTGGAACCCCTCGGATAATTCTGAGAGGTCGTGCATTGCAGAGTCTCAATTTTTCCTGTATTCAATCAACACGTAAAAATAGTTTTTTGTCCATTAATTGTTCATTAAATTTTTTCCTGGGCAATCGCGGCCAGTCTGAATCGCTGTAAGACTTCAATTATATGATGAACATATGTTTTGACTGCAAATCGATTTTTTTTCTTCCTACAACTAGGTTTTATATATGAGATGAAACATAGTGGATTTACGTTTTTATGAGTTCTACAGCGATTATCTCTGAAACTATTAATCTCAGCGAAAAATGTGAAGAGACCTTTTTTGTAGTTCATAAAATTCTCTCCAAAAAAGCTCTCTTATAAAATTACTTTAAACCTCTTCATTTCGGAGATATTTTAAAAATAATCAACAAATACGTTTGATCCTCATATTTTCTAAAACCCATTACCAAGAGACATAGGACCGTCTACGAGTAGTATAAAAACCAGATGATTCTAATCGACGGAAGTTGATAAGCCCATAGTTTAAAAATAATCTCCTCGATCTAGATCCAAACTAGATAATAACAGGTCTACGAACGGACTGTGTAGATGCAAAGATAAATAGTACAACATGTAGAGCAGCATGTAAGACATGTTTCGTAATCAAGTTAGACTATGAATTTTCGTCACTTTGAACCTCTGGGGTCCGTTAAGGATCCGACATTAAGATCACGAGTGTTAAAGTGGAATTCAAATTGTTTTGTTCGAACATTCTAGCGTGTGTTCAGTTGCATGTATATTATAGGTATACGTATAGCCGTGCCCCGATTGGGCGAATTGTACCACGTCTCGCTGCAGGGACCGTTCGTAAATAACATTTAATTAAAGTTGATACAGTGTACGTATGTGCTATATTAGTGGCTATAAGGATGGTCCGTGCGCGGTCGTTGTCCGTTGTTATAGTCGACAGTTTATCCGACCGCCCGCCCGCCCGCCCGCGCTCTACAGTCACGGTTGTTTTTAACTCGGGTTAGTTTACCGACCCCCTTCTACTCCACTTCGCCACCTCAGGAATATAACGTCGAAACAAATTGATCTCATCCCCGCGAATCGCAGCGTCGCATTGCACGGATGCCTCGACCCTGATTGTCAACGACTTACTTACTTACTCGCTGCACGAGGCAACCCCGAACCACGGCTCCTCGGGCTCGAAAACGCGATGAGTAAATTGGCGGGCTTCGCCGTTCGCGCATGCGCAGTTATCGTGAAGCACGTCATTATCGCGTCGGATATCATGACACAGTCATCGCGAGGTAGAAACGTATGACTGTTTCCGTAGTGTAGTGGTTATCACGTGTGCTTCACACGCACAAGGCCCCCGGTTCGATCCCGGGCGGAAACAGGTTAGAATTTTTTTTTTTTTTTTCTTTTGTTTTTGATTATTTTTTTTTTTTGTGGGTTTTTTTTTTAGTCTCCCAGATTCTATAACAACATACAATAACCAACCGTTTTACTGTTAGACGAATCTCGGCAGACCTGATCCTACTTTCCCGAGGCGTAATCGCGCGTGATACTTTCGGCTCGAGATTCCTATTTGCGATATTGAGATTCTACTATACCTATAATAATGTCAACACGCAATTTATCGTGTAGAATTATTTCGACAGGTTTAATATCCGCGCTTTTGATTGTAAAGTGATTTTTATTACAAATCAAGGAGTGGCAAAAATTTATGAAATTCATCTACGATTAATCGAATCTTTGATTTTTTCAAACCTTTTCATAAAATTGTGTTATTTTCTTTGTTTTTGATTGATTTTGTAATTTCAAACTTACGAGGGGACGGGTTTGGTAACGAGAAAGAATTCCTTCATACTGAAGGTGATGGTGTATCGTCAATATTCCAGAAGATTTAAATTCCGCAAAATTTTCTCCACCGATAAATCATCACGGGCCGGTTGTTCCACTTCGAGTTTGTATACACGTTTTTAATTAATTTCAAATGTTGAAAGACTATCCGGAAAGTCGGTCGCATTACTGACCAACTCTGCACGCTATGGCTATCATCAGAACCAGCTTCAGTCATGTGCTACGATCGGCAGTTAACTTGTTTTAGCAATTATCAAAAAAAAAAAATTAAAAAGAAATCTGTATAAACTAAATTTGCGTGGAACCCAATATCTCGTCAATAACAACATCTGTATTCAATAACTCGCAAACGTCACGTTCTAATCCATCGCGATTCGGGGAACCAGGATTCTTTCGAAATTGGGTCCAGGTGGAAGTTTCTCAAAACTTGACTAAGCTCCGGGGATCAAAGAGTGTAGAAAAACTGTGAGAAGGAGGAGGATGGTCAATTAATTAGGTTGACAGAACCGTACGACGATGTTGAGTTTCTTTATTTCGAATGTAATATTTCTCGAATCGAAACGCGAACTTAGGAAAAAGAAACTGAAAACTATTGATTAAATTCATACGCTGAACAAGTTCTCTTCAAGTTCTGTTCCGTTCCGTTAAGAAATCGGAAAATCTATTCGACCAATTGCTACGGCCACGTGCAGCCCATCCGTAACCTCCTACCGATGATCGCTAATGATATAACAGGGCATCAAGTTCCTTAGATTTACAAACCCACGCAATGTGTACCGACGATCGTGCTATACCATCGCTCAAGCCGCAAACCACAACTTTCTTTTGGTCGAGTAGATGTCAGGATGTCGTCTCGTAATACCTATCTCCATTTCCCGTTATAAGTAGGTATACTGCGTATCTTTTTCCGTCGAAATTTCTACGTATACCCGCATGTGAAATGGTGCTTTTTATCAGTTAGTATAAAGTTTGGTTAAACGTAACGCGTTAGAATTAGAGAGGAGTGAAAAAGGTAAAGTAAATAAATGAGTAAAAAGAATTAGGACGGTATGTGTATATCATTACACTGGGTTTCTTTTGAAGTGTTTGTTTGAACCGCCTCTACAGCCTGGCATAACGTAATTGCATTATAATAGTGAGAAATTTTTTTTCGTCTTACACTAGATATGTTTTTCAACGGTGAATGTATATACCTCTGGTATATAATACTACGTACATACATACATACCAAATTCGTTTTAACGTATATTAAACCTATTCACTTTCAATTCGTGACGCAATTATATACCGACGCGAGAAATGATAATTGAATTGAAGAATTAATCGCGACGGTCTCTGACTGCTGCATCACATCAACTTGATCCCTCTCCTCTAAAATTCACTTTCAGTTTCGGTGTTTATACCGGAAGACGGATCATTACAATTCTGAGAAAGGAGACTCCTGATTAGTGACGCTTGTTGATACCGTGAAAAATCAGTGGAACGTAATTGACGAACGGATATGGTCCAATTCCAAAGTGTGAATGACTTTTCAGGCGACGTTCATCCGCAGGAGTTTCATGAATGTGACCATGTTGAAACATGAAAAGCGATTCAGTGTGCTCATTACCTTCTGCATATTATACCCTGCAGTGCATGTGCGGTTCAATTTGAGTTTTCCTTCGAGGAGTAATTGAGAGGGAATCGTAAGTAGAAAGCGAGCAAGTGCGTCAGAGCAGGATGGCGTGCGCCGTTGCGTTTTCCTGGTTTCGCCCGGTTTCGGTGAACACAGTATTATACATATCTACACCTGCAGAATCGCGCAGGTCCGGCATCGAGAGACTCTGTCTTAATCCACTCGCGTTGATTCCGGGGATTCGGGCTTTCACCTTCCGGCCACGTGAAAGTGAAAGATGTCCATCTTGCTGCAGTCTTTTGTTGCCGTAGTATACAGACCAGCCGATGAAATTCGAGATCCAGTTTATGGCCTGGATGTCGTTGTTCGCAAACCTTACGTAGACCTGTAACGGTAGCCATAAACTTACCCAGCTGTACAGCACATATACCAATACATGAACGGGCTCTAATGCTCTGAGCATGCAACTGTTCGGAATATGGTTATGCATTCACACCGACAAGTTAATCAATCGGTTACGTATGCGGGCATTGACCAAGACGCGGATACATGGGTTCGGGGATTCCACGAATGGGTTTCTGCACCGTGGTTGGAGAAAGTCTTTGACTTGGTTGATTTTTCTCAAAACAGTGTTATACCTGCAAGGTTGTTATGCAACTGAATCCTGTTAATCAAGAGACCGCGCGGCATTATGTAGCAGGAAAGTTGTTTGAACGGTGAAAACGGAAAATGGTATCGAGGGAGCTGACGGGACTGTAACGATCGGAGCCAATAAACTTCATTTCACATCTCTCGCCAGAGCGAAGACCTCCAGGAATGAATGAGTGAAACTTATCCGGATGACGTCGTTTGACTTCGTTTAATGTCATCAGACTCCGCGGGAGTCCGCCCTCTCTCTATAAACATACTAGCTGTTTTTTTTTTTTGCTTTTGTTTTTTTTTTTTTTGTCTTTCTTTACAACCAGTCGCTCATTACTGACTCGAGCTGCACTTTGTTATCAGAGATATAATCACCAGTTCAGACTTTAAGGACGAACGGAATGACAGTGAATTAGGCTTTTCTCATCTCGTAATTGCACTTTGCTGCTGATTCTGGAGTCACATTCAGTCCCACTACCGTTTCGGACAAAATCATATCAACGGACTTGATCTTTTATGCCCACAAATATATACCTACACTATTATAGTGCATGTACGTATGTATGTAGGTATCTATGCTATTGCGATCAAGACTGGCTTTCTACAATATACACTTTTTTTTTTCTTTTCTCTTATAACATACTGTGTTTGCTTCTTGAGATCCCACTATAGTATGATGAAGCGTTTACCCGCGGGTTATATATGGTTGTATTACATGAGTATTCATATACATTAAACGGCTATGTATGTACATACATTCATACGTACACCAACGTATTATACTCACGTTCGTGTCTAACATATACGATACCAATATAAATTGATACCTAAATACCTACCTGTGCACCGACTCGGCCTTTGCGTTACGCAAGTCTGGGATATATACTGGTTTCACGGACTCGTTACATTTATGCTCTCATGGAAGGCAGAGTATGTATGAACGTACGTATGGTACGTACGTACGAACTCACGTACGTCTCACTTGGCAAATAACGAGCATAAACGACTTTCATTTTTTTTTTCTTTTTTTTTTTTTTTGCTCTTCATATTTCACTATTTTTTTTTTCTATCGAACCTATAAACGCGGCCCAGTGCACTTTGTACCCCAATAATTGAGTACCTGTTTGCAGATAATAGTCACGAGGTCACGTATCAATTAATACACCATATCGTAATCTAGAGACACAGATAATCAGACACCGTGACAATTACTTGCATGGATATTCATTCTTATTCGTAGTCTGGCATGGGGTGCGGACTCTGTTACTCGGTGAGCTATTTTTTTTTTCATTTGTTGTTAACAAACCTTTTATTTCCCCCTTCAGGGTTAATTGTGAGCTCTTTTTTTTTTCATTTGTTGTTAACAAACCTTTTATTTCCCCCTTCAGGGTTAATTCTTGCCAAATTATTTAACCATTCGGAAAATTATAAACCCATCGAACGGTTGTACAAAAAAGACGTCGTCTCCTGATCTTGACAGCTTGTTTTTTTTTTTTTTTCTTTTTATTGACCTGGTTCCATCGCCGAATGAGAGAATAGGCAGTTGAAATCATTTGAAATTCATTCGGCAGAGCTACTGAATATTATTTTCAAATAATTCAGTTGTCGTTATGCAAATCGATCGTGACCTTCGCATTAGTCCGTGGATATAGCCAACTCGCATACGATATATGTATCTATCTATCCATCTATCAGTTAATATGTCGACACTTCTATAATAGTTGTGCTTCGTATGACATTAGTCATTAGTCACTTGAAAGTCTCGCGAGACGAATTCGGATAATTTTATATAACTTACCTGTTTATCTGTCCATTTATATACCTTCGTTACAAAAATAAAGCTCTTTTACTAATAGACACCGTCATCAATCGGAACCGACGTCCAATTAGGAACCAAAGAATATGGGACTGGAAAAATCGTGTCTACATTGAGAAAAACAAAAACAAAAAATAAAACCAAAAGAAACAACGATTAAACAATCTTTTCGCTTCTTTTGGTCATGTTTTTTTTTCCCCTTGTTATTTTTGCTCTTGACCTCTTGTGTATGTGTGACCTTGCTCACCTGGTCAAACGAGCCGCTGCTGCAATTACGAACACAAAGGCCAGTGTATGTTTTACAACCATACCATACATTCTAAGTACTCACGTACGCGTGACAGCCGAATTTTCTATTTGGATGATCGTTTATGTGCTTTGCCGCAAAATTTCGCTGTCGAAGTAATTTCACCGTGTCATTTTATCTATAATTATGTTAAATTACCTGTTTATAATGTGTTCGAACGCGGGTAGCGTTGTTAATTCTTTTGTAAGTATAATTTTACGTCTATATAGCGGAATCATTATACCCTGTTGCAGTAAATATACGTATATATGTATGTATATGTATAGTACGTAACGGTGAACGAACACGTTGTTTCCTCACTAAATCGTACTTTCCATTAACTATAATATTTTCTAGTGATAACATCGGATAAGCTTATATAGATCTAGATATACGTATATCGCTACATATAAGTTTACGGTCATTGAACGATTCTTTCAAATTACTTGAGTTCATTATACAAGTTGAATTTTCGCCGAAGTTCAAGTACCGCTTGTGTACATCTTAATCTGTATACAGTAATTTCGAAACGGTCCGTACATTTCATTACGTTAATTCAATATTTTATAACGATCATCATTTCAAACCGCTTGAAAAAAAAATAATACATCTTTCTCACTAAACGATTATACCAGAAATAATGATTTCGAATTTCAAGTACATCGTAAAACTCTGGTCCCTGTCTTACCGAGGGATTAATCACCTCAACAAGAGAGCAGCACTAGCGGTATCGTCCGTAATCAGTCGATATTTCAGATGTGATAAAGTATCGACGGACGATAAGACGCCGAGTTACCTACTGATATCGGTAAAACAGGTTATCGATCAAAAAAGAGATCGGTATTATAAGATCCTGTCATAATCGTTGCGTCGATGTTTCTGCATACTGACGTAGCGTGGCCTATGCAACTGACTTTGCTGGTAGCGGAGGCTGTGGCTGTGGCCTTGGCACGAATGGGATGAAAGTAATCTCCGATTCCGTGAGCGGAGAGCCATTCTCACAACGGATAAGCTCTGAAAAGATTTATTCGTAGAACATTTCATTTCGTTGCGTTGCGTTGCGATGCGTTGCGTTGCAGCGGAATTTTACAAGTTTCTCACGTCCGATGACTACCGATTAGTCCCGAAGTGAGGCACCTCTATACGGGGAAACGAATGGGTGAAAATTCTTTTCTCCGATGGTACAGGGTGTATTATGAGTATGTGTGCGCAATCTGCACTTTGTCGGAATGTACAGACTTTGAATGAAACGAACTAGATTTAAGCGAATTGCATTAACGGTAGGGAGTAGCTAATGGCTTACTTACAATTAGCTCTTGTTCTCATACGTGTGTAAGTACATAGGTTGTACATACCGATGTGCATATAGGACAGAATATGAGGATACGTGGCAGAGAGACTTATGTAACTCGGACATTAGTGGAAATGACGCGACGGGCGACGAGTCCGTGCGTGCAACCGTTCCGTCGCGTCGCCCTGTCCCGTCCCGTCCCGTCCCGCCTTCTCCTCCCGAACCTCACCACACCTCACCTCGTCTCGCCTCTACTCGCCTCGTGGCCAGTTCAGTACACGGCGACGGTCGATAGTGCAGTCAACTACATACTGCATTGTGATGCACGATCGCGCGCTAATATGTGTGTAGAGTGTGGGACTCAGGCCTTGAACCGCGGCCTGCTGTTGGCATTTGCCACTTGCGCGAGTTGCCCACTTTGACCATGCATGCATTTTCCTCTCTAATATTCTAACCTACGCCTAAGAATTATAAACGCTATTATTTTTCAGTCATTACAGATGCCCCTATGCACGTATCCACCATCAATGCAGTATAATGTTGTAATGCGTTAACCGCAAAGAGACGAGCGTCCTACAAGTTCCGTTTTCCCGTATCGATAAGAGAATGGGAAGGACAAAATGAGAGGAGATCGTAGCTCCCGGTTGTTACAACACTTGTAAACCGTATCAGGAATCGTTGACCGTCAATCGTCGATCGTATATACATATTTTCTCGAATATATAACCGCTTCATTTTTCCTCACCACGTGTGCGGGGCGCGGCAGTATATACTTGGCCTCGAAGACCGCATCAGATTAAATATATCATTTACGGAATGACGTATGCATGTAGATGTGTGCAGAGAGCTGCTGCAGGATATTTCCTGACCAGCTCTGTGGCTGATACACTTTTCCGTATAAGTACATCAACTCCAGCATCATCTCATGCAGCTATGGTTGACCGACGTCAGCTTAGACTTCGAACCGCTTACACATTACACGTTACACATACCTACCATACGCATTGTGTACCGTCACCTGGGACTTGAAGGAAATGATCTATTGTTTTGAAAGCATTGTTTTTCGGGCTTCAAGGTTTAGCTGTACACCTGATACTCCGTATGAAGAACGAAATAGGGGGGTTCGACGGTTGGGCCAAATCGAACGAATTTTATTCACTTATTCATTTATTTATTCATTCGTTTATTAACAACTTCGAATATAATCGCAGCGACTAATTTCACACAGTTAAACTGAGCTGAGGTTAAAGTTTCGCTTTTGTAAGCGACATTTTAGTCTCTGATATACCATAAAAAATAGTTATCTTCGTACTGTACGAGGTGGAGATAAGATCTCTCCACTCTATACATACGTACGTACACATACGTGTATAGTAAACTTGACCATATTTTTTTCACACTCTTGATATACCGACTACCATGCTTCGACGTAACGCCCAGCTACTTAGCACTGCAGTACATATTATATTCGCTCATTTGCGAGCCTGCTATAAATACCACATGGTACACATACCGTAGAACTATATGTATGTGTATTCGTTTGCAATAGACTTTGAAAACTGAATCAAGATCGTGCATATGCCTAATCATAGAAATAAAGAAATAGTTCGAGAGAGAGAGAGAGAGAAAATTCCGATCCACTAAGTGTGAACCCTGAAAAGAAGGATTCATTTCAAACATAATTATATACCGATCTGTGTTCACGATACGCCCGGGTCATTTACGCTCAGAAACTTCTACGATTAGTATGGAATACTTGGCGCGAGACTCTACCGAGTCTCTTGATAATGATTTCGTCGAATTTTGTATAATCATTCCACACCAGGTGTTTTTATTTTTTCGTTTTTTTTTTTGAAAGAGTTGTTAAATGACGAACGGTCGTAAAGATAAACCGAAAATGAGTCAAATAAATATGGCTGATTGAGAAGTAGGTAACGATTGACCCTAACTACTTTAGGTACTTAAATACTGCTGCAGATGGTCGACGATTAAACCGTGAGCCATCGACATTCATTTGTATACACGTATACATATAGAAACGTCTCTATTTTATTTAAAAACATCTATTCGCATGTGTACCGCAATGCAACAGACGGTAATAGATCATTTCATTGACATTCCTATACCACTTTGGCACTTTGCAACCTCATGTCTATTTCTATACCCGACAACCTACACATATACGTTAGTGGCGAGTCGGACGATCCACTCGTGAACTATATGTGGAACAGTGTTTTATACATAACCCAAAGAGCATCACTAGAGAATATAATTGCAGTGCAGAGCGAATATGATGATATCATGCGGTGATTAATTTTTTTTTTTTTCTTTCTTTAAGCGGTTTAATCGGCACACATCTCTCTCACTCTACGTGCTACGTCATACGCTTGTTATTGTGTCTATCCAAAATAATTACAAGTAAATATTCCAACATGTTTATTTCTATACTTTATTTAATGTATACTTCTTCCGTTCAGTGATGGACATGTTTTTCTTTTTTTTTTTTTCTTTCTTAAACCTTAGTTTAAATCGTACAGTTGTGCAGTGGATTGATCGCCCATAACCGTGCAGGCTTTCGTATAGTAAATGAGTGCATGAGTGATAGGGGACGTGGAACGGGGTCACTGCATACGTAATCTGTTGTGTCTGTGGCCGCCGGTAACCCCGGTCGTATAAATAGCGTTGTGATCGTCGGCTATAATCAAAGGAAATAAGAAGAAAATGGATTTTCATCACAGTATTATATACGGTTTAAGTTCTCTCGATTATCGGTGGTCAAACTCCAGCCTCGTCATCGATACACGTAGAGGTGTTGTTGTAGGTGTTGGCAATGGTTCTAAAACTGTAAAATTATTATCTCTACGTCACAAATAACGTTTCACAGTATCTAGATATATATGTAGGTATAATACATGCATAATTTATCATTTTAATGTTAAATTTATGTCAGGTTAGGTTATAACATCCGTTAATACAAGTATGTAATTATTATTGTATATGTACAGGCATTAAAGCTTATTTATTCATCGTTCTTTACTTTATTTATTTGATATTTTGTGCCTGGGACAACGTGCGTCACGATTATGTGACCCTGAGGCGACTTGACCTGGTCAACTTTTTGAGTCAACGGCTTGACGCGCCAGCCCGCGGCTGTTTTGTGGTTTCAGTCGAGCCAGACTCGTTGGGATCAAGGATTCTACCCGGTGCATAACACCGGCTGCGGCTCACCCGATGTAGACTGATACGGTGGTACACGACTCTACTCTAGTACATAACTAGATTACTAGGTATACCTACCTCTGATCAATAAACCCGTCTGTTGTGAGGAGGTCGTTACGGTCGTTTAGTCAAAACTGTAGTCGAAGTCAGTTGCACAAAAATAATTTTTCTTTCAATTCGTTTCACACTTCTACAGCTGAATTCTAATTCTTTTCAAAAATACGAGACTAAATTGTTTCAGCGAAATATTCGTAGCTCTAAAGAGTTTCGAATGAGAGCTAGTTCAATTTTCGACCAGTTACGTGGCACGGATTAAATTGTAACGGTCGCGTTGACGCCACGTGGTCTCCACACTGAGCCGTGATTGGTGACAACTTCGACTCAGTCTCATTTGAAAACTATTATACTCACGAATATTTCGCTGGTACAAAATCGTCTCAGTTTTTAACAAAGAATACACCTACTTGAAGAGAATGTCAAATTTCCGGACGTTACATGAATTCTCGATTATGTTTGTTTCCTTTTTTCACTATCAAGGTTCAATGATATGACGCGCATCATGCGGTTGGACATATTAAACAATTATTGAATAACAAATCTTATTTATACCCCGCATCACGTGCGCGGATAATTTCCTGTCAGAATATTCTTCGGCGATATTGGTTCCCTTGGCCTCGCGATTGCGAACTCTGTGTACAGCCCTGAGCCAGCACATTAGTCTGTTGACTGTCTGAGCATGGCCTAGCATACGCATGATTCGCGCGGATAGGTCAGGCATTTTATCTGATAAGGTGGTTTGGCGCTCGTCCGGTCCCCGAGGTTTTGACGATCGTTTACAAACAGGCACTCGTGGCCCGTCGTCCTCTGCCTTGCACACTATATAACACGATACACACCCGCGACTAACACTAATACGGTTATTATTATTTTCTAAACTAAACGGCAGCTGCCGCCAGCCAATCTGCACGGTCGTCGCTCAAGGTCAGTGTCGCATGGCTCTGAAAAGATTACACCAAATTCAGGATAAACAAAGCTGAAACCTTGAGGTTAAAGACATTTTAAACAAAATTTAATTCGTTTTTACGGAATATATTATAGCAGGTGCATGCATGGCGGGTTTTATAATAGGCGGCGCGCACCTATATACACGACTACAGATAAGCGCAGTGGCATTATTGACAGAGGAATTATTATCCGCAGCATGCACACGCCGCTGCTCATACGATCGCAACTCCCGTCCTCGACTCGCAGATAATTTTCACATATACTATTTATAACCGATACCCGGAGTCCCGGAGGTCGTCCAATGCTTAGGTGGTTCTTTCACATTTCCTTATTCGTGTTGCTGCCCATTATTTTTTTCCCTAAAGAGAAAAAAAAAAACAGATGTAATTCAAGATCCGGTACCATCTATCCTAAAAACAGTGGATTCTCATTGTACGGTTTCAATTTCACCTCACGTGCGGAGATCCGCTTCGTGGCCAGATATCGAGCCTGCAGTGTCATCAGAAAATGTACTTTTATCATTCACTACCGAGGCATAAGTTTTCCCTGCATGAAGACTGCGGGAACGTGTGGCTTTCATAGTTATAATATGAACGACAACGATATTTTGCCATATATGATGAAATTTTTTGTTTTTTTATTTTTCGCATGGGAAAGGTGGGAATCAAGATCACCTCATAAATTCTCTCATTCAAACCCGTGAGATATATGAAATATATGAATAACTTTTACAATGTCAATATATGCATAGAAGAAAGTGGAAAATACTACGTTTCATTGCAGTGAAACGATTCTACAAAGAACTGCGCAGTTGAAAGTTATTCTCAACAAACATGTCACACATGCATACACAGTCGCTACATATACATAATGGACATCATCTGTGAATTCACCATCGAGAAGACCTTGGATCATCGGCTACAGTTGCCGATACTGACAATATCCACGAAGACTTGGCGCACAATGCATAGAATAATACAGGAATCTGAAACTAATTTACAATCCTGAAACTTGGTCACTACTGACCGAAGCTTTCTATTGATACTTTGGCAACTATCGACGCCGGGATTTTTTCGGGATTTGATCATTTACCATGTGACTGACTTGACACAGATTCTTGTGAAAACAGTAATGATATAAATTTGTCGGATTTAATTTTTCGAAACTTGACTAAATCCTTGTGAAACGAATGCAGTCCAAACACTAGACTATGGCGGTGACAATTAAGATAACAAAAGTCCTGTTCAATGCTGCAGAGCCGCCACCGTCTGGATCTTCAATGCGGAGCAGGATGAAGAAAGGGCAGAAGATTACAGGAGAGTACTACTCCGTCTGATACTTTGTTGAAAAGGAGCTAAGGGAATACCTCGAGACTTGAGTACTCGAAGACAAAGAAAGGAAAACCATCACCATTTACCCGTGTACAAATTACCGCTGTCTTCGACGAGGACCCTATTGTTCTATTGCCGCGTGCGGGGTGGTGGTGCTATAATCCAGATGGCAGATACTACTAATCGCCGCCTCTCGGGTAAATATTTTGCACGAGTTCGGTTCAAAGCGAAGCGAGGTGCGATCAAACGAGTAAAATTGTTTTTCCACCTATTATACATATGTCCATACGTGTAAGTAAACACGTCACGGACTGCACGATTATCAACAACATGTGTATGCGTATAGGTATTTATGGTATAATATACAATTCAGGAGATCAGCGCGGCATTAACCGCACATGATAGCTATAAGGTGTTGTATATGTCGTTGTACAGACATGCACACATGTATACAACTGCGAGTAGATGGTGCAACAGACAGAGGAGGGGGGATTAAGATAGCTCACCGAGTCGCAGAATGAGTCACTTCTGATTATAAATAAAAGACCTCACTATGCTACGCCAATCGACGGTCGTTATCTGTTTTTGACCCAACGTATGCGGCAATACTCAAAACTGCAATATCGAACTCGTCCAAACGACGTCATCTCAGAGCCGCCAGTGTGTCAGGGCACAGTTCGACGCTCCATATTATACCGCATACAACGCCGTTGACACTTTTATCGATATCAAGCCAAATCCGCGTCAATGTACACCGTTATGCAGTTTAATTGCATATCTTGCTCATCCTGCCTCAACTTTGGACTTTGAACGTCTATGAGACACAGCCTTACGACATGAAGACTTTTAAAGATCACAGATGAATGAAAGATCGTCGATACCTTCTTCATCCTTCAGACAATATGTTTCACATGAACGTTCACGTGATATAGATACAAAAATGATGATCTAAGGTGCCGACCGATCGATCAAAGTTCAGGATGAAGCTAGATGAAGCTGATTGTGTCATTGTGTTTCGAAACGAACCTGTGAATCGATCATTTCCACGAGGGGCGGTTTTCGGTTCGATACAACCGACTATGAGTTTAAAATAGCTCCCCCTACGTGGATTGGTGCCATTTCGGAAGTATACATCATCACGTTTGCAACAACGGGGTAAAGTTAGAGTAGGGGTTTGCAAAGTGGTATATCGATATTTCGTCGACTATCGTGATGGACTTTCGAGACGCGGTGCTTTCCCATATCGACGAAAACGACATCGCCAACGAAAACGTCGAGACGGGTCGGTCCAACCGCGTCGCAATCGTGACATTGACCCTGGCATTGATCTCCGCACACTACAGTATCGCACAATGCACACCATGTCAGAGGTACTGCTACTGGTGGTGTTGCTAGTGCTCCACGGTTGACGAGACGTCGTACCGTACCGTAGCGTTGCTCGTTGCATGGCATGGAATAGCGCGGTATGTCGGTGATGCGTACTCGTCCGCGCCCGGGGGAGCCAGTGGCGAGGGGCGACCTTGGCGCGACCCCAGCCAAGGTCGCAGACACAGACGCCTCGTCCCCTTTACTCCCCTCACAGAGTCCCGACGTCGTAGCAAAGGCGCGGTACGGGACGGCGCGCAATCCAGGGCTACTGACTCACTCCTATATGTCGTAGTATGGCGGACTCTGAAGTTGCAGTGGTGTGTCGCTCCACATCATCAAATCCATCTACGCCGTCCTTACTCCACCGTCATCCTCGTACCGCGCGCTTTCCTCATGGTTAAAAAGTAACCGATGGTCCGCCGTTTCTTCTCCTCGTTCTCCCCTCATCCGCCCAGTTTCGTTGTATCTATTTTGATGTACGAATATAGGTATATCCTCGTGGTATAGATGTTGTTTTGTTTTCATCTATTTTTTTGGGATGACCTTCTCCATGCACTCGTTGAAATACTCGATGATGATGCATTTCATGTAAACAAGGTTGGGAACCGCGGAGAGAACCGCGGCTCTGTCGGCGGTGGTGGAGAGGGTCAGGGGAACAGGGGACAGAGGACAGGGGGGAGGGGGCTGTTGCGTAGGCGAATGCGTCGAGACGCCTCGTCCTTTCGCCGCCCGCACCGCGGCTAACAACCCCAACGCTGCGCCGCCACCAACTGGAGAGGAGGATTCGAACATCCTCTCGCTAGCGAATTACCTTTGTTCTTCGTGAGCCGCTTTTAACGTCTTATAGAACTTTTTATACACTACAAAATATTGGGGTACACGTACTTTAACCTCACCAATATAATGTCTACCAATTTTTAGCGGGGGAAAAAATCATCTTCTACGACGTTTTCACTGTATGTAGATATTCCGAAAAGTCCGAATTGTCCTTGTTCTCCCACCAGATATCGTTACACAATTCGCGGATGAGACCGACCGCTGCGTCGCCGACGCTCGGACATTATCTTCGACAATACGATTATGCATATCGGACAGAGAATTGCATATACCGTTCACGAAATCCTTGCGAGCTGGGTGTCTCATTGTTCCAAATATGTTGTACAAGCTTTGATTTAAAATTTTTTATCCATAGAATTGATATTTTCAGATTCCTATGAGATGAATCAGTGGGTGTGCCAAAAATGCAATACAATTAACAAACAGTTCAGAGAAGACAAACCATTTGAATAATTATCATCGAAGAACTATAAGTTCTTGCGATTTAGTTTCGAAGTACAAAGATACGATATTCATTAACATATCCAGTTTGGATCTATCTATACTTAGATATGCCTTATCTAAAGAGGCTTTTGACTTGAAACGATTTACCCTCTTCTCTTTTATGTTGACACTAAAATGCAATTATATTAATACAATATCATGTATCTTAAAATTGCTTTCAAAATACTTAACAGCGATTGTTCATGGCCACTATGGAGATAAAGTTTGCCAGACATTTTTTCTCTACTATCTCGTTCGTACTCAGTTTGTTAGCGCAGTACCACTAACCTAAATATCCATCACGTATTGTATTATTAGTATAATTTTATGAAGTATAAAGGATTTTTTGGCGGTATTGTAAATACTTCTCTTTTATTCTTTTATATTTTATGCTAAACAGTTTATTATCTATCTGCACCGTTAACCGCTATGTACGTCGTTTTTTATACCACGTTCTCATCCGTTTTTGAGGTTATCGTGACGCACACAGCGTTGCACATTGTCTCGCGCGAAACAAACATCCTAACCTAATCGTATAATGGTAGATTTTACGTGCAGACATAACCCAGTGGCGTAATGCCGTGATACATATTGAAAAAGTGTTTGTTTTTGTTTGTTTTTGGAAATTTTGTATATACAAAGAAATTTTATTCCGCAATTATTCAGAACCACGGCTGAAAAGGTACATTTTAAAGGAACAAACAAAACAGCAGCGAACTAAACTATCGATATGTTAATTTTTCAGTAAGAACTCCGAACTTAATTAAGTTTGAGCTTTTCGGAGAAAATCGATGTTTATATACCTGCTATAATAAAAGATACGAATATTATGTTTGTTTTCTGTTTTGTTTTTTTTTTTTTCCCTATATTTTTTTCCGTGAACAGTATTTCACTGCGGATCTTTTAAAGATTCTACAAATTGGTGCTTTTCATAGTACGTATGTGAACGAGAAAACATCAGAGAAACATTACAACCATCTACAGCTGAAAGTACCCAATTAGTAAACGCGATAATGACTATTTTTCTTTAATTGTCTGACGAGAATTGTTTTTGTTTTTTTTTTTTTTTATTTGTGTTTTTTTTCTGATGTTGTTGTTTATTTAAACTTATGGCGAATAAAGATTCCATAAATATGTATATACACCTACTCCAAAGAAATCTATTCGCGACTGAACCGAACTACACAGCACTGCACTGCACTGCACTGCACTGCGCCGAACACGATGACGTAATCGTTCGTTTGAAAGCGACGTAAACGACCTGAATCAACGTGCTTCGCCAATGTATCTACGTGTATACATACACGCGCATAAAGATGCAGGAATATACACAAATAGTACATTTACGAGTAAACACTACTGCAGTGCAGTGACTCACGGTAGTTTTACTACAAGCTAGAGTCGTAGGTATGTATGCATGTCTGCATGTACGTACATACATGTGTACGAGTCGAAAGTTTCACGTAAGTATTATATATATGTGAATATATACACCTATGTAGGTGCATAACCTGTCGGCAACACAAATGCGTGCAGACGCTGAAGGATAACACGCGAAAGTCGTTGTATACTATAAACTATAATACGGTGTGTGGTGTGTATACATATACGCGTATGTATGTACATGTGCCTAATTTTAACCGTTTCCATAGTACATGCGCCTACACGCGCAACTGTGTCCCAAACGAATACGTGTATCCTAGGTAAAAATGTACACACAATATACACAAACTTGTTACGCTGAACCGGTGTGGAAGAACGGTGTGTTATGATGATACAGCTCCCTCACCTGTTTTTCTAAAACGACAGTGTCAAATATTTATATTTATACAATTGCTGCTGCAGCTATACGGCGAAGAAAAATCTTGCGAGACGGGGACCCAGGCTCGCTCGCAACGATGCAATCTGGGAAACCCGATAGACCCGCGAAGCCTTGAACCAAACAACATATGTGGTGACGCACCGCGCGCTACTGCCCGGTCAGATTTTTTTTTCTCGGAAATTACTGCACCCTAAAAGTACGGCTGGTGCTGTTGCAGCTCTCACAATCAGACGCAATTAATTCTTCTCGTTCAAATAATAATATTTTTTCTTTTTCTTTCTTTCTTTCTTTCTTTCTCCGCCACGATTACTGCGATTACCAAAGTTTGCGGTACGATTTCGTAATTTTTAGATATTTATTAATCGCCGTACAATATGACAAAAAAAAAAAAAAAAATTAATAGCAATTTGGAAGATCGTATACGTAATGAAAATACTGATCGAGTATAACTTCACCAGTACTTTCCTTTACTTTACATAATTAATTGCGTGTCCATGTCTTACAGTGCTAACTGTGGGCGTCCGATGCGTACGTTTATCACCTGTTTGTTTGCACAAAAGAGGCGGAGACACCTACGACGTGAAGGCGATGTTGCACCGTGCTAAAATACTACACAGCTAACATTCGTACATGCATATTATACCTACACTATGTAAGTAAACGTGTGTGTATAGACGTTGTATGCTTGTGTCCATACATATGTTGGATATGGATATCTTGCGAAATGTTATCGGCTCTGCCCTCTGGCTCTCCCTTCCTACGGCTCGTCTGCCCACTCCCACTCCCACTCCCACTCTCCTCCTCTCTCTATGTCTCTGTTCTTCTCTTTCTACAATTCTCTGGTTTTATTCCTTCCTTCATCCTATCTTATGCAGGATGCAGTCCCGCCGTATTTGCCGAGACAGGTCTCGATCGTGTGTACGTCTGCGCACACGGAAAACAAAACCGAATATTTAGTTACGTCATCTACTGGCCCAGGAATTTAAAGTCCTGGTCGAAAGTGACAGGGGGGCAGATTTCGTAGCTTCGAAACTCAATGTCCTAAACAATTATTGGAATCGGAACTATCAACTGCAGCTCGACTTACTCCTCCCGCGAGAAATGCGGCTATGAATGTCACCACCTGGCGGCCGCACGCGAAAACTGCTCTAGAACTTTTTTTTTTAAGCTTTCAATTTGAAAGTTGAGACTATTTTGTCGTTATAGAATATGTTTGCGGTAATATCGAAACCTGCAGTCTGAATCGTCATTCTGTGTCAATATATAATGCATCTTATCTGCAGGTAATCTCGCGGTGGAGTTTAATCGTAACTGATATCGAATAGAATAACTGATTACAACGTATTCGCACACATGCGTGATTAATTATTCTTATATAGTCCGTCCGTCTTTTCCTGGATTATGAAAATGATGAGCTGTATATGTAACGCTCGACCATTTATCGTCCCCATGTTGGGGTCAGTGCAGATTACCCCATGGCCTCTGCCCACTCGTCTTCCTCTGCTATTCAAATAGCTGTACACACATACCCACGCGTATATACAATATGCACATCTATACTTGAACGGAAATATTCGAGTATCTCGAATTGCATTTCTATTCATTGCATACACGCCAGCACCGACGACCTCTCTTTGACCTGTATATGGTTAATTCCGTGCCAATTCTAACCCAATCTCTATCCACTTGGTATGAAACTGCCCATGCACACGTCCAGCATAATTCACCATATATAGGTACATATGACTAGGTGGGGGTCTGCAGCGATCGAGGACGTCGGCATTCATTCCGCACCTTAAATTCTGTCTCCTTTTTACTTTCTTGAGCGAATCTGGGGTCTGGAGTTGGCCTTGATCGATCCTGCAGGGCACGGCTTCGAACCGCCTAGTCTTCCATACTTCGCGACCTCTCGTGACCTCCATACTCAATCCCTCGGGGTTTCAGTACCGGCGGGAAAGTTCACTTCAATTCTCGACCTCCGTATAGGAGCTGCAGCGCAGGTTCGCCGCGTAGCTCTATAGGGAACCGACGCGCGATAACGCATGACGTATATGCGATTCGAGCCAGCTGAAGGGCGGAGTGGGCGAGGGGGCGAGATGTTTATGCCGGTGCAACGGCTTGGCAAGGTCATAAGTGCGAGACCAACTATACAATCGCACATGTACAGAACACGTACATATGCACACATTCGCATATTGTATATACACCACACGATGCGCAGTCCGCATTTAACTTTTCAGCGCACAGCACGCTATTGCGTATACCAACCAGTCCGAACTACATTGTATCGGTTACACCTCTTAAATCAATCGTCAAAGTAATCCTATTTGCTGGTCAATTTGCGATTTTCTTAGGTCAGGATCTACAAAAACATAAACTCATTGGTACACCGATATTTTGTAGGACATTTTATTACATCTGTCAAGACATGTACAAGATTTTGAACAATTGTCTTAATGCAACAGCCACTTTACAGCAAAATATTAACAATTATATCCAAAATTTTGATCAATCGTGTGAAGAAGGAACAGGACTCTGTGGTACTTCGTTTCGAGGTCCTGAGGCGACATCTCCGTACCCATCAGCGTTTGTAATTGTTGGAATACGAAACCGCTATAAAAAGATCCGCAATCTCTGTACCTTGCGGCACGGAAGATGAACGGGCTGATGACTTTCTCTGTAGGAAGAGAAAGAGAGAGAAAGAGAGTTGATGGTATATTGTAACCGGCGTCGAACCCAATGCGCGTATCCCCCTATCATCCAGTGGTAGAAAGTATGACCCCTCTACACGATCAAAGAACTACCAACATAATTGGATCTCACGTTGTTGAAATAAATGAGTAAAGTTATAACGCTCTTCAATTGGTTCGAGTATAACTTGAAGATTTTTTTTTCAACTGAATTCAATTATTCTAAATTCTCTCAGTAAAAATGAAGGATATAAGAAGAACGTATAATTTGAGTAGAAAACAGCCGTTATCCTTGATTAAAAACTGTCTACTCATATTACATACATATCAGAGTTTCGTTGTCTGCGTATATGTTTCTGTTTTGGGCGCGGTGTGACGCGCCGCCGTTCGTATACATCCTGAGGGAAATATTTTATTGTAAATTAAAGTTAAAGATACACATCGTACACTGATACTATGGTAGGTATATTATGGGTTATAAAAGTTATGCGGCGAGGGGTTAAACCGTCCCGTGGGCATCATATATAGGCTGTTGCAGATGGCCACAAAATTAATATACACACATTGTTGTATGTATGCCGATGTTGTGTATCTATGTACGTACGTATATGCGTTATATACACCTATGTCTATATTAGATGCATGCGACCGCTATCGTCTCACGTCTCACGTCTGATCCGAGACGAACCAACACAGTCGAAGAGTGCAGCCTTAACGCTCGACGAGACGACAGACTATGTTATAGTCGTCTGACCTTGGCCGGCTTTACCTACGCGGCCTCCTCCCTCGGACGGCCATCATCGTCCTTATAAGAACCCGACGGCGGTTGCAGCGGGAACAGCAACAGCAAAATCAACAGCAACAGCGACCGCAATACGGCTCGCTATCGCGTTGGACAGGATTACACACTTTTTTTACATTCGTATATCTAGCCTCGGTCGCGTAACATGTAATTAAGTATAAACGAACGTGGAACAACAATAAATCGAAAGAAAAAACAAAAGAAAAAAACAAGAGCTTAAAAACAAAACAAAACCATTTTCATTATTATTGTTACACAATTTTTGTCGTCAATGTTCTCGTCTGAAGATTTTTTTTCTGTTTTCTTTCTTTCTTTTGAATTCTTTGATTTTGACATCGATTATAATTCCGTCATTTTTGGCAGGAAATGAGAGAGGAAAAAATTGAGAGATAAAGGGATAAACAGCGAGTCGCGATTCCAACTCGAAATATTCTAGCATCGGCTTACGCGAGCGTCTGGGGAATTTTGGGGTTTTACCCAGAGTATTGATTGTGCGTACGCGTAGCCCCTGCCTGCCTGCCTGCCTCCGTTCCGTTCCGTTCCCTCCTCCAGTTCTCCTCTCCCTTGGGTAGACGCGAACCACCCTCGTCGCAGGTACGCACATACATACCTACATACATATAATGTGCTCACTCACTCACCTACTAACTCGCAGAGCACGCTGAGGGCTATATTTATCACTATGAGGATATACTACATGGTATACATGTCCTTATGTACCTACATGTATGTGTGCAGGTACCAAAATACAACTATAATCAAGTGTACAGCTTCATTATACCTATATAACTATATACCTACTCTATGGCTAGTCCTTTACTGCAGCGAGGCTATAAAGAGGTGAGATTGAATTCGAACCTCGACATAGTGATATACCTACTCTGTAACAATAACGTTATGCACTTATGAATATTGAATAGCGATCAAGAACGTATAGGACATTGAAATATTACATGGATATACGATGAAAATAATAGTATGATCGTTTTCTTTCCTTTTGTTGTTTTTTAATTATTATTTGTACATAATCATTCTGGGGAAAAAAATCTATGTACTACGACGAAGCTTACTTAGAACTTAGGGAGGAGGAAGGGTTGTTTTAGGGGCAATATATGCGTACAGCTAGAAGGGGGATAGCAGAATTTCGAGCTAGAAACAAAGCGGGTTTTACACGCGTTCCTATACAACGGCGGGAACGTATATAGGAATTTTTCGCAGCCTCCCGGAGTGTATAGAGCGCCCGGCAACAGCTCTACAAAACTCTTCGTAGCCGCGAATTAGAAATTGCGGGTTGGTTTAGACGGAGCAGATGTTTCCAAGGACCGGTATAAAACTACTTATTACTGCAGGACGATCGTGGTAAGCATGTAAATTGTTTTTTAAGAACATTTTCAAAAGTTAACATACATTGGTTTTTTATCCTTAAATTGATCTTCTTCATTTGGATATGTGTACAGGGACAAACGGTTTTTCATCCCATTTCTTACTGTGCTGTACATTTTTTCCGGTCTCGTTTCTATATCTTTGCGATAGAAGGTGACGAATAATGCTTGAGCCGTGTGTGCAGGGAATGCGAATAAGAATAAGTCGACTAAAATCAAGTCGCATCTTGACTCCTTTGAATTTACAGTCACCGTGATCCACCCAGAATTCTACGTCCAATTCCTCCGCCTCCGTCGCGGCACTGGTGCTGTACCCAGTGCTCGGAGCTATTAGTACCACGGGTGCATGTCATAGATGGCCGAGATTACGTATATAGCGACGAGATTATACCCCCTTCGCCCGACATTGTTTCAGGGTCACGTATCTCCAGGCTTTATACATATATAGTATACCCATACTCAACAGATGCAACCGCAACTCCATGGACGGATATACGTACGTACATACATGGATATGTAGGTACATACGTGTACCGTCATGCACAGTAAGTATGTATATATGTTTTCTCGCACCGATCTCCAGGAGAAGAATGATCGCTTCCTGAATTATAAATCGATATTTTATACCCACACTAAACCAGTATACACATGTTTTCTCCATTCGCCGATTATTCTTCTTTAGCAATACTGCACTTTAACTGAACTGCACCTGTTTTTCATTATATTATAAATAATGCATATATACAAGTTGGGATAATGTTTTATTTATGTTATTTTCGCATTAAAACATTATAGTCTGCACATGCATACATCGTATATGTATAAATACTGTACAAAGATTATTAAAAGTCGTTAAGTACATTTGCGGTTTGTATAAATAATTATACAAGCATAATGAATTTCGTCGAATCATTTAACCGCACGAAGGTATTGTCCTGGAGGCCCAAGCTCCCGCGGTTTAACGATATTATACGAAGGCAGCACATATACAGCCACGCTTACGACCGTGCAGATTATGCACACAGACACGCACACAACGTTGCAGAAACCCGCGACTGCACCGAGTGCAGTGGAGCAGGTTAGTTCTAGCCAGCCCACAACGAGCCCCAGTGTGTGTCCTCACCGAGAAGGCAGCAGCGCGGCCTTGAGACACAGCGACGCTCAATGCAGCCGAGAGTCGTTGCAGCGGTTGTGGATCGCGAAATCGACTTTCCTCCTTCTCTCTTAACTCTGTATGAGAGTCGAAGTTATGCTATGACAATAAGAATTATAACCACCGGAGAGATAAAAAAGAATTCTCGGTTTAAAATTCCGTCTCGGTTTACGCATGATATTGTTTTGTTTCAATATTATTTAGAATATATTTTCTGTGTTGTTTATTTTTCGTTTGTTTTGTTTTCACAAAGCATATAAGCCGCCCATAAAATGTACCATTTCTTTCTTTTAGAGATTAGTCGTTTCGGAATTGACGCTTGCGCGGCTACGGGCAAGCTTCGAGGCGAAATTCCAAACATACAAATTTTCGTCCGGTGCATCGTTCTCTCGCTGGCAGCGCGAATCTATTTCCGTCTTGCTAGTGGATAAATTTAACCGGTCGATGAAGAGAAGAGTAGAGAAACTCGAGAGTATAAACTTCGGAGCTGTGTGTGTAGATACATCATAACGAGGAATTATTTGTGTGATAAATTCCATATACCGGATCAAAATACGTGTCAGGATGGCCGAGCGGTCTAAGGCGCTGCGTTCAGGTCGCAGTCCACTCTTGTGGGCGTGGGTTCGAATCCCACTTCTGACAAATGCATTTTTTTAGTATCTATTATGAATACTATAATATGTAGATTATATTTCACCTACCGATATGGGTATGTTTACATCCAGACAATATCCATTCCGTACACGTTTAACGTATACATATAATATCAGCACATTAATCAATCGTTGTTTCTTTAAATCTACAGCGAGATTTCTGGCTGGCTGCTGCAGTTAGCGGTCAAACTGCATCATTACTTTCGGGACCTATATCACTTGACAACAGACTGCAGACGGATGTCGTCATCATCGGGTCATCTCTTAGTTATAGTCTGAGCTCTGCACAAAAATACTTACACTGTGCGAATTAGCGGTCTCAACGAGACGTAGGATGAAATTGACAAAATAGTTTTCGTCTCGAAAATAATCTCTTTCACCGTTATTTTTATTTTTATTTTTATTTTTTCCATTCTTTTTGTACGATCATTAAGAATCTGTTCAAATTCTTTTCCGAAAATTCCGCAAATAGACGGATTTTCTTTTTTCTCTCGATGAATTTTTGGCGATTTTTTCTGTTTTTTTTTTGTTCTTCTTTCTTTCTTTCTTTCTTTATGAGTCTGTTTTCGCCTCTCGGGTATTTCGCTCAAAAGTATTGCGATAGACTCTGGATATAAAGTTCGAGTTTGTTCATGTTACATTATATCAAAGATATACTGCGAAATTTGCAGCTAAAGCTTGGTTCCAAATTATTGGACATCTGAAACACGGTGCATCAATATTATTGATTCCTCTATGAAAAATAGTCTTTCTTTTTTGTTTTCTTCTGCGATACGTTACATATCTTGAATCTAGACATATATATATCGCATATTGGAAGTGTGCATTTTAGTATCGCGCATTCCTTTCCGCGGTTCTTTGGCGGACTGTACACTCTCTCGCTTACACGTTACACATAGGAATAAGGCAGCGGGGGAGGAGAAGCTGAGGAGTATAAGGAGGAGGAGGAGGAGGTAACCTTGAGAGTCGGTGAGGCGACGGCCATCTTGCCGCGATGCACTTTTGTTTTTTTTTTTGTTTTTTTTTTCTTCTCTCTCTGCCCGAGACAAGACCGTCGTTGCTGCTGCTGCTGCTGCACCTTGATGCTGTTACCGCTGCCGCCGTCGTTGCTGCTGTTATTGCTGCTGCTGCTGCTGCTGCTGCCGTTCTCTCGGTCTAGGTCTCTCCGTCTCTCCGTCTCCCTCTTCTCATACTGCAGTTCGCCATTCGCTCGTCCTACATGCCTCCTACCACAGATTCTCGACAGAATGCAACCGCAGCCTCGCTGCACAACCCATCGTTGCTCGACTATTCGCTGCAGGTGTTGACTGTTGCGTTTAGAAAGTCAATTGATACGGAAAGAGGGATAATTGAAGAAAAAAAAAAAAACAACAACATACTGAACGAAAAATCATTTTTTAAACATTTTTCAATTCTGTATACAGTTGTGATATAATTTTTTGAATAGGTACATACCATGACTTGTATATATATATACAGGACAATTACAAAATTTAACTGAACTTAAAAAGCACTTTAGAAGTACTTCACAGTTCCTTTTAAACGTCTGTATGACCTTCGATTACGTAGTATTGCAATAGCGAATGAGAAGAGGTGGTGAACAGCGGTTATCATCGCAATGGTAACGGCTCGCATTCCATTTTCAAATTCCACATTCAGAATACGATGAATATCGATCGCCATTGATCAATAATTTAAATATTTTGATAGATTTTTCATCGAGTGAAATGAAAAATGTATTTATCCTGTAATAAGATTGTAAAAATAACTCAAACAGAATATGCTTTTCATTAAAATATATAACGATATCTCGAGGAATCACTTATCTTATCGATCTCAAAACTTTTGGGGTCGTTTAATGCTGAAATTATCTTCAAAGTAGACCACAGACGCGGAGATTAAACAGCGTGTCTTTGTTTCGGAATGAAAAAAGAAGAAGAAAAAAAGGTGAAAAATAATTAATCTGTAATTAACTCCGGAGATGTTACAATTTTTTGTTCATCAGAACTTTGCATCGAGTGATGATCAAAGTTTGTACGGTTTAAGACAAATTTTGACTATTCTTCTCTTATGTAGTTCAACGTTCTGTCTCACAACGAATAAGATAAATATCTGTTGTTGTTGTTGTTTTTTGTCGGTATAAAAAATTAGTAGATTAGTGGTATGTCCCCGTGCGTCCCTGACTCCCCAGTTCAAATCATGACTATCGCGGTAATAATCTTAATTGATGATTGTATAGAATGTAGGTCAACGTATGCTTAATAATAAATGCAAGATAAGATTTCGATAAGATTCGGTGCTAATCAGAATCGTGGGCACTCTCTATGCGTAGTTTTGCTGTGTAGTTGTCCTCTGAAAGAGAGCAAAGCCCAAAACACAAACACACACATATACATATATATATCTACGAATACCATAATGACTAGTATTAGTGTGAAACGAAAACGCAGTCGCATCGCTGCTAGGCTCTCAACCTGAAAACCGCCGTGCCGAGTTGCGCCCAGCTCGTCCGCTTCCCATTCCTCGCCCTCGCCTGCCTCGATGCGTCTCATCCACATCACATACACATAGTTTCGCCCTCGTCGTCTGAGGTTTGTTCCGAGCTCTGAACGGCGGTGGGGAGGTTGAGAGGCAGAACCGGCGCGATCGTCGAGCTGCAGAAGCGTCAGCAAAATCGGGACAGAGAGGGGGTAAAAGCCAGGCCGTTGATTCGTAGACTTGGTCGTTCGTCTCTCCCCGCTTGGTTATAGGTTTCGAGTAGTTAGCGACTACGGCGGCGCCTCACAGCGGCTAACTTGTGAGGCTCGGTCTCAGCGGCGCAGAGGGATCGCCGCAGTCGCGCGCTTGCACTCTCACCGGAGACATACCGTCGTCACAGTAATAAATAAAATTCGTTTATTTGCCGTATGTATACCTGTCCCCCCCGAACACCCCAGCCCGCCCCCCCCGCCCCTGGCCCCGACAAAAAAAAACCCCAATTCCGCAGCCGCGTTAGTACGGTCAAGATTTTTACGGTTAACGGTTAGCTGGTATAATCGTACTATACGTATATATATATATATATATATATATATATATATATATATATATATATATACCACATATAAATAACAAATAAATATAAAATCTTTTTTTGTGGATTTATTCATACTGTTATTAAATAAGTGCGGTGCACGTGTGTTTTTAATAGTGTACAGTGTTTCAATATCACGAACATCGGACGGCACCGAATTTATCACCACCCCCTTTTAAGTACGGACTATAAAAACGCCGACTGGGATATCGAGGAACGGTTGTTATGTGAGTATTGTTACGTATTTAGTTTAAAACGTCCCTCAAATAATAAGGATCGAGTTTCATGAACTGACAGTTATGATGGGATCTACCCTGCTGTATTTGTTGTTGTTATTGTTGTTGTTATTGTTTCGCAGTCAGAAGGCGGTGCTTTTTCGAACCAAGTATTCACTTACTGGATGAAAAAGATTTTCGTCGAGTCGTGCGTTTGGCGGTTTATGAACTAACACCGTTCGACTTCTGTTTGTATTTATTTTCATTTTATATTCATATATCATGTTTAGCGGTGCAGCGAAGAGGAGTTTAAACCGAACCGTTCGCGTCCGTCCCGTCTCGTCTCGTCTCGTACGCGGGCGTAGAGAAACGAGGACAGCTCTAAATGGTACACGGGTGTTCGGTACTAACCGTTTGTAGAAATTGTCTCCTCAGCGGCCGCGTGTTAAAAACAACACGGTTGGTGCTTCTTGGCCGCCGTGTGCGTCGTCAAAAGGCAAAAGGCCTGGCCTGCCTGACTGCCAGAGAGTTAATACACACATGCATGGATATATACATGCTCATATATGTACATATATATCTTATGTATGTATATACTGTGATCGGGGTCTGAAGAAACGACCTTTTCGTGTCGCACGGATCGACTCAAGAACGTTTTATACATTACCATGTTATTTCGAATATCGAATATACAAGGTATGTGTGTACATATCTATCCAATAGTTGATAGTTGTTGAGACTGATCAGTTGTCAGATGTGTGGTGGCGCGACCAGTTGACGAAACCAGTTCCCCATTGCTACATACCTTACCTACCTACCTACCTACCTACTGAGAGCGACGCGACCGCCGTCTTGCGCAAGCGATTTTTCATTGTTTACGTAACTCGGCGGCGTGTCTCCGGTTTTCAACAATCCATTAAACTTTTGACGTTAGTTTATATGTAGTTTAGGAGGTAGGAAATCAAGGCGATTAAACAAAAAAAAAAAAAAATGAAAAAGAAAAACTAAAACAAAACAGCGAGAGAGAAAGAGAAAGAGAGTTGTTTATTGTGCTGATCGTACAGCAGCGATTAATCTTGTAATATAACCAATTTAAAGCATGATTATTATTATTGTATACAAATATATACATAAATAAAGTTGAATAAATGGAGTTTTAATCGTATCACGAGAATTTTATTTTTCCCTACCAAGCGTCGAAAATCTTGACCTCGAGAGAGGATGGATGCTGGCTGCCTGCGGTGTAAGCACAGCGGTAGTGCAGCAGCAACACTACCATCACGATTACCACCACCACCACTACCAATACGAGTGGCGGTGAGAGTATACCGCGCGTGCGTGTGTGCGTGAAGCCCCTGCACTCGTGTGCACTTCCGAATGCCACATAACCCAGATATCGCGCGAACGGCTCTCCGCTGCCGCCGCGATCGCTGCGCTTACACTATACACTGTAGTCTGGCTTACAGAGAGATAGATAGAGATAGAGAGAGGTGGAAGCGATGTTTTTAGACGGGACAGTACCTCTCGCCGCGACTACGACGACCGACTACCAAAACATATTCGTTTATCAGCCCCTTCGGAGGATACCGCCGAGCGCCGAGAGGGCGTCTTGCGAGTCGAGACCTCTATCCGATGATTATATTGTGCGATGCACATAGCAGTGCCAAAGCAGCATATACGCATCGGGAACGAGTCTTAAACCCAAAGGCAAAGTATTTATCAGAGCTATTATAGTTCGCAGAACATCAAGCTTTTTATGGTACGGGGGTATTGAATGTGTGCAGATGTGTTATGAACAGGATTTTGCGCGTACGTATACTATGTATGCGAAATTTCAACTGGTTTTAGAGCGTCGTTTCACCCCCTCCGTTTCTCTCTCTCTCTACCACACTCCCTACCTCTCTCTCTCACTCTTTCTCTGTTTCTCTCTTTCTCTCAGTGCTCGTAAACCACGGTGGCCTCGATCACGGCTGTGTGGTATATTTTGCGCAGGTCACGGCGGGCGGCCGCGGTGGACGCTCTCCTCCACGCGGTGCGAGGAACTACTACCGGCTGACTCAAGTAGGTGCAATATCGCGATCTATTTATCTATCCATCCATCTATCTATCTATCTATCTATCTATCTATCTATCTAAGATTGATCAACGACTACTAAAGCCTCGTTATTGTTTGGCCAAGGGTTTTCCAACGAAGACTGCAAAAAAAAAAAAAAAAACAAGAAAAAAAAACTCGGGGTCGTCGAACGGTACGAACTTCTTCATTATATAGGGCATTATTCTATGTATTAAAGGGACAGAAACGATTTGGGGTAAATTTCCGGTAAAATCTGGCCGTAAATCAGCCGTATGAATGAAATTTTAAATCCGTGTTTATTTGTAATCTGATATAAAGAAATTCTGTTACTGTTGTTATTGTTATTATTACTTTACCGGAGCCTTAATAAATGACAACTGATTAAATAACAGATTGTGTAATAAGGATTTAGACACCTTGATGGTTCACTGATCGCCTTATCCGTGATATATACATATTCATAAACGTAACAGTGGCCTGGTGCTTTATACAGTTATTGATTTTGGCCCTTATACCCAGAAATATTTCATGCACACCCCCTAACCTTACCTGTATAGATTATTAAGTCCACCTGCGGTAAACGTGTAACACATCATCATAAGCAGCAGAAATAAAATTGATTCGATGTAATCGCGATTATTCTTCTCTCGATTTTGATGGTATTATGGTACATATACATATATTCATATGTATATGTACTATTCTATTAGTAAAAAGTCGTGTGATCGCAAGTCGCGTGACGTCACACAGTGGCATATCGTTTTTAGCACCGACATACGTGAACATAGTACAATACTTACATGCATACGGAACCTACTCTGGTCGTATTAGCCTGGCTAGAGTCGTCGAGGCGGTGGTAGTAGTGGTTTGATGGCTGATGGGCTGGTTGGGTTAGCTGATGCCGAGGAGTCAACGTTTTTAAATACATTCGTACACCGCAGAGAGTTGGCTCGTTGCATCGCGCTTTCCCTGGCCAGTGCTAGCCTGCTTACAAATGTATAAACCGATTCAAAAACGTTGATCTAAACTCCACCACCTCTCCCCCAACCCACTCTCAAACGACGACTAACCGTGACTCGGAAACTCTCGGCTAAATTCGTTCCTTTTCGTAAACATACGGCAAAGGCGAAACGAAACGACACGAGGCGAGACGACGCGCCGGCATTGTCGACGACTATCCACGATCTCCAGTCCCGGTTGGCGGGAAGGAAAGGGGGCAGAGTGGATACTCGAATACACGGAGAGAACAGGCAGCCAGAAAGAGAGAGAGGAAGAGGTCCGACTCGGAGTAGCGTTTTTCGTATATATGTAGGTATATATCTACTTGTGAGAAAGGCGCGGATGTGTGTATTCGTGCCTGTCTCTCCGGTATGTATATTCACGTGTATACGTGCGCGTAGCCAGAATGTGCCTGCCTTGCATGCTGAGGTGGAGCAGTAGAAGGAGTAGACCATGGATGTTGAGGTGGAGAGGGAGCAGGGGGGACAATAGCCGAGGATGCATTTTTATTCTAGGCTTAGCTGCCTCCCTCACCGTTGAATTTCTAATGCCGTGGGAGTGGCTGGCCGTATACAACCTAACCCTAAACCCTCCTAACCATAACCCTAACCAACTCGCCCTGCACACGACTGACCGTCGTAAGTCTACGATACGCCGCACCTGCATCCCTGTGCGGAAACTATGTATTATAGTTCGAGTTTGTTATTCGTAATCGTTTTACAATATTTTTTATAAATCGATAGATTAATGTTGACGATCATTGTACGGTCTATTATGTTATTAAACTGAACAAATACACGAAAAAAAGTATAAAAGAAAAAAACAAAAAAATAATGTGTACGAAGAAAGAAATGCCATCCGTACATAGCGATAAGTAGTATACCTATGCGTGCATGTGCCTGCCTACCCACTGTATGATCTCAGACTGCGATATACAAATCTTCTTGCATCTCGTCGCCTCGGTACAGCGCCTCGCAACTAAACCCGCTAAAGGGGCGGAGGGGCGAGCGGATGCCCCGCGGTCAAGGTCGGACCCTAGTCTTCGGTACTTCCAAGATCATTTCGCGACATGTGCGTGCGTACACGGTCCTCATTCCACTCAGGGAGCAGAGATAAATGATAAAAACTACTGAAACGTTGTACATACGTATGTATGTATATGTATCTGCTTTTAGACCTACACAGAATAGAGTCTCGTGACCCACGCGTCTATGGGCTCGCCTATTGCCACTTATTGGCTATTTAACCCAACCAAACTTCGCCCTAACCTGACCTTAGCTATACCAGATGGTATACCTGGTTATCCGTGGGTATGGTGAGAAGGAGTAGAGGGAGAAGGGTACCAAAGCATGATGTACACATACCTACATGGACATGTGTATACGTAATATACGTATAAATATTGTATGTATACATGTATTTATGTATGTATGTATAGAGTAGGCCTGCGTGAGTCAAGGCCATCTGTAAGTAGCTCAAGTTCAGCTAATAGTATCGTATTACAATGCGCTCTCTGCTGCTCGTTTGTTGTCTCGGGCTAGTGACTCTATTATTCGTTTATAATACATATCGGGAGATAACGAATAGCCGGTTATCAATTAACTTCTTACAGAAGATAAGCTCCAACTCCCGGTCATTGCGGTCTGCATAAGGCACGGGTCTAAAACAAATTATGAAATATATACCTACCTACATACTCATCATGCGCTTTGAAAGATAAAGGAGAAAAGTTGGAGGGGACGCGGCAATATCTTATTATATTCTTATATATATCATGTCAGTCGTATTGGATATATATTATGCGCATATACAAATATCACACGTGAGGACGTATTTTATATTTATATTGCTGCAGGTATATGCCATGTATATAGACGCATGTTATATAGGGGCACTACTGCACAAATGGGTCTATTTATATATATAAGTATACATATATTCTATATGTATCTACTTAGGTATATAAGACCGTGTGATGTTTACGTCGGAAGATCGTAGCGTGTGTGCGGTATATATGGAAACTCTTGAGAAGACTACGACGACGAAGGATACCATCTGTCCGGAAGTGACTCCGACGACAGAAATATACCGGGTGTTACCCTTGCAGTATATAGTGGTACCCTTATTGTGTTCAAATTCGAGGAAAAAGAAAAGGAGGGGTTCGATGTCTCAACTCTGCATATATGCGAGGCAAAGAATTTACGAAGTTGCAAAAACATGACGCATAAGTCAATGAAAGGTTATCGAATTCATGGCTTTGTATCTTACACCTAAAAACCGAGAAAAAAAAAAAACCATTGAAAATCACAGAAACGTTTGAATTTGAAAAGTTTGAGAAACACGAAATACATACCTAAACTAGATTAGTTGGAAAACGTTTCGTTTAAAACAAAAATGATAAATTGAAACAAAAGATAACTGAGAAAATAAAAACGTTGCCGTTATATCTTGGCTGAGAAATTAACCGCTTTTGCTGCAGCAGGATATCGTGAGTACAAAAGATATGAAACTATGCATCCCTACAAGAGGACGGAATAAGCCCTGAGGGGGTAAGATGAGTAGTGGGTGCAGCAGACCTTGCGCAACATACTCGAGCTGCAGCCCCCTCGGTTTCAGGTTCGCCCTTGAACGAGGACAAAAGGGGCCTGCAGTGCAGTGCTGCCGAAGCGAGAAACGCGGGTGACGGGGGCACAGGCACAGGCACAGGCACAGGCATGAAGCACGGGTACGCGAGTGGCGGCGAGGAGGAGGCTACGTTGACGTAGGTCCGGTCGACCAACCGACCGACAGACCGACAGACCGTGCAAAGCCTGCACCCGTGCAGTGTCACCGCAGTGCAATACGCAATTCCCGTTTGGTATACCTAAGGGCGGTGACACGTGGCTCAAAAAGAAATAAAAAAATAAAAAACTGTACTGCAAGCACATATAGTCTGTGTCTAATGTATATATATATACATATATGTATGTACATATTTACTTGACGATGACTAAAAGCAGCGACCGGAACCCTTCCCCTAACTCTCCATCTTATTGTTAGTTACGACCTACAAAGTCCAAATTAAACTCCGTAAGTGAGAAATTTAAATTGCTGATGTGTTCCGCAAGGTGGTGTACATATAGCCACTGTACATATATGCGTGCGCGCGTTTAAGGCATAAAAAAAACCCGGTGGACTTGGTTATGTATTGGAAGAAATTGTGTGCCTACCTAACTTGGGGGAAAAGAAAACTGTTCGGCCATCTTGCAACCCGGTAGCTGTTAACCGTGTGAACTATTCGGAGGATAAATTCCAGATTCAAATCCAAGACTAGAGTTGTAAAGTGATAATTTTCGAGTTATATAAATAGACTCAAATCTATACCAATAAGACTACCGCATACTATGCGTGGAATGAATTATTGTAACGCTCCTGTAATCCCGATTGTTCAACTGTGACCTTTTCTAAATCGAAAACTATCACTCTTACGAAATTTTTTTCTTTTTTTTTTTTTTTTTTTTTCAAGAAACTTTCGTCTCTTCAGGATTCGGTAACGAGTCTTCTTTCTCTCCAAAAGTCGATCGAAACCGAATCATTCTTGAACGATTATTTTCAACGGTTGCACAAAAATTTAATCATCTCACGTATCATGACAACGATCTTTTTTTATGTACGTCTATAACCCACGCGTTATTTATACGGTTCGATATATCTTTCGCAGATATGGTATATTATATGACTCTACACCGTATTCCGCGACTAGGGGAGCGACTTGCCCTTTTATATCTAACCCCCTTCGGGATTATTTCATACCGCATCACTTTTTTTCCATTTGCTTAAGTTACACCTGTCTTGATGCACCTGCGTAAACCGGAGTAAAATACACATGTATTATACGTGTATATCTGTAGCCTTAGTTCAGCTTAGGAAGGGGCGGGGGAGGGGGGGGGGGGGTGATGATCTGAGTATGGTAATTAATGGCTATCTATGTAGTATAAGTTTAATGTGTGTCTGTTATTCTTTTCTTGTTTTCTCTTCTTTGTTCTTTATTTCTTACAATTTCGACGATAATGTTTCATAATACATACATCCCTGGTTATATATTATCGTTGTAATTTAGGTTCGTTGATTGCACAACAACCACCACCATCACCATCACTACGCCACGACCGGAGTGTGTAAATAATAAGACTAGTTATGTATGATACGTCGATGTGTAAACACAATAAGTATGTTATGTAAACTTATTGAATGAAATCGAATCATTTTACCTCTCGATATGGTTATGGGTACGTGTGTATAGGTACAAACCTTATACATCTATTCCTCGGTCGAAATTACTGCTACACGAACTCCTCCCCCCCTCCTTCTCCGCGACGCTTCTTCCTCTTTCTTCGTATGATGTTAGCGATAGTATGTAGTAACATCTGCACGCATGATGTTTGTACATACTGAGTATACCCACCGGGAACCATCAATATTTAACAGCAAACATACCGTCTCTCCAACTCTATACGACAACTAGGAGCCGCTTATTCAACAGATGGAACTCACTCGGGCTCTAGAGTCTAGAAGACCCGCCAAGTAGCCGGGCTAGGATCACTTCCAGTTTAGAATATGAGAACCGTAGAAAGAGGGAGGGAGAGAGGGAGACTTCGTCTTCGAAGACACGAACGGAAGAAAGAAAGGAAGGAAAGATACATAAATACACAGGAATACTTCTCCAATACATATTAATATAGTAAGAATACCAGAAGGCAGTATATTTGAATTTTTACTTTTATTTTTTCTTGCTGAATCTTCTTTAGTGACATAAAATAAAAGTCTCTCATTTAAATATAACAGAGAAATGAGTTTCAGGGGTTTAGAAAAGAACTGCGAGAGCTTATATATAGTTTTCGTTATGAGAGAGTTTTCATTATGTAGTGCTATGCTCTGCAGCAATCGTTCGCTGAAATTGTTTCATCCGGAAGAAGAAACGGGCGTCGCGTCGTGTCGCGTCGCGTTGCATCGTATCGTGGCTAGTAATACTTCGCGACGACGGAATGCGCTCGATTGGACGTGGGATAACGCGGTACGCTCTATAGACACTGCTGCACTGTAGGAACTGTCACTGTGCTGGACAGCAGCAGCAGCAGCAGAAACGGAGTGCTGACAATAATAATTAAACGCAATTAAAGTATACATATATATGTATATGTGTATATATACATATGTACTTATATATTTATACGGCGGATGGAACGACGGAATTGAACCGCGCTACTGAGGAATTTGAGAACCGAGAGACTGCAGCTAGAACGAGGCGGATACATAATATTACGATCTAGCTGCAGTAGGTTTCGTTGTTGGAGCTTATGAATTTTGTTTTTTTTTTTTTTCATTAAACAATAATTGCACTATACAAAGTAATGAGGAAAAATTGTGTCAAAGTACACGAACGATTGAAATATAAAATGAGAAGGAAAAAATGATAAAGAAATCCAAAATCGTTACTAAAAAAAAAAAAAAAAAAAAAAAACTAAAACTATAAAAAAAAAATCGTTAGTCTAATCTCTAATTCTTCGTTCAAAAGTATTCTCGAAATAGTAAAAAGAAGATATTGTTTCTTTGTTTGTTTGTTCTTTTTAATTTATTTTAAATGTTGAAAAAAATCGAAGACATTCATTTTCGATATTTTAAAACATCGCGCTCATCCTGCTCTGGCGTTTTAATATAAATACTGCATCCATAAAGGCAGGCAAACAGGCACTGATTGTAAACATAAATATCGCCTATAATTGATATCGGTAGATTTAAATCGCTAGGTTAAAGGATTTGCGGACTCGTACCCCGGGCTATCCGCGTCTATTATCATACAAACGACAGCTGCGGTTTCTGTGAACTTGAACTTGAAACTACTCAACACGGGTTGGTTGGTCTACACGTCCGTAAGCGTATATAGTTGTACGAGCTGTGGCTGCGCGGCATGCCGGCTATAGCTTTGCGCGTTTACTCTCTGCGGCAATCTCTCGAGGTTGTTTGCTTTGATTAGCTTAGATATGAAGTTTATTTGCACTCACCTATAGTTCTTCGTATTTCTTCTTTTTCGCTTGATGTTCTGTTTTGTTTTTGTTTTTTGTCTTCTGTTTATTTTTGTTGTTATTTCACTTGATTTTTAACAAAAGAAAAGAATAAAAACAGAAAACGAAAACACAACTTTCTTTAAAATATAAGAATAAACAAAAGAAATAAGAAAAGAAAAGAAAAAAAAAAAACAAACGACCACCGTTTCTGTTGCAGATGGTGCAGGTGGAAGCTGATCTATTTCTGGCGGAGGGTTACTCTCCCTCTAGCGGCGATGTGGCTAAGTGGCGAGACGCGCGGAGGTGATAACAGCTTCTGACCTTCCATCGTTGTCCGTCTATCTGCCCTGTCCAGCTACCTTGTCCGTAATCTGTACTCCAATTCCAATTCATTTACGATCTTAGCTAGACTCTGACCAGTCGCTGTTTTAAAGAATCGTTATATCTGCTTCTTTACCGACTTTCCCGATCGTTCCGATCGCTCTCCAAACTCCCCCGCCCCACGTATCCAGATTTTTTATACTTACTTATTTATTCCTTATCATAAAATTTCTTTTATACATACATACATATATATTTTCGTTTTTTTTTTTTTTTTTCTTTCTTTTTCATTTCTCTCTTGTTTCATATTATTACATTCGGACTTATAAACTCATTCGAATCAGTTGATAATAAATACGCGAATTAGTTATCTTTTTTCGTTTTCTTTTTCTCTATCTCTCTCTTACTCTCTCTTTCTCTCTTTTTTTTTTCTCTCTATCTATTACTTGCTTGTCCAATATTTTGTCTTTGTAAATGAAAACCGTTTTTGTATTTGTTGTGTGAAACCGAAACCGAAAGCGTAACCGTGACCGTAACCGTGTCCAAGCCATTATTATACATTTAAAACGTGAAAACAAAAAGAAAATGAAATAAAAAATAAAGAAATCAATAAATAAAGATAAAAAAAAATAAGATTACCTCATCACACTTACAAGTACCTTCGTCGTTCGAACCTTCAGCGCAATAGTGCCTAGCCCTGTTATAACTAACGTTATATAAAAAAAAAACAAAAACAAAAACAAAAACAAAAAAAATAATAGTACACGATAAACGCGGTTAATAACTTTCTTTCTCCTATCTATCTATATCTCGCACTGTGTATACTTTGTCGAGTGATAGAATAACCTGAATAATAATAATAAGAACATAATAATAAAGAAAGAAAGAATAAAAAAACAGGGTTTTTTTGTTAAAGAAGAAAAAAAAAAAAGAAAAAAACGAAAGGAAAGGAAAATAAAATTAAAGACAGAGACTTACCGCGGGGGGGGGGGGGGGGGGGGGAATAAAGAAGAGGAATTAGTAAAAGGATATAATATATATAGATATAATACTGCAAAGAGGAAACCTCGAATGTGTTAAGAATAATAAATAGAACGAAAAAAGAAGAAGAAGAGGAAGAAGTAGAAGAAGAAGAAAAAGTGAAGGAAGTGTAGAAAAGCGTAATAAGAATAATACAAATGAATAAAAAATAAGAAGAAGAAAAATAATAAATATAACGAATAATTATAATATCGTTGTATGCCGCGAGACGACCGTAATTACCCAGGACAGTTTGAGTACCTGCACCAGAAT